>JBBYHK010000005.1:5071613-5311328 GCA_038382065.1 Adansonia grandidieri
CGCTGCTTTAAAGATGGATTCTCAATAGCAATAGCAGTAGCAGTGGTGAATGTATAATAACAGTTAGATGAAAAATAAAAATCACAATCATTCATAATGTAGTCAACTGATGATTTCCTCATAAACTAGAGAAGAATTTCAAGTTAACCGGGGGTAAGCAAATAATCAGTTCAATAAAGTTTCTGAAAACTGGATAAATCAAGACATTAACTTTTTGGAACTTAAACTGGCCAACAGATTACGATCAGTGTTGCAAAGCTGTAAGGCGTTCTGTAAGCGCTAGAACATTTATATTGCTTGAGATGCAAAGCGGAAAAAAAAAATACTGACCTTAGCGTAGTAAGGCCAAATATGCATACAAGTGCCTGTATATATATTTATAAAATAAGCTTTATATATATAATTGTGATAATAAACTCAAAAGAGAGGTCTAGTTTGTCCTATGAAGCATGCAAAAATTTCTTTTTCTTTTTTTGTCCAATATGCATGATTCATCATAACCTCACATTTTTGTTGAATAGTCAAACATTGAGAAGTAGCAAGTTTGATATTGTCTGCTTCTTTTACTACTAAAGCTACCGTTAATGAAAAATTAAAAATAAATTAAATTAAAGAGAATTTCAATTAAGGGAGCATTTTTTTTTTTTTTGGTGTCTACTGCCTTATACAAAAGGTTGCCTAGGCACACTAGCCATGTACTTGATCAAATGTTCCTCGCCCGAAAGTGTGTAAGACATCTTTGTTGTCCATGCCAAGGCGCAGCGCCTCAGGGCATAGACTTAAATATTAATTAGGATAACTGCCTAATAAACTTAAATGTGTCCATTAATTCAGTCAATAAGTTCAAAACACAAATATTAATAAGTAGATTCCTACGCCTAAACCAGATATATTAATAAGAGTCACTTAGATTAAGATCAAAGCAAGCCATGCTAATCATTTCTCTTTCTGTTTAATCATTATACAGAATAAGTGTACATTTAATATGGCTAGCAACGTTGGTGCTAAATAAAGACTCACAAAACAAGAAAAATACATGGCAGTAAGGGGACTGAACATTCTCGTCCCAAAATGAGGAATTGAAGATTTTCACAAACAAAAGAAGCAAATGAAATTATAAAATCTGCTGAAATAGAAGAAACTGAGGAAAAGAATGCTAATTCTAATTGAATAGTTATGTAAATGCTTAAGAAAATCAATCAAAAGTTCACAATTAATTGCGTAATCAAATTTTGATAAGAATCAACACGCTATAAAACTGAAAACAAGGTAGTACGTTTTTTTTGCCAAAAATTAGTATCATTTAAATGTGGAAGAAGAAAAATTAGAAGTAGTAAGTCTATTCTAATTGCCAAAGTAATTGATATAAAGCCTTTGATAGAAATGAGAAATCAGCAAATCCAACAAATTGAAAGCATTTATAATCGAGAAGTGAAAAAAGAAAAGAGAAGAAAGAAAAAATAATAAAAGATTATATTCTCAATCTTAAGATAATGGAAGACTCCAAGTTCTATAAGAACTGTTGTTGATATGTCTTTAGGATGACCTATTTTTTCTAATCACTTTATTAAACATGTGTTAGTGGTTAGTTAAAGTAGTGCCCAGTTGAAGTGTCGAATAATAAGACTTCATTACACATGTTTTAGGGATATTAGTACTTGATTTTTAGGAATATTATGGTGAACAATATCTGTCAGTTATACTATTTTGAAAGGTGCATAGTGATAAGAATCATCTATAGTTATCTCCTACATATCTTCTCAAGAAAATATGATTGGTTTTAATTCCAGAAAAGTCAATTTTTGACATGGTATTGTAGCCTTTGGCTCATTCATGAGAAAATCCAGATCTGCGTCATCCTTTCTTGGCGGAATTTCTTCTCTTCTGTTCATCCTTTCCTGGCAGAATTTCTCTTTTGTTCATCCAATTCCAAAGTCCTTTTTACCCTTGCCTCTTCTTATTTGTTGTTTAAGTAATACCACCGAAACCAATCCTACTTTGGAGACGATCGTGACGAAGAACACAGCCGTTTCAGTCACTGCAATAGGAGATTTGCAAAACATTCAACCAACTTATTGATTGAAGGAGAAGAATTATTTTAAGTGGCCACAGCTAGTGCATACATTCTTGACAGGTCGAGGGAAATTAAGTCACATGATGGGCACAGCATGGAATGAATAAGACTCCATGGTGATGCCGTGATTATGGAATTCGATGCTTCCAGAGATTAGTGATCATGTATGTTCCTTGCCACTGCCAAGGAGACTCGGGATGCTATTAGGCAGATGTATTCAAAGGTTAATGATGTTGGCTGGATCTGTGAAGTTAAAATGAAAATTTCAGCAACCAAACAAGGGAATCGATCTATTACTAAATGTTCGAGTCTCTTACAAGGTTTATGGCAAGAAATGGATAACCATCAATGCATCTAGATATGTTGTAATGAGGATGCTGCAATCCTGAAAAGGTTCCTAGAAAAGGATCGTATCTACGACTTTCTCGCAAGCCTCAATGCCGAGTTTGATGCTGTGAGAGTGCAGATTTTAGGAAAGGAGGATTTGCCTTCTTTAAATGAAGCAATGTCTATTATTTGAGCTAAAGAAGGATGAAGTAGTGTTATGCTTGAGACATCGATGGGTGATGGATCAGCTCTTGTCACCAAAGCTACAAGGTTGAAGGATTCTAGAGTTTTACAGCTGACTAAATGTGGTAGCAAACAATCAGACTCATCCAAGTCTTCCAACAGAGACTCTCTTTTGTACATACTGCAAAAGTCATCGCCACACAAGGGAGTAATGCTGGAAACTCAATGGCAAGCCCTCAACCACTAATCGAAATACAAGTGACAAAAGACAAACACACATGGCCAATGCTTATTCGAGCAATGAAGGAAACATACAAGGTTCAATCCCTAAATTCAACAAGGATGAGATTGAGAAATTGAAGAACTTTTTGGGGTCACTTGAGAAACCATCCCCTAAATTCAACAAGGATGAGATTGAGAAATTGAAGAACTTTTTGGGGTCACTTGAGAAACCATCCTTGGCAGGTACATATTCATTGGCGTTTACAAGTATCTCTTCTTCTACTTGAGTTGCTAATGTCTCAGAAAAAATTCCTCCAATGATGTAGGCGATATATTCTGGAGCCACGGATCACATGACATGTTCTTCCAAATATTTTTCTTCCTATACCCTTTTGTCTAGCCACAGAAAGATTACCATTGCTGATGGGTCAATAATCACTATAGCAAGCCAAGGAGATACTCTTTTAAGTCATTTCCCTTATTCTAAAAAATGTTCTCCATGCTCCTAAACTTTTTGCAAATCTTATTTCCATTAAAAAACTTACCAAAGATTCCAAATGCCGAGTAGCTTTTTTTCCTTCACACTATGTCTTTTAGGAGCAGGACACGAAGAGGATGATTGGACATGCTAGTGAGAGAGATAGCCTTTACTACCTGGAAGATCAATGTGGAATCTAGAGTTGAGATTCTCCTATCTACGTTATTCATTCCGAGTCTGTCATGTCCAATAAAGACAAGGCATTATCATCATCGTTTAGGTCACCCATCATTTTATGTTCTTAAGTTAATGCTTCCATCATTATTCAAAGGGTTAGTTGTTCAGTCTTTTCACTGTAATGATTGTGAATTGGCAAGACACAAACGTATCTCTTTTTCAACTAGCAATGCAAGAGCCTTTACTCCTTTTTCTCTTATTCATATTGATAAATGGGGACCATCCACGGTTCCTAATATTTCAAGTGCTATGTGGTTTGTATGTTTCATTGACGACTGTACTAGAGTAACGTGGATTTATCTTTTGAAAAATAAGTTAGATGTTAGTAGTACGTTCCCCCGATTTTACTACATGATCGAAACGCAATTTGATGCGAGAATTAAATGATTTTGTTTCGATAATGCTAGAGATTTTTTTAATTAAACTCTCTCTCCATTTCTTCAAAAAGAAGGGATTATTCATGAATCCTCTGGTGTTAACACAACAACAAAGGCTTTTGATTTTAAGAAACCAATCGATATTCTCACAAAAATGTTTCCAAATTTCAGCTCCTTAAGCAATCTTACTCCTAGAGTCTTTGAAAGTGTTACCTTTGTTCATGTTCACTCTCAAAATAGGGGAAAACTTGATCCACGTGCTCCTCAGTGTGTTTTTATTGGGTATTCTTCCACGCAAAAAGGATATAAATGTTTCCATCCTCCTAATAGGAAAGTCTTTGTTTTAGTTGATGTTACTTCAGTTGAAAATGAATCTTTTTATCAAAATTCTTATCTTCAAGGGGAGACATTAAGAGAAGATAAAGCAAAGGACCTAGATATGTTTCTACTTGATTTTCCTAGTCAACCATTAGTTTCAACCAATCCTTTCACTATTGATTCCTTCAATGCTGAGAACACTCTTGCTTTTATTGAATCAGTTTCAAATGTTCCGATTGTGTCTAAGTCCAAGTCTATTGCGTTTGAGTCCACACCATTAGTTGGGTCACTTAGGTCATGTGGAATAATGAAAGATAAGGGAAAACAAGATGATACTTAATCGCTATAGACGTATTCTAGGAAGAAAGTACCTATCTCTCAACCTGTGCAAGTAGAATCTCCTATTCGAGCAACTGGTCAAAATCTAGAAACAATCTCCAAGTCTACAGCCAGCCAACATTGCTCATCCCATTGATAATGAACCAGTGCAACCAAGTGATAATGACCTACCAATTGCTCTTAGGAAAGGAACCTGCACTTGCACAAAACATACACTATACCTGTTCATGACCTAACAAAACCTATCCAAAGCCATAGAGCGCCTTTCTTAGTAATCTTCACACAATCCCTTTCTTGAGAAATCTATATGAGGCAGTAGGAGACAAGTGGGAGAATGCTATGAAAGCTGAGATGGAAGGTCTAGAAAAGAACAAAACAAGAAAGTTGGTCGAATTACCGAAAGGAAAGAAGGTTATTGGCTGTCGATGGGTTTTTTCATGAAGCACAAAAGATTGGATGCCAAAGGGTATATTCAAACTTACAACATTGATTATCTTGGGACGTTTGCTCCTGTTGCAAAGATGAATACGATAGGGGTCCTGTTGTCATTGATCGCTAATTTTGGGTGGAACTTGCAACAGTTTGATATAAAAAATGCTTTTCTTCATGGTGATTTAGAATAGGAAATTTATATATGGAGGTTTCTCCTAGTTTTAAATCTAAAGCAAGAATGGTGTGTAAGTTGAAGAAGGCTCTCTATGGACTTAAGCAATCACCAAGGGCTTTGTTCGGAAGATTTATGAATGTAATGACTACCCTGGGTTATAAACAAAGCCAAGGAAACCACACTCTATTTGTAAGGCACTCAAAGTCAGAGGAGTGACAGTCTTGTTGGCATGTGTAGGTGATATTATTATGACAAGTAGTGATACAGAGGAAATGCACAATTTAAAAGAGTGTCTTCTAAAAGAATTTGAAATCAAATGGCTTGGGAAGCTAAAATACTTTGTAGGTATTAAAGTAGCACGTTTAAAGCAGGGAATCTTTATTTCACAGCAGAAGTATGTACTTGATTTGTTGAAGGAAACAGGGATGTTGGGCTGTAAGCCTAGTGATAGGCCTATTGAGTTCAATCAGAGATGATGTGATGCTCCATATGATTTTGTTTCGAAAGGTTAATCTATTTGACACATACGAGACTAGACATCGCATTTGCTTTGAGTGTAGTCAGCCAATTTATGCACAATCCTAAAGAAATGCATTTCAAAGCTGTACACAGAATTTTGCAATATCTGAAGGGTAATCTTGGTAGAGGAATCTTGCTCAAGAAAGGAGGAAGCATGACTTTAGAAGCCTATACTAATGCAAACTATGCAGGACCATTAGTTGATAGGAGGTCAACTTTAGGTTACTGTACATTCCTAGGTGGAAACCGACTGACTTGGAGAAGTAAAAAGCAAAACATGGTAGCAAGATCAAGTGCAAAGTCAAAGTTCAGGTCAATGGCACTAGGAATATGTGAATTACTTTGGTTGAAAATAGTTCTTGATGATTTGAAGATAAAATGGGAAGTCTAATGACAACAAATTGGCAATCAGCATTGCACATAACCTAGTGCAACACGATGAACCAAACATGTTGAAGCGGATAGACATTTCATCAAGGAGAAACCAGATAGCGAGCTTATCAGTACTCCATTTGTTTCGACAAAGGATCAACCAGCAGATGTACTTAGAAAGAGGCTGCTGAGTAATGTGTTTCAAGATCTTGTTAACAAGCTTGGAATGGAGAATATCCATTCACAAGCTTGAGGGGGAGTGTCGAATAATATGATTTTGTTCCCTGATTTAATCCCTTACTTTTAGGGATATTAATCCCTGATTTTTAGGAATATTATGGTGAACAATATCTGTCAGTTATACTATTTTACAGGGTGTATAGTGATAAGAATCATCTATATATATTTCCTATGTATCTTCTCAAGAACATATGAATGATTTTAATTCTAGAAAAGTTAATTTTTGACATGAAGTAGTGACTAATTTTTAGGAAGTTGATTAGTGTTGTTAGTCACGTTTTCATATACTTTATCAGGGCTAAATTAGTAGACCATAATCTTTAGTTTTTCTTATTCGTTCATGTATATAAAGGCATGATTTGTTTCAATGAAACACATACATTTGCATTCCAATTCTTCTTATCTTTGTTCCAATGTTCATCATTTTCTTTCTTGGGTCACTCTATTATAAACAACCTCAAAGAATAACAAAAATGAAGAATAGAAAGTAAGTATAAATATGCCCACAAGCTGGCATTGATGTTAGGAAAGCAGTAGATGTAAGTATATAAAGGTTAGGATCTGTTGAAGATGTGAAAACATAATGAGGGGTACTTTCAATCAATATCCAATACATAATGTGTGTATATATTTATATATATGTATGTGCATATATATCAAATAATAGATATTGAATTGGTTATCCAGTGAGTCCAAGTGGATAAATTTGGAAACCATAATGGATTGCAAAGCGCAATAAAACTTTTTGATTAAGACCTTAATAAAAAATTGAACCCTAATATTCAACTATTAAAAAATGTTGCTAGTAAAGTAAAACAACCTGTAAGGGGCAACCGCTTGAAAAAAGTCACCATTATTGAGGTTAAGATGCAAATCATCAGGTTAAGTTAGGGTTAACTCCATCTTTAGTCTCTTGCACTTTGATTTCATTGACCCGTCAAAATTTGTAGAGAACTTCAAGGCCCATAACAAAAGAAACAGTACCAAGTATAAAGTTAGAGCAAAACCACCAAACTGAATAATGATCAAACAGCAAAGTATAGGAAACGATAAAACCATCTTTAACTAGATATAATATCTTGTTACTAATTGATAAGAAACTTCATCAAAATGAATCTCTTATTGTATAAAGCTAACGACTGAATTACATCATATTGTTGCATTATAAGGAAGAAAATGTACAATAAAAGATATTGATCACGATAAAGCTATGTAAACCAAACCACTTTGATGAGCATGTTTTTCTATTTTCAGTTATCACCAAAACAACTGGTTAAAGTAGCAAACAAACGTTACAATCTGATTTAGATAAATTGGTTCTTAAATTTAGAAAAAAGAACAAAGTAGAAATATGGAAGTTGATAAAAGATGAAATTTAAATGTACTTTGCTAGGTGCAGAGGGTTCTTTTTTATGGAGTGAGGAAACGTTGCAAATCAGTAAAACGAAATTTTGCAAGAAGATAAAGGAGAGGAGGATCATACTAGACCCTAAAAAACATGTGCAATGTCAAGTGGCGGTGACAAAGGCTAATATGACAAAAATAATTAAAACATGATACGACACAAATACACGAATGTCTCAAAATTGATAAAATATGAATTATTAAAGTTTAAAAATTTCTATAAAAATAAAATACCTTAAACACGATTATAACATGATAAAATAAACGAACATGAAATGGCTAAACAAATTGCTAGGTCTAATGCGAGTGATGGAAGTAGCACATAGAACCACAACGGTCGACTACTTCATGGGGAATTGTATGTGATAGTGATAGCAATAGCGCCTGAAACCATAATAATCAACTACTCCAGTAGAAAAATGGAAGTGACAAAAGAGGCAAACCACAACAGTCGACATCTCCATAGGGAGAACTTCTATATGGGAAAGAGACAAAAGTGGTACATAAAACAATAATGGTTGACTTTTCCATTGGGAGAACTTATAAATGAGAGACTGATATAAATGGTGCATAAAACAACAAGGATCGACTTTTCCATTAAGAGAAGAGTGATGAAAGTGACACATGAGACCACAACTTCAACTTCTTCGTTATATGAGAACTTTTGGATAAGAGAATTTATACGACGCATGAGAACACAACAATCAAATTTTCTATTATATGAGAATTTATATGTGAGAGTAACAAAAATAGCGTATGAGACCACAAAGATCGATTTCTCCATTATATGAGAACTTGTAAATGGGAGAATGATAGAAATGACGCATGAGACCAAAATACCCAACTTTCCCATTATATTAGAACTTGTATGTCAAAGTAATGAAAATGATGCAAGAAATCACAACACTTGACTTCTCCATTACATGAGAACTTGTGAAAGGTAGAGTAAAAGAAGTAATGCATGAGACTAAAACGGCCAACATTTTATAGGAAAGACTTATATGAATGACAAAAATGGCACATGAGACAACAAACAACTTCTCTATAAAGAGAACTAATATATGGAAGAGTGATGGAAGTGACACACAAGGATTAAAATAGCAATATAACGGTCGGTGGAGATTCGACTCCAGATGGTGGCAAAATACGGCAATGCTGCCATTGGAATCTAGGTTTGCTACCAGATTCTAGATTTGGGTTGAAGCTATACAGAGAGACAAAGAGATAGAAAAATTAGAGATAAAAGGAAAACTGGAGTTGAAAATTTTTTAAATTTGTATAGGGTACAAAACCCTTCTATTTAGGAATAAGGGAAGGGAAGACAAGATAGAAAGATAGAAAGAAAAAGAAGGAAAAGAATAAAGAAAAGAAAGAAGAAAAATAAAGAAGAAAAAAAATTATTTTTTATATCCATTTATTTATTATGTTGCAATATATTTTAATATCAAAAGTGATTCAAAAGATAAAATATGGAATAAAATTTTGAAATCATTTGATTAATTTTTTGAAAGGCTATTTTTAGGAAAATTTAAGAGCCTCTGGATCTTTATTATTTTTGAGTAAAAATAATTTTTCGAAAACCTTACCAAGGCATTAAGGATATTTTACAAACTTTATGATAAGGGAAATCTAAAATTTAAAAAAAAAAAATTAAGATCATTAAAATGAAAATTTTACTTTATAATATTAATCATTTCACAATTAAATTGTCTATAAATTACTTTAAAAATTATTAAAAATAAATTTTATGCTTATAATTATAAGTACTATGTTTTCAAGAAACTGTGCAAATTTGAAAAAAAAAAAAAATTCACAACCATGATTAATGCAATGATCATGATTGCATTTGTCATGTTCACAACCACGATAGATGCTACGCAACCACAATTTGTATCCTTAGTGACGCATGTGACCACAAGGTTGACTTCTCCATATTTATTTGTGAGAAGAGTAACTCCACCAAAGGTATTCCCATTTCTATTTTTCATAGGTTAAACCGAAGACTTTTGATGTTGGAGGATGTGTGCTAAGAGATGGTTCATTTGTTTGTATGCCAAAAGACACTCTATCACTACATTTTTTTTTTCATTATCCTTTATCATTTTCACTAGGTTTTAGATGTAAGATGAGACAGGCATAGTTAGATTTTTATCAAAACCTTCGATGTTTTTGGTGAAATGAAATAAAGTAAAAAGTTTCCTCCCCTACAAAATTGCTACAATATAAAGATTTTTTTTAATGAGATGAGGAAACATTGCAAACCAATAAAAATGAGATTTTGTAAGAAGATGACATTGATAAAGATTGAGCAAACCCTAAAAAACAAGTGTAGGGATAGTGGTAACAACGGCCGTAGGTAGCTAAGGAAGATTAAGCTTATGACAGTAGCAATTATAGATAAAAATTACAAAGAAAGCTAGAGAGCTAAAGTTTGTTAGATTGCTTAAAGATCGAAAATGAAACTTTGCACCTCTAACCTCTTCAAAAAAAGGTTAACAATAATAGAAAGAGAACAGAAGTTATCAGAAGATCACTCACATAAAAATTGGCAAGAGGGAGATTAAAGTAATTGCTGGAATGAAAATTATGTGGAGATTATACCCTAAGTAATATTTTGGCCACACGTAGTTAAGAAAGGTTACGTGACACGACATTTTAAAATATATAGTCTATTCAATGAGAAAAAGAAGCATTGGTGTTAGAAAGGACAAAAAGCGAACTTATTAATAGTTTTCATATTTGAGCCTCCAAATCATGCACTTTAGAGCATCCCTAGAGTGTAGCAAACTCAAAATCCGAACAACCTTATGGGATTGGCTCAACTTTCTTTACATAGTTGTGAGTATTGCCAACCATGTTGCGAATCATCCATATCACATATTACATAAGCTGCCAGAGTGTATTGGAACACTGAAATGCTAAAGGAGTGATAGATGAAAAGCTAAAGCAGTGCCACCAAGAAGGTTGCCTATAGGGAGCCTTGCCTCCTGTCTAGCAAGTTACGCATAGATGACATATTAATGGTAAAAAATAACATTTAAACTAGGCCTAGGGAACCAACGTATTTATCATTTTAGTACGGGCAGGCTAACCTAGAATCTCTCACAATTGTCTGTTCAACTAGAAGCTATAGCATCGAAAGTTTCTTCATCACATTCCAACATTTCTTTTACGAAGTATCAAATCACCGGGAAAAAAGTTTGTTCAGTGCATTGTATTTTATAAACGATGAATGAAATTGGGAGAAGCTTTCTTGGAGACAATTTGTAAAACAGATTATCTACAGATACGTTGTGTCCGAATAAATAAATTACCTTAATATGAATATTTCCCACTCTGATGGGCTCCAAGCTGAATAGAAGAGTGTTGCAATGAGATCCAGCGACTAGTGGAGTAAGCGGCACGGTGAGCTTTGCTACAACTAATATTTTAGTTTCTCCTCCGCCATTCCACTTGAGCAATGACAGGGGTCATGTAGGAGACGCCCTTGAACACATGCTCAATAAAAAGCGTCGTTGTTCCCACTTTCAAACTGAAAACCGATTCTCTCCCTTCTTCAACTCCAATCTCTCTCTCTCTCTCTCTCTCTCTCTCTATATATATATATATATATATATATATATACACACACACACACAATATATGTATAAAACTTTTGCTCTCACAGCAAGTGCCAGACTGCTATTTGAAAAAAAAGGTTAAAAGAAAGAGATTAAAAAAAAAAATTCTCTAATTACTTCTTTTAAAATTTCTCTGACCGGTGCTTTGAATTCAGTCTGAAAACACAACTTACTATTTTTTTTTTTTTTTATCTTGGACTTATTGCTAATCAAATAATGAACTTTTAAGTGCCATGAAGTAAAAAACAGCACGAACTAAAAAAAAAAAAAAAAGTAATTACATATGAGAATTAGCAAACTAACTACAAGATGAACATGGAAATTCTGAGGAAAAACGAAAAAAGATTAAGGTTGAAAAATTGATATGTTTGGATGTTTCGACTGCACATCATCGGGAAGTTAAAAAAATTTCTTGGGGAATGCTATTGTTGTTTAAATTGGGTGAGGTTGCAGTGTGATTCGGGTTAGGCTATTGATATTTGGAGCTGAAAATCTCCTTGTTGCCTCGCTGATTTAGGAAAATTCTTCTCTGTTTGCTTATAGAGAAATTTCGTTTGTTAAATATATTATATATATATATATATATATGAGAAAATGTCAGAAAAGGAAAATACACATCAACTTAAAAAGTTGGAAAGAGAAAATTAATTCTAAGTAAAGAAATAATAATTAGAGAGTATTTTGAAAAAAAAAAAATAGATAACTATTAAAAAGGTAAAATTAAAAAAATTAATTTTAAATATAAATATTAATTATTAAAATTATTAATACAAAAATTATAATTATATTTTTACTCTTTATTTTATTTAACATTTTCTTTACTTAGTAGGGAAGTTAGTTCCCTTACAAAAGGTAAAAAATAAATTTATAAAAATAAAAAAATTAGAGGAAAAGAAATGTAAAAAAAATGAAAAAATATTTTTTTTTCTTTTCTATCAGCGTGCTTGATAGAAAAGATAAAAAATTAGAATGATTGAAAAATTAAAAGAAAAAAATAAAAATTATATTATTTTACCATTATACCTTTTGTAAATTAAGATGAAGAAACAAAATCTAGAAAATATGGACACTTTTATAAATATACATACTTGGCTCACACTAATCTCATTATCTTTTCACTTATCTTTTCAATTTGGAGTGATTTGTTTTTATTAATAGGTGTATATATTTCCTATTTTCTTTCCCCTTACTTTTCTTTTCAATGATGCATATTCAAAATTTATTTTCTTTCTACTGTTCCACCCTTCGCTATCCATCTTTTCACTTTTTCATCCAACCAAGCACACCCTAAGAAATATTATTTATAGTTATTTTGTTAATAGTATTATTATTTATTAGTGCTATAGAAAATATCAAGTTCAATTATTTGTTGAAATTATATGATATTTTTATATATTTAAATTATTATTATATTAAAATTTAAATTTAAATGTGAAACAAGCATAATAGTATATTATACATGATTATTTTTATTTATAATAGAAAATCAATTAGATGTTAAACTAGTAACATTGTTTGTTATTTTTAATGTTTAGTTATTGTAAATATAATACGAACAGTACTCAAAGATATTTGAAATTTATAGTTAAAATGTATTATAGTTAATAATACATTATTGGTGTAATTGTACAATAATTATAAATATATTTTCAAAATGAAATACTTTATTTATCATTTATATATTTTATTTTAAATAAAATCATATAAATATAGTTTAAAGCTTTTTCAATTTTTTGCGAGTTTCTAATCAGATTGGTCTCAAACTCGAATCAAATCGATCTCAAGCTTGAATTTTAGGTTTTTACAAGTTTTGGATCGAATCAATCTTTGACTCAGATTATAACAGATTCGAGCTTTTTAGGAGTTTTGAGCCTTTTTAGTTTTGGCTTCCAAGCTCAGTTATTTTGGGCTCGAGTTTTTTTCAATTTCATGCTTTTGGTTCGAGCATTTGACTTTTAAGTCAATTCGGATTGAATCAAATTTTGTTTTGGATTAGCTCGGATGGGCTTTCGAGCTTGAATCTGCTTTGCCATCTTTAGTGAAAATGTAATAATAGAAAAAAATGATAGAAACTAAACATTTTTAAACCAAATGATTAATTATCTAGTTAAGCGTGAGGTTTTAAACTTTACATGTTTTACTCATCTAGTATTTAATAATTACATTATTTTATTTCATTTTACTTGTTAACAATTTAAAAATATTAAGTAACAATAATTTTAAATATTATTGTTGGTGTATGCCCTTGAACTAGTCAGATTGGACACAGGATACACAGTCAATTAACTATATATATGTTACTATATTATAGCGACAAAGGTTTTCCTTTATGTTAGTGGTGTGATTGACTCTCATGCAATATTAATGGAATGAAGCCCTTAAAACACAATGGCATCGCAAAGATAGTAATGAGTTACGACAATGAGATAGTTTGCATCAAAGTCGTGTTTCTAAAAAAATTCCCAGTCATTGTATTGTCAACATAGGGAACTGACAATTCATAAAGACTAGTATATGCTAAGCTTCCATACACTAGATGCATGCAACTCTTTGATCTCATAGAAGTTGAAGTATATGGAATACTTAGGGATAATATATGAGTGCTTACGTTGTGGAAACAAGTTAATTGAGTATAGCCCGCATAAGAACTCCATTTTTTATTAATTATTCAAGCGTTTATGGAATATGTTCTCATGTGGCAGCCATGAAAGTAATCTTTAAACTTTTGATACCTGGTCATTTCGTACGGAGAGTGTATACTTTGATTCATTAGAAACAGGTCCGCAACAGATAGATACCAAATAAAGGTGGTATTAGGTATAGCATAAACAATATGGTAGATGGATAACTGATTTAGAGATGATTCACCACTCTGAGTGACATTAGAGATATTTTTGAATGATTTTGACTATGAATAATAGGACTAAAGTTTTTGGCTAGAGTATAATGAATTATAAGGAAATTTTTTTCATATATCCATGATCGTTAACCTTAAGTTGAAATATCTCATTAGAAAAATTTATGGGTTTAAAGCCCGTAAAATCAAAAAAATAAAATTTTGCCTATTAAAAATAAAATTAAAAAAATTCTTATACAAAAATTAAAAAATAAATTTTCAAAATTTTTTGTGCAAGAAAAAGATAATAAAAATTCTAAACTCGTAAAATTTTAGCAGTAAAAACAATTTTGGAAAAAATAATAATTTAGAAAAACGTAGAACTCATAAAATAAATTGAATTTGATGAAGATATTTGAAGAATTTTAAAAATTATAAACTCAGCAAAAAGCCTCTCGAAAAAAATTATGGAGTAGAAAACTCTGTATCTTGTAAACGAGAAGATTTAAAAAAAAAGACTCATAAAATAAATTAAATTTTAAAAAACTGATTTAACATAAATTTAAAAATAATATTTGAAGAATTTTAAAAATTATAAACTCAAAAAAATCCTCTTGAAAAAAATTTACGAAGTAAAAAACTTCGTATTTTAATAGCAAAAAAAATCAAAAATATGTTCAAATTTTATAAAAATGAATTTTATCCAACAAATTAATCAAAATATTAATTTATAAAAATTATAAATATGAAAACTTAAAATCCAGAACTATTTTTACTAGGAAAAATTTCACGAGTATGATACTCGTAGTATTATGAAAAATTCAAATTTAAGTCCTAAATTGGACAACTTGACATCTTATGCTAAAAAATGCCAATATAAATTTTTACAAGAATTTTTTAATTTTTTGAAGTGAGTATCGACATAAATACCACATTGGTATCGGTAAAAATATATGACAATTAACTTCCCAAATTTAATGAAAATTTCTCAAAAAATTCTTAAAAATAAAAAATTTGATAGTGATAACATCTATAAAAATATATTTAAAAATTTCAAAAGTATAAAGTAAAAAACTAATTTTTTACCTTAAAATTCGTCTTTTTATCCAATATTTGTAAAATATAACCTTTGAAATAGTGCTAATTTTGTCACGTGCTCTTACGGTTATTTAAACAAAACTAAATAGGTCTTAGAAATGTTCATTTTATCTAAAGGAAGCCTACCGTTATCAAGTAGCTGCCTCGTTCTAGGTCTCAGATATTTTGGGATTATTAAGGAAAGAAGGCTTAGTCAAAATTTGGTATCTAAAAGAGGATATCAAAATTTCCTTATTTCCATGCCCTAGTGCATTTGAAACTCTATCAAAATACATTTTCAAAGACTATCTATAAGTGGGAGTATCTTTTGCCTTGGATATGCACATTAGATCTTCGTTTAAGAATTCGAAATCGAACAGTTTGTAGTTATTTATTGCTCAGCTCACAAAAAAAGAAAATCAGCAATTGCACTATTTTAATGGCTTTCTGGTTTACATAAGTAGTATCATACTCGAAGAGTAAGACTTACCACTTGACTAAATTTCTAAAAAGGTAGGGGCCTCACATAAGTATTTAATGGGGTCTAGTTTGGTGATTAGCCATTGGGTGTGGTATAACATATGCTGCCTTAACCTCTAAGCTATCCAAGCTAGGATACAACTTAGTTTCTCAACTGTTGAGTAGTTGTTTTCACATTCTGTCAACTTCTTGCTCAGATAATAGATAGCTTGTTCCTTCTTACCTAATATACAACACATAGACTTAACAAAAACTAATTAATACTAGATAAAAGGCCGACCAAGCACTGGTGATACAAGTACTATTGGGTTTGATAGGTAGTGTTAAACTTTATCGAAAGGCTGTTTGGCACTGTCATTCCATTCCTTGGGTTTTATTTTTTGAGCAGTCGAAAGATCGGATTGCATTTATCAGTTAATTAATATATTAACTTAGTTATATAGTTCAGTCTCCTTAAAAAGCTTTTCACTTTCTTTTTAATATAAGGTGGTGGCAAGTTCTAAATAGCCTTGAATTTGTTTAGGTTGACCTTTATCCCTTTTCACTATAATAAAGCCTAATAACTTACCAAAGGTGACACCGAAGGTGCAATTAGCGGGGTTCAAGTTAAGGTGGTATTTTTGTAGCCTTTTGAAAAGTTTTCAGAGATTAGTGACACGTTTATTCTCCTTTTGTGATTTGCAATCATATCATCCATATAAACCTCTATTTCCTTATGCATTAATTCATGGAATAACATCACCATGACTCTTTAGTATGTTGCTTTAGCATTCTTGAGCCCAAAGGCCATAACTTTAAGGTAAAATAGACCCTACATGGTCATAAAAGTGGTTTTCTCTATCTTCGAGTGCCATTTTGATTTGATCACAGCTTAAAAACCTGTCAATGAAGGATAACAGGGAAATTTTGGTAGTGTTGTCTATTAAAGTTTCAATATGAGGCAAAAGGAAGTTGTCTTTTGGACTGCCATAATTTAAATCCTTGTAGTCTATACACATCTACACCTTACTATCCTTTTTAGGAATTGAGACTATGTTGGCTACCCATCAAGAAATCTTGCTTTAAATTACTGCTTTTGATATTTTTTTATTTTTAGAAACATCTTCAATTTCATTCTCTTGAGCTGTTGTATGGGCTTACATTTGACTTTAAGGGGAAGTTTATAAACCACTATGTCATTGCCTAATCTGGGCTTGTCCTTATAAAACCAAGTAAATACATCTTTTTCTTTGTGTAAAAGGTTTATCAGTTTGGTTTGAGTTGATAGGTTTAGGAAGGTTCCAACCTTCAACTCTTTCTAGTCTCCCTCTATTCCCAGATTTAAGATTTCAATAGTCTCCTCATGGTTAGGATTCTTTTTTTTTTCCTATTAATAATACTTAATAGAAGAACGTCATACAAATGATTATACAGTGCTCTTGGGGTGAAGCATGTAGGTATAGTTTTTAGCATTACTTTGGATAAGATCTAAACAGTACATGAATTTTTGTTTTAGTTTACATGCTCAAAATAAACCTTGGAAAGCATAAACTAGTCTTTGATTTGTTGCTAACATTCCTAGCTCATCAATTGCATTGATAAAAATAACCTAAATGCCTTGTTCAGTATGATTATAACATTATTAAAGTTGGTACCTCTTCCTTTATTTAGATTATATGTCTTCCTAAATGAAAGCTTTCCTCTATTAGTGGAAACTCCATGGGTTCCATCTAAAATCTTGACCTAACAGATGTGCCATTCTTTTTTTATGGTTTTTCTAAGTTTGTTTGCTTTACTGTATACACTAGGCTTGAACCCCAAACTTTTCTTGTTAATCATGTTAACAACCTTTAGAGCTTTAGTAATTCTTGGAAGATGTTTTTTGACTCATTTTCTAACTAGGCACTTTTGCCAACAGTCAACTTTAGACCTATATCAGTACTCTTTGATAGATGCGGCTTAACTAATAGCAGTTCTTCCCTGATAAATGGCATTGATGAATTCAAAGGATCCAAATAATGATTTTAGAACATCCTCATTGAGCGCAATATATGGGGCATCAGTTGAGGTAGTAGCCATAATGTCTTCTTCCCTTTCAATACTGACAACTTTGTTTTCGATGACAAATTTTAACTTCAAATGTAATGACAATAGTGCTGCCCTTGAAAAATAGATCCAAGGCCTCCCCAAAAAGCAATTATATGGGAAGGCAATGTCCAAAACTTAGAAATCTATTTCATAAATGCATAAGCCAATTTGGAGTGGGATGGTGATGTTTCCAATGACCTCCCTACAAGTATCATCAAACATTTGCACAACCATGCAACTATGCTTGATATGGATGTATCAATAAAGAGCTTATTTAAATAAGATATGGACATAACATTTAGGGTAACTTATTGTCAATGAGAACCTTCTGCAATATGCTACCTTTGTAGTAAGTGGTAATGTGAAAAGCTTTGTAATTTTCCTTTCTTTTATGGAAGATCTCAACTTCATTGAAGGATATGTAGTTGTTGGCATTGATATTGCTTACCAATAAATCCAACTAGCCTGAAGGATATGTAGTTGTTGGCATTGATATTGCTTACCAATCAATCCAACTAGCCTATAGTGATATAATAAGGCACGTATGCTTAATTCAAAACTTTTAAATGAGTATTCCTATGTGTTTCAGAATTCAAGAGTAGTAAGAGTATCGATATCTTTACTGGCTATTTTTCGACTAGTTAATAATATTGTATTCACTATATTTAATGAACTTAAGGAACTCTACAGCTTTCTTCTCACTTACTGTCTCTTTGATAGCTATCAAATCTTATTCTTTTACCATTGTCTTTAGTGCTTAAAAGACAAAAGTAGTGTTTTTATTTTTGCGTCTTACTTTTTAATACAGTTGGGGCATCACATATACCATTACAAGTTAGGTGGCTCACCCCTAAGAGTTCAATATTTGTGGCTTATTGACTGGACTCTCGAATGATCAAAGTTTCACTCTCATACTTTTAAGGCATCACTTTTTCTTCTTTATAAGGAAAAAAAGATGGAAGCTGGACAATTATTTTTCGTGCATGCTGAACAAGGGTGGCCTTGACATCAAGTTGGTTAGCAAATAGGATTAATGGCCCCCTAACGTTATAAAGAAGGCTTTTCTTATCCTTATTTGTGGCATTAACAAATGCACTCCTATTTTCATTTTTCTTTTCATAAAATTCAATTTTTGAGTGATCTATATCCCTTGGACCATCTCTAGGAAATCTAAGCAGCTTTTGCAAGGTGTGCCTCTATCTGTAGTGGCAGCAAAAAGATTAATTAGTTTCTTTACTTTGACCTTCGATTTTGGATACTACTTCGGCTTTTATAAAGGCTAGCCATACTTTGTTCATTAGTATTTTAACCTCCATGATGTTTATTTTAATCTAACAACTTATTCCATCAATCACTATGTTCACCCTTATTTCTTCATGTTTAGAAGTAGATTAGCTTAACATTAGGTCCTAGCCCCTATTTGACCTTAATCATGCACTTTTCTAAAAGACTTTGTGCCTTCTTTTTGAACGAGGTGCAATTCATGATAAAGTGGCCTTGTGACCTCACATGGTACTCACAATAAACATTTTTATTGTACCACTTAGGTTATGAAAGTGATCTTGGATTTACAAATAGCAGAGCCTCTAACTGGCCTATTAATAAGTAAGAGTAAATTTCTTTGTAAGAGTAAGGGGTAGGTTAAAATGTTCGCTCTCTTAAGGTGCCTATTGGTTATTAGGGGCTTTGGCATTGTTCGTGTTACGAAATTGAGCACTTTAAGCAGTGTTCTAGGTAGGATTCATCGTAAAGCTTATTATTGGCTTAAATCTAATAGAGTAGATCGGTTATGGCACTGGTGAGTAAGAGTTAAGGCCATGCTTGGGAAGTACATACTTTGTATCGGTTATAGATTCTAAACAAACTTAGTCAGACTACAATTAATGGCATTCACTTTCTTCTTTTTGCCCTTGGAAGTACTTATTTTAATAAGTAGATGATTCTAACCTTTTTATCTTGCCACTTTTTATGGCATTATCAATCATTTTGCGTGATATGACTATGTTAGTGAATTTTTTTGTGGCATTTCTTACTAGTTTCTCGTAATGAGGAACTTGTAAAGTGTTGAAGAACATAACCATTATTTTTTTGACCAACAGAGGATGAATTGGGTAGCCTTTTCCCTTTATCTTTGATTATGCTGCCAAAGACTTTTAGTAGCTTTCTTTTCCATATTAATAAGAAAAAAAAGATTTTGGAGCCCAGTCAGATACATATGTATATTGATCAAGGCAGGCATGGGCTAGATCTGCTAATGTTTGAATTTTGACCCGGTTAAGTTCTATATACCACCGAGTAGCTACCCCGATTAGGATGTCTTAAAAGCAATGTATCAACAGCTTCTCATTTTTCTCATAACCAATCATCTTTTGATAGTACATATGAGTATAGGTAGTCAGATATCTTATCCCATTGTACATTTTAAAATCTGACACCTTGAATTGAGGTGGAATAACAAGGTTAGAAACTAGAGTAAGAGATTTGGCATCTATGATACAAAATGTGTCACTTTCTTTCATAGCCCAAAGACTTTTTTCTAGTAACAAATATTTGCTTACATGCTTTATAGTTTCAAAAACCTTTTTTGCTTTTTCTTGCTTTGCCTGTTTATCAAAATCCAGATTATAGTCTTGCTGGTAAGAAGCTTGCACCCTGATACCCAAGGGCTAAATAAGTTGCTACTATCAAGTTCATATAGATAAATGGCTGAACTGGTGGGATTGGTGTTGCTAAGTATTGCCATTCATGTGATACCCTCTCATGAACATTAGTGGCTTTAATACCACGGTTTATATTGCTTTTAGGATTAGCTAGCCCTTTACCCATGTCAACTGTGCTTGTTTTCCCCTTGTCTGTTAGAAAAACAGACAATAATTCAGTAAGCTCCTTATTCTTCAAAAGCATTTGTTCCTGAGACTCCTTATACATGGGTTTCAATCGTTTAATATGAGCCTGATGGTCATTTTTCATAGCTTTTCGATGATTCCAAGTGTTTTATCGGTGATGGACGATAGGTTCCATGGTTCAAAGCAACTTGCACTTTAGATTTTTACTGAATTAGACTTTTATTACATGTCATGAATGTGTTTGATGGACAATAACGATGCATGAATGCATGTATGCTTACATATGAAGTTGACAAGACTTTGTTGATAAATACATGTATGACTACAAGAATTAAGTTAGTATGCAAATGCACACAAGACAATTGGGTTCTAGTAATGGCTTATTTATAAATATTTCATTAAATAGAAATAAATTTGACTATATCAAGTCAAATTTGAAAATAATGAACATAGTTACTTTGCCATATTAGATTATGGAGGTAAGCTAGGAACTATTGCTAGTGTTCTTTTAAAAGAAGGAAGCTTTGCCTTAAGAATTAAATTTGTTCCACCATGTCATCTACCTTAGATTGGGTTGCTCGAATCTACTCCGTGAGGTGCCAAAAGTGCTCTTGATGCTCTAAATGAACTCCATCTTACTCAAACCATGCATTATGCCATTTGCGCTTCATTTCTCATAAGGATCCCAACTTTATGGTGGTTATATGGGTATTTTGTTCTAACTCGTGAATCCTTAACAATAAAGTTTCATTTTAGTTTTCTATTTACTAATGAGATGCACGTGGGCTTCTAGATATTCACATTTCTTCTAACTAGTGAATAAAGAAGCTTAGGCTTTAGTGAACTTTTGTTCATTAGTCTAAGCATGAGTTCTCTAAGAATGTAATTTTTTATTGCACTCCAGCTCAGTTTCCTATTCAAGTGGGGACTTGCCCATTCCCGAGTATTTTTTGCTAAGTAAAAGTGCCTTATGTTCTTCATACAAGTTTCTGTGGCACTCATTGGCAATGTCCCTCTTCTTGGTAACCTTTTCCAATTTTCCGTCCTAAATCAGCTATTCAAACCCCACATTGCTCTTTTCTTCTTTTAGTTGCATAATTTTCTGTTAGAGCTTGGCTCTTTACTGTGTTAAACACCTAATTTTGTCTAGGTCTTTTTCTAGCAAACAATGCCTTATGAAGACTTTTAGATGAAATGCATTTATTTTTCTACCCGAGCCAAAATTTGATATCCTGGGCTTAATTGGAAGGTAATAGAATAAAATAATAAAAATAAAAAAGGAGGATGACTACCAAGTGCCATGTCATCAGGCAATATAAATGATATGACACCAAGCAAAAAAAAATTTTATTTGAAATGCCTAAAGAGCATATTGAAAAAAAATGTAAAAAAAAAAAGTCATCATTTGAGGCCCCATCAAGGTCATTTGGACAAGCATGTATTTTCCTAGCCATCGTTAGGTGTTTCAAGAGACAAAAGTATGTAAAAGTAACTTCATATATGTATCGATACAAGTCTTAGTGTATTGATACAGGTCCTTCATGTCAGCAAAAATTTAAATTTCATAGGTTATATAGATACATGTCATTGTATTGATATATGAAGCCATGTATCGATATATGAAGCCATGTATCGATACATTGTCTTGTTGTATTGATACTAGGTCAGTAGCTAAAATCATGATTGTTTGCCAAAATGTATCGATATATAAGTTTCTATATCGGTACCAGGCTCAATGTACTAATACATTCTTTAATGTATCGATACATCTAGCCAAAATTTGTTCTATGTAACGATACAAAATGCATTTTATCAATACACAAAGGCAAAATGACCTTGCTTTGCCCCATGACATTAAAACATGAATTAGACCACGTATTTGGCATCAAGAATCACCCAAATTCATATTAGGCCTTAACATGGGACTTGTGATTAGATCAATTACACTTTTTGATGCCCAAGTAGCCATGACAAGTGACATTTTCATGACTTAAAGCAATTTGTTTGAGGGCATTTTTGTACCTTCTCATGGCTTAGCTATATGAAATGGCTTTAATCCACTGCTTTAGCTGAGCAAACTAATGAATTTGAACGGTTGTGGGCATCATAACTTGTCCATACATGGATACATGCACCAAAACCCCAAAATGCCCTTGCTTTTTGCATTTTATCCTTACTATTATATGGTCATATAAGGCCAACTTTAGTTGAACATTCACATATTCAACATAAAGTCATTCTCAACAAAAACACTCACTTTCACGCATTCTTTCCACACACAATAGCCTCTAAAAAAGCTTAAACTTTTCCATTTTTGTAACTCTCCATACCTTCCCTGAAAAACACCTTTATAGCACCATTTTAAGCCATTTTTGCTTATTTTTCTTCTTGCTAATCCATAATAAGTAAGAAAAAGCTTTAAAGGCAACGTCTTTTGTTGTAAAAAAAAAAATATCTTTTGAGAGGAAAGCTGCTGGAAGTCTTGTTGGTATATTTTCTTAACTTAATTTTTTTTATTTTGGTGCTATTTTCATGTTTTTCATTATGCTAGTCCCCTTTTGTGCAACCATGACCATTTGTAGGTTCCATGCATTTTTTTTTATATCTTGTTCATAAGTTGGTGATTTTGTCATATACATGCATAAAAATCATGTTTTTATGTTGTCATGAAATTTCCAACCCTTATTTATGTCATGAAAATGCATTCCTTTATGCTTATATCATGTTCCATGCCTCCATGAATATACTATAACATGTTCATGCATTTTTCTTTGTCCAAAAGTCATGTCTTTAAATTGTCATGAAATTTCCAGCATGTGTTCATGCCACAGGAATAAATTCTTCTATGCTCATATTATGTTTTATGCATCAATTAACATATTCTAGTATTTCATGCATCATCCATAATTTCCTTGCATTTTTAACATGCTTCTTGATGTTCTATCATATTTTTATCATTTGATGCCATGTTTAGATGTTTTTTTATGATTAAAGATGCTTACTTGATGTCTTATTCTTGTTGCAAAAATTTGTATTTCAAAACCTCCCCAAGTTAAGTCATGTTAACTTCAATAAATGATAACTAATATGGATCTAAGGTTTTCTATTAATTGGTCTTCCAATCTTAGGGGAAAAATACAAGCTTTCCAAGTTTGGATTCAAGGTTAAGTAAGGCTAAATGCTCTGATTTTCACAAAATAAAATGTCTTTTTTAACTTCTCTTAAATTGCTTATGCCTTAGTCTTGTGTAAAAAATTTTTGCTTGTGACATGGTTAATAGGTTGTTTCATCATCCTAAACTACTTCAAAATTGTGTAAATGAGCTTTGAAGCCATTACCACTAACCCTCTTTTGTCATAGATATTTGAATGTCCAAGGCCTAAGTTTAGTTCTAGGAAACCTGAAAAAACTAAGAAAATCTCTTGATTCATACTGGTAGCACTTTAATCATGACCCAAACCCTAAACAATTTTTCATGAATTTTTTGATATTCCCTGGAGGGGCATCAAATTACTTATCTAACAGTACCTTGTTTGCCCTCAGATTGTTCTGGATTAAAGAGTTACGATTTTTTGAACCTTTGCTATTTAGAACCCCTAGAATCAATGATTTACATTCTGTTTGGGCCGTTTGGATTTTTGAAAGCATTTTTCTTGTTAGTTTTATTAGCTTTAAATTAATATTAGTTTTGATATAATGAAAACCTAGGTTTAATTAGCTTGTAATTAAATATTTTTAAGTTAGCATTTTTACATGAATTATATTTGAAAATACTTTAGCAAATACTAGAATTTGTTTTAACTCATTTAAGCACTCAAAAATGTGTTCCTTATGTATACATTGGCATGAAACATTTTTGAGATAAGATTTATAAGTATAAAAGTCATAAAAAAAACTCTTTAAAAATGATTTTCATATGAATGTATCAATACCCTAAGTGTTTATATTGATACTATGCTTGGTAATAGCTAAATAACCTTGAAATCTTCAATGTACTATTTATGTACTATTTATATATTGTCATGTATCGAGATACACTATTCATGTATTAAGATGACACTGTTCAATGGTCATATTTTGTATCATATTATTCATGTAGTATTCATGTACTGTTCATGCATCTAGACGACACTGTTCCGTGATCATATTTTGTACCATTAAGTATAATGTATTGTTACTCATGGTAATTGTATCGACATATCATTTGGGAATGAACGGGAATCACATCATCAAAGATTCCAACAGAAATTTACCAATGGCTATATTCCAATGGACGTATTCCAACAACTGTATTCCAACGACTATATTCCCAATGGCTATATTTTCGATAGCTATAGTCCTAACGGTTATAGACTCATTCCAAGTTATAAATTGGCATCACCAACACTCCCAAGAACAAGAATTAAGAATAGAAAGAGCTTATAGCAATATCATACAATATAATACATCTCTCGAAGCTTATATAATAGCTCATTCATTGTATAAGATTAATTCTTCCCATTATTCTTGTATTCATTATGTGTCTGTCTTTAGAATCATCATTCTTTAAGGTGAAACTCTTGTAAACACCTAGCCTTTAGAGGTTTCATTTGTTTACACAAAAAATTTTATATAAAGGGTAGCCATCAAAAGGTAGAGAGGTTGCTATCTTGTCCTAGAAAGATAAAGAGGTTCTATCTTAGTCTTGAAAAATAGAGAGTTTTTAGTGAGCCTTCAAAAGTAGGGAAAGGGTTCTATATCAGTCATAAAAGATAGGAAGAGGTTTCTATCTATGCCTTGAAAGATAAGGAGTTGTAAAGGTTATACCTTGTCCTTGAAAGGTACATAATTCAAGTTAGTGAATAAGAGAACTCCTTAGCAAGTGAGGCCAAGGGAAAGAATGTAAGCAAGTGAGGCTAAACCTCTATAAATCATTATGTTTGCTTCTCTATCCTTTACTTATTTATCTTGTTTACTTCACTAGATAACAACTCTAAGTTATTCACTATTTAGATTTCTCAACTTATATATTCAAAGTTTTAATTTGGAATAGTTTTTTAAATCAATTCACCCTCTCTTGATTTTTATCACCATATTCAAGGTCTCACTTTTCTAAAAGGTTTAAGAAATTTCCCTTTCTGGAAAGGTATTGCTAACAATTTAACAATGCTAAATGAGATGGTGTAATTTTTCAAAGTAGCTAAAATTGTAATTTTTCGCCAAAATTTATTGATACACAAGCTTCTATTTCGATACCGGGCTCAATGTATCAATACATCTAAGCAAAATTTGTTCCATGTATTGATACAAAGTGCATTATATTTGCACACAAAGGCAAAATGACCCAATTTGTGACATTTTCATCCTTTTGCACCATGACTTTAAAACACGAATTGGACTATATTTCTAGCACCAAGAATCACTTAAATTCATACTAGGCCTCAATATTGGACTTGTGACTGGATCAATGACATTTGTTTTAGGCCAAATAGCCATGATAAGAGACATTTTCATGCCTTAATACAATTTCTGGCACTTTGGTATTTCTCATGGTTTAACTGCATAAAGTGCCCTTGATCCATTGTTTTAGCTAAGGAAACCAATGAATTTAAATGACAGCTAAGCATGGTACCTTATCCATACATGAGATACATGCATCAAAACCCAAAAATGCCTTTTTTTTTTTGCATTTTGTCCTCATTATTCATATGGTCATATAAGCCAACTTCAGCTAAATATTCACATATCCAGCTCATATTCATTCTCAACAAAACCACTGACTTTCACATATATTTTCTACACACAATAGCCTCTAGAAAACTTTAAACTTTCATATTCTCGTAGCCCCATTTTTTCCTTTAAGCGATTGATTTCCTTGGTGAAGGTTGCTTTTTCTTGTTCGAACTTTCACTTGAGCAATTCAATCTCAGAGGGAAATTCATCAATGGTTATTTGTGATGTTCCAACACCAAATAGGGGCAAGGCATTATTAATGTGATAGATCCTCCACTCATCGTATCATGAGGTCATACTACTCCCTCTCTAATACCTTTGTATACAACGGGTTTATCTCTAAGCATGGAAAGCTAGCTAACTTTTGAATTGTAATTGGGTTGACCATAATCAAAATCCCACTGCTCTAGGTCTTAGGGGAAGGAGATGAATTATCGACACTAAAATTGTTCTAGAACTATGATGGGTGTGTAACTAGTGCTTCCCTATAATCCTATGAGTGACACACAACTGTAACCTCTGCATCAGTATATGATTGCTTGTGGTGAAAACCAATGCGCTTTCCATGTCACCTCTTCTCAACTAAGGTTCTAAAATATCTAAATCCATTGCTCTTCAAACTTACCTTAGGGCCATTCCTTCTCAAAGACCTGGGAGATAGGGCTAAAGTTAGGTAAGAAGTTGTATAACATATTCTTTTCTTTAGGATAAAAGTGATTGATAAGCCAGATGTAAAAAAATGGTGTGCGTCCGATGAAGCAACCCTTACCTATCTTCTTGCAAAAACGAAGAGCTTGAATAGTTTCAGCAATGATGGTCAGTGAAAGATTGATTTGCAACACAATCGAGAAAAAAGATTTGCTACCGTAGCTTCAACATAGCCTACTGTTTTAAAAAATATGGCCAAACTATATATTGCCAGAGCATAGATATCTTAAATTTTTCTGATATTAATGGTACTTGCCATTGATTCTTTCAAACTGGACCATGAGATGCATTCACTATTCCCCTTTACCTTGATACGATCTTCGATCCATGATTCCATTACTGTTAGAATTCGAGCCAACCTTTTCTTGAAAGTTAGAGGATGCAAAGCCTTACAATATATTCTATCAGTCTTGGCCTTTTCGATATTGAGTAACACAGTTTATTCATCAACTATGGGACCAAATCTTTATGATCAAAAGTGAAACATCGATTTGCTAGGTTCAAAAACTGAGATGCTACTTGCAATAGAACAACATCCAAACGGACCTGGGGTAAAAGGTTTATATCTTCATATGTCTTAGTGAATAATTTCCTCTTGGTATTGTCCCATTGGTCCATACATACTTCAAATTTTGCCAATCATTTTGACGATACCCTATCTTGACCCTTTCATGCATTGTTGAGATATACTTGGGTTTGAAAACATCTCCATTTTCATGTTATCGATGCTCTGATCATGCTCAAACAATCGTAAAAGGCTTTAGATCTGAAGTGGATTGTTGCTCCATAATAGAACCCCTTGATAAACACTATACCATTGGCCAATTGTCCCATAATGATGATGATTATGATGAAATGATGCATGTATCAAACAACAAAACAAAATGGAAGCAAGTTAGCGACATCATGAAGTAATAATCATAAAAATAAGGGTATATATAAAAAATAGCAACAAAAATATATCACAAAAATTGCCCAATAATAGACGGTATGATGCCTAGGGGTGGACATGACAATTGACAACAAATAGACATCATAATGGCGTGTCTAGGTTAAAATCGCCTTTAGCAAGATGACACAATTCCTTACAATAAGTAGACTGACCAAATAAGTGGGAACATTCATTCATCAACACCTATGGCAAGTATATGTTAAGCCATCACTTGGATAGCATAAGGGTTTATTTTGGTCAAATATGATTTTTTTAAAGATGACATGAGGCATTGTTGGTGGCTTTCATTTATCATCACTTATTGAAAGGGGTTAAGTGTAAAACATAATAGCATACCCTAAAATTGATTATGAGATAAAATAATAAAAATGGGTGACAATGTCTATTATTACCTGCGTAACATGGTATATAAGAGTAAAGGTAAGAAGTCTTTCCCCGAGTAACCCTATTCTTCATATTATTTTAAAGTACTTTGGTATGGTTTGACATGGTTTGGCTCATAGGGTTCATTATATGGGCTTAAGTTAATGCCTAGATTGGTATTCGAATCGTTCTTCAATCCAGTAAGGACAGATGAGGAACCCCAATCCTAGGCTCATAATGGATTTGATGGAATAGGTTTGATCTAACGGATGTATTTCCTTATGCAAACACGAAAGGGTACTCACGAAGACATAGGTAATTTACACCTCAGAAGGTCTTGCCATACTTATGTGGAAGGATACTTACAAAGGTGGATGGCTTACTTTCTCGTAGTAATTAGGACCATAACCTCACCGTGGTGTTTGGTAGGAATCTAATGCACATACAAGTAAATAGTGTTTGTTGGGGAAACAATCAAGCCTTTTGTTTTACTCCCATATTACCATACTTATTCGAGTCAACATTTATTTGGGAACAAAATAGTTCCTGGCAATCGTAGGAAAAAAACATAAAAGATAAAAAGTTAATGGATAATGACAAAAGAGGACTATAACCAAACAATAATGGAATTCAACAAAGACAAGAATTGCGTGAGATATAGCGAGTCAGAGGCTTAACTCTCTAAATAAGTCTCTAGTGGAGTCGCCAAGCTATCGCCATAAAAAAATGCCTGTTTTTCTTTTCTCTCTGGACAATCCGAAGCAAGCATACATGACTTATAAGATATATGGTGTTTGGTCTAAGCCTTTGAGTTTTCCCTTGGTTTGAATTTGGATTAGGCATGATAATATGGATTGGAGAGAGACTGCCAGATGAATCACTTATCCAATTAGTCTTGGAATGTAACCATGAAGTAACCATAAATTTGGAGTTACCACCAACCATTTTGGGCTAGGCATGATTAGATGCCTATTGAAAACAATATCCTGAGTTACGGAACTGTTAACATGATTTCAAGGTCTACAAGGTCTAAAGATTCATTGATTGGGTTCGAGAGTTGGTTATGCATGGGGAAAGATTAGCAGCCCCACGATGCCCAAAATTGATACCCGCTAACTATATTTTGCTTTGGTTCAACTTAATTGGTTCTATTTAGTCATTATTTAGATATAATCCCTTTTAATGCATGAAATTTTGTGAAAATTATAAATCTGAGTTTTGATAGCAAATTTTATATCAAATATGAGTTGTGGAGGTATGAAGAGTGTAAGGGTTTTTTACAAAAATAATTTTTAGATTAAATTTTTAAAATTTGGATATTTTAGATTAGGTACTAGAGGGATACCAACACAAAACATTACCTTGTAAAATATTTTTGAAAACAAATTTTATATATGAATGCACGATAGTCACTACAAAAAGGAAACATGTTAGTAAGATGAAAAAGAATATAATGATTTCACAAACAAACAATCACAAACAAAAGAACATAAAAAGAAGGGATAATCGGAATAGATCTTGTAATTATCTTCGATTATTGAAGAATAACTGACATGAGAATTTAGAGACATGTTTGGATTTAGTGGTAATTTGAAGGATGAAAAAAGGTTTCAATTGAAACAATCCTAGATATCTAGAAGAAAGAAAATTTTAGGATTTTTAAGTAAAAGCAAGGTTAGAGTATCCCTTGGAGAGGTGGGGTTAGAGTAATCCCTCAAAAATAAAGATTTTGATATTTTAAGAAAGTAATTAGGAATATCAAATAAATCTGAAAGAGAAAATCTGAGTTTTTAATGGAAAACGAGGTTGAAGTATCCTCCTGAAGTGATAAGGTTGGAATATCCCCAAAGATGAAAAATATTTAATGATTTAAGAAAATAATTAGAAATTTTAAATAAATCTGAAAAAGAGAATTTGAGTTTTCATTGGAAAACAATGTTAGAGTATCCTCAAGAATGAAAATTTTGATGATTTAAGAAAATAATTAGAATCTAAAATAAATCTGAAAGAGAAAGTTTGAGTATCCAGTGAAAAACAAGGTTGAAGTATATCTTCAGAGTGGTGGTTTTAAAGTATCCCTAAAGATAAAAATTTTAATGTTTTAAAAGAAAAAGATTTCTTAAAAAGGTATTTCAAAAATAAGAAACTATATTTGTATAAAATATTTTTTAATCGTAAGCATTGATTCTAGCATAAAAGGTTAATGTAGTAAGAGAACCAATCGGATGCATTTCGAGACATTTCAATGTCTCTATGAAGGCATTTCGAAAATTAGGTTAAAACAAGGGATAAAATTGCGTCATCACCTTTCCCGAATTTATTTTAAGGTTTATCTGAAGGCTTTAGAGGATAAGCAAAATACCATTGGAAAGGTGACTCGATGAGGACTAACATAAAAATATTTTAAAAATCTTAGAGGATCATTTTCTAAGCAAAATTAAATTTGAAATTAGGCCTATCTTGACACTAGCAGCATGTACAAGGGAAATGGTGTGATGAAATTTGAAAAATATCTCAGGCTCACCTGAAGTCTTTAAATCGTAAATAGTACCTTTCTAGAAAGGAGATTTTTTAAACTTTCTATAAAAAAATTATTTAAATAGGATAGAAAAATCATTTGATGGGTCAGAACATCCCAAATAAAATTTAATGTGCTAGTTTTAAGGGTCCTAGACAGCGAAGGCTTAAAAAATCATAACTCCTTCATCTGGAATGATCCGAAGGTAAACAAGACACAGTTGAAAAAATTTAAAAATAATTTTTCAAAGTTGGACTATAGTGTTGTTGAGCAAAAATAAGGGACTATTCACTTTTTCAAGTTTCTCTAGGGTCAAATTGGAGTTATGGACATCCAAACATCCATAACACAGGAAAAAGACTAACATGGGCATCATTAGTTCATCCACAATCTAAGAGTAGTTTGGGATGATGAAATAACCAGTTGACCATGCCATAATGAAGGTGTTGAACTTAAGATCAAGGTTTAATACATACTTTTCATCAACTAAGAAGGTTATTTTGTTTGAAAAATAGCATTTTTAAACTTATTTTACCATGAATCAAGATCTAAAATGTTTAATTGGTCCTAAAAATTGGAAGACCAATTTTATGAAAACATTAAAGCAATGCTATTCTCCATCTATTGAAGGTAGCATGAACTTAACTTAGGGATTTTTTTTAAAAAAAAAAATTAGACTTTTAGTAAACAAGTAAACATCTTGACAAGGATGTCATGAACAAAATACATGTACAAAGATGAATAGGGATAACACATGCAAACACACAAAGATGACATTTTGTCATAGAAAAAATGACAAGAATGCAAAAAAGTGACAAATAAAATGCATGGTAATGATAACTCCATGAATGAAATAAAAATCATGCTATGGAAGATGACATTAACATATTTGAGCAAAAAAAAGCATGCTGGAATTTTCAAGATAGCATTTTTGTGCCATGAGCTACTTAAAATGCAAAAAAAAAAAAAAAATGTATGAACATACTTAATGCATGTTAGGAAAACATTCAAGTATATGTTAAGCATGTGAAAATAGGTGAAACAAGACATAAAATGCATGAATAAAGGACTACTTTAATGACAAAATGAAAAAGAAGATGTTTGGCCTGTAAGCAACACCAAGGCATCAAAAGATCATCAAAATCCTGAGACTACCACAACCAAGGCAATAATAATGCTTGGGAGTCCTACGATGGTCATGGCAGCTTAAACGGTTAACTAAAATGATGCAAGTGCTGGAAATGATAATAAATAGAGCTAGTTGAAAAAATATACCATAACCCTTAAGTTTTAGCTTTTTTTGTTTAAGCAACAACTTTTAACTCACTTTCTTGCTTCCTTTGATGTTGATGTGCAAGGAAATGATAAAAAAAAAGTTTTCTGATAGGGTGTTGATGGAAGAAATTTTTAAGAAGAAGGATGAATGGAATAAATAGTCTTGAAAGTGTTTTGTGGTGATCCTAAAATGCTACGGGAATGGAGGAAGGTTAAGGCTAAAAGGTAATGGAATAATGTTTTTAAGAGTGTTTTAGGGCTAAAAGTTACTAGAGGTTTTTTGAGATTATTGGAAAAATCCTTCATTGCTTCTACTTAGCCAACTTTGGCTTTCTTTTAAATTCAAGGTTGAGCCAATGCTTTTTGAAGATAGAGCAAAGGAATTTTTTATCTTTCATTCATGTACTAGGAGACACCACCAAGTACTATGTTTAGTTGCTCTTATTTCCATTGGTTTTGCCATGTAGATTGGTGGTGCAGAAAAGATGTAATAGCCTGCAACTAGAGAAAAGCCAAGCATGCCCTTTTACAAACCATTTATTTCATGAAAATGTCTTTTATCATTGGCTATTTAGGCTTTAAAAATTTGTTTAAGTCCAATCACGAGCCTATAGCTGAGGCATAAATGCCTTATATCAATACAAAACACTTTGTATTGACACACACGGTAATTTTTACCAATGAGTATCAATACAATAAAGTGTGTATCGATACCAAGAGCAAAAAATTGTTTCCAGTCTCGAGACTTAAAGATATGTATTGATACTCCAAGGCTTTGTGTTGATATTCTCACTTACGTATCGATACATTTTGCCAAAAATCATAACTTTAGCTACTGCCAAGGCCTGTATCGATAAAAACATAATAAGTCGATACCATACCTTAAGTATCGATACCAAACCCTCTTGTATCGATACTAGATGTGAAAATTTAAATTTTTGGCTACGTGAAAGCTTCGTATCAATACTTATGCACCAATGTGACTTATTTATACCTTAAGTTCTTTGAACACCTCATCTTGGCCATAAAATAGTAAAAAATTAACCAACGCTCATCATGAATCTTATATAAGATTAATCTTGTCCATCAAAACTTAACTAAAGGTGGGGCATTTAGGACATTTGAGGTGGACAATATGTGATTCATTAATACCAAAAAGCAATCTTTCAACATTTTATGGGTTGAGGTACATCTTTCGCAATAGTAACAAACCATGCAAAATCTGATATAATGTGTAAGGTTAACCATGTGTTTCATCAATCCACACTATAGCATGAAATGCACTTGTGAAAAGCTTAATGGACCATTCAAAAATGTTATAACCTAATGTTTAAAGCACAAAAATGAAGTCCATATAATTTTTTGAAAATTATGATAATGAATGATTTTTAGAGCCAAAGTTGTGATAAATTCATGTTTTAATGCAATGGGGGCCAAGAGGTGAAAAATGTCATGAATTAGGCAAAAATACATAGGATGTATTGATACATTACATATTGTATCGACCTAGATGGAAAGATATATCGATACAATAACTTGTGTATCGATATATTTTGGCCAAAAATCAAATTTTAGCTATGACATAACCCTGTATTGATTCAATTAGCTCATATATCAATACATTTATCTCATGTATCGATATATAGCCCTTTTTATCGATACAAATAGTGGAATTTTGAATCTTGGGGATATAGAGGCCTCGTATCAATACATATAAGTTATGTATCTATATAGGCATGCAAAAATATAGAATTTTCATACCTTCGGCTCTTAAAGAACTCCACTTTAGCTGGGAATGATCGATGACTTATTCGTGATTGCTTAAATGACCTTGATAACACCTTATATAGTGACCTTTGATGCCTTGAAAATCAACCTAGACAAAATGGGGTGTTTACACTTCCTTTTAAACCTTGAAATTTGGAAAAGCTAGGTATCAATACATGAAAGAAGGTATCAATACTTTTACACAAGGTATCAATATATCAATTTTGGATATCAGTACTTTACTACCTTTTGAAAAACACTAGTAACTATTAAGGACCAGTATCGATACATACAAGAAAGGTATCAATACTTGCTTTGAAAAACTTACTTTCCCTAGCGTTAAAAATATCTTAACATATCTAACAATTATATATACACAAGTATGCATTAAGAGCATTCATTTTTCAGCACACTTATAAGTCAAATATTTTTAGTATTTTTTAAAGAATCTTTAAATTAATTCACAGAAAAATACTAAATTAAAAGCATTTCAACACAAGCTAATTAGCATAAGTTTTTATTATATCAAAACCAAAATCAATTCAAAGCTAATACAGCCAACAATCTCTCTTTTTTTGACATGGTAAAACTTACTCACCTCAAAATATTTAAAGATTTTCAATAAATGCTTTCCCTTAATAAAAAGATTCTGGTTAATTAAGTAAGGACAAGCAAGGTCATAAAAATTTATAAAATCCCTAAGTATTAAATCCAACATAAATTATTGAATATGTGTAAGATATGAACATTATAAGTATATCTAAAATTCTTGTTATATTCGCTTTCACCCATATTCATATAAAAAAGCAAGCAAATTTGTCACATTAAATTCTCCCTTTTTTTGTTTGATTAAAAAGAAAGATCAATTCAAAGTTAGGGATACTACTTCAAGCAAGAGAAATAAAAGCATTGAAGATCATGTATACCAGTTTGTTAAAAACTAGGCAATAAAGTATCTTCAGGGGTTCAAAAGATTCATGTATTCATTTTTTAGAAATTAAGTATACAGTTATAAGATTAAAGTAAATATGATATGCCAGTTGTTACTAAAGGAAATACCAATTGTTGTCTACATGCGTTATTGATATTAAGTGTGGAAATTGTAGTTTTCATACATTAATTCTCAAAATCAGGCGATCAACCACATGGAAGGTTTAAAAATTATTTTGCAAGTAAAACATAGAAAACTTTATAGGTAAGAAAAAAAATCACATGCTCATTTATAAAATTGACAGTAAGATTAAGTGAACAATTTAGAAGAAAACCATCATGCTAATCATTTAAAAAAAAGGATATTCTATGTGTTAGAGAATAAAAATCAAATGTTAATATTTTCATTCCAGTTGTGAACAAAAAAAGGTAAAAATTTAGCAATATGCTGATTTGAAACATATGCAACTAAGCATTTTAAAAGATAGTTGAACTCAACCAATGAATATGTAAAATAATGTCAAGACATAAGCATTTTAAACTTTGAGTTAAGGCAATTTAAAGATTAAGGATATTAAGAATTTTAACTCATAGACATGTTCAAAGATTCACACAAAGCAAACTTTTCAATCATATATGGCATAAAGAGATACCTAAAATACCAATGATTAAGAGTTGTTTACCATATGTTAATAAACTTCATACTAAATGATGTGAGCTTGTATAGCATGCTTTTTGTACTTCTATTCTTACTAAGCTCTTGTTGATATATTTATTTGACTTGAATAAATTATTCCAAATGTTTAAGCAACCATTGATGTTTTAGGCATGATTTTGATGAGGATAGCATGCTTGTTTGCTTCTTTATGATATGCAAGTCTTTATCTCCATATTACCCTACATAAACTAAAGAAGAACTTGCAAAATATATGCATTAGTAGCATCAAGATACTAATTGTTATATATATATATATATATATATATACTATTCAATGAGCTCAAAAGATGCCAAATGTAAAAGAAAACAAATGATATCGGTTATTGATAAATAAAAATTTCATTGAACATGACTAATACAAATTGTTAATTAAAACATTAAGATACCAATTGTTAACTTAAAATATTAAGTAACAATTGATAATAGTTAACACAAAAGGTTCCAATTGTTATTGCACAAAAAAGAGTTACAATCAAGTATACAAAAATTTACAATTTAAGCACTCGTAAAAAGTATAAGCATTAAGATTTAATTCATTTGATTTGTGGAACACTTATGTTTATCAAATATTGTCAATAAGCATGCGATGAGTTATGATGTTAATTATGATTAAAGATTGATAAAAATGAAGTATATAAAGCCAAATCCAATTAAAGATGTTCAAAATATCAATGTTGGCCTAAAATAGCATAAAATGGCTCATTTTGTTTTGAGGGTATCGATACATGGCCTTAGGCATCAATACATGATGAATAAAATATTGATACATTCTTTAAAAAAACATGGTTTTTGCAAAACTAAGGAAAAGTATCGATGTTAATGCCTGTAATATTTTTTTGGAAAAACTTAGAAAAACATGTGATTTTTTCATTTTTAAAAGCCATAATTTGAAGTTATAATGCAAACTTTTGACTTAAAAGATAAAAAAATCACTTGGAGAAGCAAAGGTTGGAAATTTTAAATCAAAATTACTTTTAAAGTTAAGTTTGAAAAAAAAAATTTGCATATTGGTCATTTTAAGCATTTAAGTCAAGCAATATGCAACTTTAAAGCAATAAACATCAGATTTTCATTCAAAAGACAATGAAACAAGTTTTTATCATATTCAATGTTTATCAAACTTGTCCAAACCATAAAAATATGTTTATAAAGAAAAAAAATTCATAGTCAACCATCCAAAGCCTCATATAAATAAGATCTTTATATAGCATTTAAGATGCAGAAAGATTACTAAACATGGTTATGGCATAAAACTCATGCAAGTAAGTATATCTATACACAACATGACAGGACGAATCAATCAAAGCTTAATATGTTCATGATTTTAATTTTTACAACTTTAAAATTTCATTTTTGCTAATCATAAGTCCTTGAAAAATGTTGGGAAATGCATTATCAAAAAACTTGAACATATTCAATAACTTTAAAATAAAAAAAAGTTGTTTAAGTGATCATTTGGCCTTAGAATCAAGGAAATAAAAAAATAATCTTAAAAAATTCAACTATATTGGGCAAAATGTTCTAAAGTTCTTTGAACTATTTGGAGATATTTCATCTCATAAATCAAATTTGTCTATATGATTTCCATGCTCATAATTTTTTAAAAATAAAATTTTGCTTTTAAGCTTAAAAAATCAATCAAATTTTGCATTAAATACATAACCAAATAAAATAATTGCAAGTCTATAAAATTTTCTTTGCTTGAGTAAGTTTATCAAAATATTCAAAAGCATTTTGCTTCTAGGAACTTGTTAAACAAATTCTTACATTGTAAAGCATGTTTTACAAAAACTAATTTTTAAAGTAAAACTTGAAATTTCAAACCCCTTAAAGTCATTAAACTTTGTATGCTTCCTTTAAATATGTGTTTAAAGACAATTAAACATCATAATTTCTTAAGGCTTGATATCATCAAAACCAAACAAATATGCATAGGGTCATGCTGGAGGTCAATATTTCATAACATCATTTCATTAATCATAGAAATATGTCATCATTAAGAATCAAAAAGCAAATCCATATTCAATCAAACTCATATTTTAGTCAAAATGCAAAACATGTATAATTTGAATTAGCAATAACATAAAAATTTATATAATAAAATTCAAATCAAATAATCAAACATAATTGAGGTTACCCATCATTCAATTTGAGTGTCTAGAGCATCCAAATAAATTGCTTTGTTTCTCATAACTCTAACACACCTACAAGAGACAATCACTTGATATCTAAATTGCTACGAGTCTCTAAACCTTAGTCCCTAAGTGTGTTGTTTCTTTAAAAACCCACACTTGTACTATTTTTAATTGAGTCATTTTCTTAATAAGACAAGTATGTGAAGTATGACCATGATAGTTACAATAAGTATATTCGGTCATATTCACTTGAAAAGGTTTTTCAAAGATAAATTGTTTTTTAAGTTCCAAGTTCTTGAGTTTCATTTTTTAAATCTAAATTCTCTTTTTCAAAAAAATTCAGTTTGCAAGCCTCAAAAGTTATTTTAAATTTTTCATTTAACCTTTGTAAATCGTCCTTTATTTTTTACCAAAAATGCATTTTTAATCTTTTGCTTTTGTTTCAAACACACTACCTTAAAGTCCATGGCTTTATAAGCATCCTGTAATTTATCAAAAGAATAGGAGTTTGAATCAAAAGTGCTAGAAATTACATTAGATTCTTCTAAAACCATAAGACATGTTGCATTTTGGTTGAGGAATAGCATAAACTTAATTTTTCTTTATTTTCTTTGTCATTTATTAAGAAATGAATTTGACAAGGCCTCTTTTCCTTGTTCTTCTTGTCCCTACAGTGTTCCTTCAATTCTTCTCGTATTTCTTTTGAGGTGGCACAAACAAAAACGAAATTAAAGTTCTCATTATCTAGAACTTCATAGAGAAATTTCATGGCTTTTATGTCATCTTGTTGTTTTTTCATGGATTTTTCATTATTTACAGCCCTAAAATTAACTCTTGAGCAGATTCCATGCTTCCATCTTCTAAGCTATCACAAAAAACTTTGTCCTTAACTTCAAGTCTAAAACTCATGATTTTTTAAACCTTAGGCCTTAAGTTTGTTTTGATCACTTTGGATTATTTTTAAGCTTTAACACTGATCTTTTCTTAATTTGGTTAAACCTAAACATAAAGACCAAATCTTTGATACCAATAGTTAGACCATGTGGTCATTAAATTAAAAAGGGGTGAATTGATTTTCCAAAATCTTTTGGAAAATAAAACTTCGAATATGACAATTCAAAAATTTAATTGATAACTTGAAAACACAAGATAATGAATAAATAAAGAAATTAAAAATTTAAGGAAAAAAGAGTAAGCACTAAAATTCATAAAGTTCTTGCTTCATGCTTATGTTCCCACCCTTAGCCTCACTTGGCTAAGGAGTTCTTAATCCACTATCTAGAAATGATATTTTCAAGGAAAAAGTATAACCTTTGCAACCTTATCTTTGAATATAACTTCACTACTTTTTAAGGCTAGGTTGAAACTTATCCCTTTTTTTTTCTAAAGAATTTTGTTGTAAACAAAGATAACCTTTAAAAAGTTGAGTGTTTACAAGTTTTTGCACAATAAAGAGGATATGTAAGAATGTAATTGAAAAAATACAAGAAAGATTAGAAAATAAAGTTTAGACAAAGATTAAATAACTTGAAAGCTTTGAAAAAATAAATGATTTATCTTTAAGCTTTCTCTTTTAATGTCTCTTGCATTTATAGATATTGGAGAAACCTCTTATAGCCTAGAAGTGGTTTGTGGCTATCAAGCATTAATTGGGATAGATATGAGTCATTGGATGCTTCAAAATAAGCCTTCTTATTCTTCACTCTGTTGAGGTATTGATAATTTTTCCAAGGGTATACCTTTTCTTTGAAATCCTTGAAATATGATAGTAAAAGAGCTAGGCATCAATATATGAATGAATTGGAGGTATTGATACTTTACTACCTTTTGAAAAAAACTAGGCGTTGCCAAGGATGATATAGATACATATAAGAAGGGATCAATACTTGCTTTGGAAATAACCTTATAAAAAAGTGTTTTTCCTTTGACTTAAAAAAGATTTTAACTTATCTTAAAAATGCTTTATACATAAGTATGCATTAAAAGCATTCAATTTTTATTAAATTGATAAGTCAAGATATTTTAGTATTTTTGAAGTGTTTTTAAATTAAATCAAGGAAATATACTAATTTGAAAACATTTAAATACAAGCTAATTAAGCTTAAGATTTTATTATATTAAAACCAAGATCAATTCAAAGCTAACATAGAGAACAATAATTTTTAGGATCAAACGCTTACCACTGATGCTAAAAGTTATAGCTAATAGAAATGGCACAACTTTATTTCCTTAAGCACTAGCAACATAAAGCCCAACAGCAAATGACTGGTGCACATGAGGGGCTAAGCCATTATAGCTTCATGAGTTGGCCAGTCATGTACTCCATCCTTTGATTGCCTATAGAACTGACAATTAACTTAAAAAGACTAGTAGACCCATAACCAACAATATTCCTTCAACAATGACTTAGGAGTCAAACTTGAGACCTCGATCTAATACTAGTTTTTAAGATCAAGTGCTCACCAATTGCGCTAAAAGCCATAGTTGATAGCAAAGGTACATTTTTATTTCCTTAGCATTAGTGGTGTAGAGCCCAACACTAAGTGGTCGGTGGGCATTAGCGGCTACACTATTATAGCATCTTAAGTTGGCCAATCATGTACTTTGTCTTTGGTTGCCCCTATGACCAACAATCAACTCGAAAGGTAATTGTGGACCCATAACCAATAAAAGGGCTTACTCTAACAATCTCCTATTAGAACTAAAGCAAAATCATCCATGTATTTAATTTTATGATCGGTAAACTTGGGTAAAAGGATTAACAACTTTACTATTATCTCTTTAATAAAGTGAAAACATTGTGATTTATGTTTAGATCTATGATGAGACCATGTTCCTTATCTTACATTATGGCCTAATATTACCATAATATTGTGATATTGGATCTATAATGCTCAAAACCATACCAAGTTTTGTAATGAACTTCTTAATCCATTCGATAATTTATAGTGGAGATGTATTCAATTTTAGTTGATGAATCTGTAGTTGTTGCTTATTTGAAAATTTTCCAATTAATTGCATCACCATTCAACGTAAATATGTAACCACTTTGTGATTTGCTATCATCCTTATAGCAATGATTGCTTGGAATAACTTAGGTTTAGGCAAGAATTAAAATTTGATGTGATATGAGTGGGAAAGTTTGACCATTATGAAATAGTCATGCTTTGGGTATGCCACCAATATTTTTGAATTAAGTGAGATTCATTACCAACTAAAATCAACCTTTTATGAAAGAGATTTTAAAATTAATTAAAATTCATTTCAATGCCCATTAATCAGAAACTATTAATTAATTGTCTGCCAATATCTTGATTAGCGTTTTTTTTAATTTTTAGTATGTAACAATAATTCTTTTTTTTTAAAAAACAAATAATTTTATCTAGGAATCAATTAAGTTTCAACATTAAAAACATCTTTTCGTACTCCCCATAGGTCAAATGAAACATTAAAGTTTTAATTTGTTGTAATATTTTTGAAAAAACCCAATTCATTCATATTAAAAAGAGTACTTTTTATTATTAATGATGATTGATAAGGTCCTTCTACTATTTCAACTCAGGAATATTGCATTGTTTATTAGTTGAAACATGAAGTCAATTTATTTATGAATGCTTCTATGCTTATCTAACATGAATGCATAAATATGGTTTTAATAAACAAGATAAAAAAAATTATGAAGGCTATGACAAAATACAAACAAGGTCCATTTATAAATAAAAGGTTTTATTTTTATACTTGACAATGATCACATGAACATTTTCCATTAGAGAATTCTCTAATATCTTTTATAGTCGAATGGAGTCTAGAGAATCTTTTTTCACATTAAAATTTATGTGACTGTTATTAGAATATTGAGCTTATATTGCAAATGATTTTGAGCATGTTGCCTATTAACTATCAGAGCAAGCCTGAAATTGTTTTTGCAATAATCTTATCATTCTTGCAATAAAAATGAGACCTTGATTGAATATGTGTTTCCTTTTTGAAAAAGAGTATCCAAACATCCATAAGAATAGCTAGATGCTTTACAAGAAACTTAGATTAGCTAGGAAAGAGTTTAGGGATAAAGGTGACATTTTGAAAGGTTAAGGATTCAATTTTACCAAATCAGGTTTACAAGGTTCAGTTAAGGGGTTTAGTACTCTAAAACTTTGATTTTTTCTGCAAATGGCCCTTAAAGGGTTGGACGTGGTGGTTTAGGGGGGCTAAAAATGGTTTTTAATTTTGGGTGCAAAAGCCTATTTTTGAAGGTAAAAGGTTAGGTTTTGCTAAGCAGGCCTAAAAGATTCAATGATGGGATTGGCATTGCCTACACGAGTTTAATTTTTAATTAGAAATAGGCTGATAGGTACTACCAAGATGAAAATAAGGGCTGAAAAAGTTTTTAACTTTGGACACCAAACACAACATTTAAGGGGTTAAAAGCTTGTTTTTGCTAAAAGTTATTTAAAGGGCTTAACCAAAAGTTAAAGGGAATCAAAATGAGTTTGATTTTTAGTCAAAAATAGACCAAAAGGTTTTGCCAAGATGAAAATTAGGGCAAAAAAAATTAGATTTTGGTTTTAGACACAAACACCAAACATTTTTGCCTAATATTCCTGCTCTAACCTCTATTAGTTTGTTTAGTGCTATCTTCAAAATACATGAAATATCATCTTGATGATGGAATTTTGAGTAAATTCAAATCAAAATGATTTTCAAAAATATTTTTAAAAATCATTTTAAAATAGCAAAATGGCAAGCTTAAAGTTTATCCTTATGGAGTGTAAATTTAGCTTAATCCATCACCAAAATCAAAAATAGTCTAGAATAGCAAGCTCATAACCATTTCACCAAGGGAAATAAAAAGAGCATTTAAAAAAAAACACATAAACCGCAGTAAACCTCAACCAAGACAAGCAAATATGAAAATATGAAAATGATGCAAATACATGAACAAGTATGGCAATAGTCTTAAAATAAGGCAGGCAACAATAAAAATAATGAAAGCTTAAAACTTTCCTAAAACACTTTATATTTTAAAGAATTAATTTTTAAAACCTCCATAGAAATGGAAAATTAAGGATGGTCATGACACAAAAAACAAATAACAAAAAAAAAAAACTACCTTTAGGTTGTAAAATTAGAAAGCTAGCAAACTTGAAAGCTTACCTTTTTTATTTTCTCTCTCTTTTTTTTTTAATTTTTTTGGTTTTAATTTTTTTTAGTGTGAGTTTTTTAGGATGAATGTTTTTTTCTTCTTGGGATTTTTTTTTCGATTTTTTTGGGAAGAGTCGACCATGGGATGCCCTTCCTTCTACTTTTTTTTTTTAATATTTTTCCTTCTCCTTTTTGGACCTTGTCTTTTTTATTCATATTAGCCAAATTCCCTAATCTTTAAGTCCAAACTTGAATTCTATTGGCCAAGCTTTGCAATATCTATTCATTATTCGAAAGTTTGCATTTTTAGCCACCTACTTTACCTCTTTTTTAAAAAACAATTCCAAACATATTTTAGCCTATTCTCCCCACACTTTTCTTATTTGTAATCTTCCCCTTTTCTAAATTTCCTAACATTGTGGTTTATTTCTTTTTCATTCTTATCCCTCATTTTAATTTTAACCCTATATTTTTATTTTTGCCTAAATTTTCCCTAATCTTGACTCCCAAATTTCTTCAATCAGCCTCTATCATTATACTTCTTTGGTTGGCGTTTAACTTGCATACTCTAGTTTGATTTTTTTCCCAAATTTTCCTTCAATTGCTTTTAATTCTAACCTTCGTTATCCTAATTTCCTCAATTGGTTCATTAATTGTCCTTTACTGGTATCAATTTAGTCAACTTAGTATTTCCATTTCTTAATTTTACCAATTAACCTTTTAATTTCATTTTTTCCAACTTTTTACTATTTTCAATCTGGTCCCTTTTCAATTCCATCCTGATAATGCCTTAATTGCTTCAATTAATCTTCAATTTTATTCCTTTGAAACTTTAATTTCACTAATTTTGCATATCTTCTATTTCATGAATTAGTGCTCTAATTAAATTTCCCCAATTTTTAGACTTGCATTGATATAGTTCGTTTTCTCAATTTCATCCTTCTATCATCTTAATTTCTTTAATTCCTCCTCAATTTTACTTTTTATTTAGATATAAATTTCACTAATTTTACTTTTCCCTTTTTCAATGTATGAAATAGTCTTCCAATTCGATTTTTCTATTGATACAATGATCGATCCATGTACATATATTTTTGAAACTTTTGACCTTTGTAAGGTGAAATATCAATCTTGGGATATCGACACTACCCAATTTTTCCTTAAAAGATTGATCTTGGGATTGATCCTTTTCATCCTTACAATGTGCCATTCAATTTCGTTTGGCTAGGGATCAATCTTTGTATCAATATTGCCCTTGAATCTTCAAATTTTCATTAAATTATTAACCCTGGGATCAATACGCGCAACATTAATCCTTAATCATTTTTTAAAAGAAACAATGTTTCAGCTCCCTAATCATTTTAACTTGTTCAATTTGGTCCTTCGACATCAACATTCATTCTTAAAGTTATCAAAAAGCAATACCTTTCACAATTAAGGTCTTGAAAGAACTAATTTGGAGGCACAAACAAAATTGAGCGCTTACAACTACCCTTTTTATTTATTCTAAGGGATTAAGAATACGGCAATGACAACGAATGAAGTTTTCATGGAGGAGAGAATTTTATTTAAAATTTAATAAGGATATAAGAATTGATATGTGTTGTTTGCCTTAAAAAAACCTTACCGATAAGCTCAGGGTCTAACTTGTTTTTAGGGAAAATAATTTTAATTTGAAAAAGGCAATTTAAAGACCTCAACTGCAATCCTAGGGCTCTAAATATTTTTAAAACAAGTTCAACATTGAAAAAAAAGACCTTGGCAATAATCTTAGGACTTGAGCATATTGAAAAAAAGTTCAACTTTGGAGAGAAAAGAAAAGACCTTGATGATATTCTTAAGGCTTAACCTTATTTAAAAATGAGTTTGACTTTGGAAAGAAAATGAAAGACTTTGTGGATTCCCCGAGTTTAAACCATTTTAAAAATGACTTTGACTTTGAAAAGAAAAAAAGAAAAGAAAAGACATCAAAGGCAATCTCTTGTTTTAACCCATTTTGAAAATGAGTTTGACTATGAAAAAAATTACAAAATTGACTTTGAAAAGAAAAAGAAAAGAAAAGAAAAGATCTCAAAAGCAATCTTTTGTCTTGACCTATTTTGAAAATGGGTTTGACTATGAAAATAATAAAAAACCTCGAAGGTAATCTCAAGGCTCGACCCATTCTGAATATGAGTTCAAATTTAGAAAGAAAAGAAAAGACATCGGTAGCAATTTAAGGCTTGAAACTAGTTTAACTTTAGAGAGAAAAGAAAAGACCTTGAAGGTTGTACATGATGTGCTTCGATGGAAAATAGGCACATCTGACTTTAAATATTTTCAGATAGAGAGAAAGAAATGGTTCTTGATTTAGATTAAGGTTGTCATCTAACCAATCTATTGCCCAACTACTCTTGTATGACTAGTACGAAGTAACTCAAAAATTGGAGTCACCATTCATCATTTGGGTAAGGTGTGACCAAACACAAGTTAAAACTGATCACTTTAAATTTTGAAAAATCATTTTTAGAATGATTGATTTTAAGGTCAGTGCAAAAACCAGAGTGTAGGGAAAGTTTAACACACCCATGATGCCTTAATTTGGTACCATCCAACAATATTTTATCTCGAATTCAGTTTTCTCAGTTTTAATTATCATTATTCTAGTATAATCTGCTAAGTGCTTAAATGAATTTTCTTGAAATAAGAAACTCAAGTTTTATACAAATTTAGAGTTTAGTATAACCCTCGCTTATAAAAAGGCAAAGCGTAACATTTTGTTAAAAAGATTTATTAGGTTTAATTTAAGAAGGGTCCATTTGAAGGCTTCAACCCAAAATATTGGCTTAATGATTTTGAAAAATATTTAATTAAAACCATGAGTACATCATTAAAAGAAAGAGACTAGTAGTAACACATAATAATCATTAGAAGAATATCCCATAAACTAATAATAAATTAGGGAAAAAATGGTCGATCGAGACTCGAAAGGTGATTGAGGCATAAAATCAAGGTTGGTTTAAATCAAGAAAAAGGGAGAGAAATAATCTTGAATATTTGGGAAAAATTTTGAAAAAAAATTTGGAAAATCTAAATTGGTGAAAAATTAAGTAATTGCCAAAAACAAGTTTTTTAGGAGACATGGGTGAATTTTGATTTAAAACATAGGAACTTCTAAAAAACTTGAATTGATTTCTAGAAAATTTACAACCTTGAACTAAGCCCATGCATGACTTATAATATTCCCATGACACAAACTGAACTCATTATGAGGCATTCAAACACCTCAAAAGAGTGGTAAGACAAAGATAATGACTTATGCTAGTTGCTAGAAACAGAGGATAGGTTTGTGTTGTCAGACTTTTCGAATTTATTCCTAATTCAAACAAACTCTAAATAGGGCAAAGGTATATCATTAGAAAGGTAACTTTACTAGATTTCACCTAGAAAGAAAAAAAAATTCCTAGAAAATCATTTCCTAGTTGGAAATATTTTTTGAATGCAACACTATCAGGAATTGATGCAACAATCTTAGGAAAATCACCTCGAATTCATTCAAACTCAAAAGTCACAAACGATATACCAATAAAAAGGTAATTTGATGTAGTTTGATGGAAAAATATTTAAAAATCCAATAAAATTTATTTGATGGGTCAAAATAGTAGATAATGGGTGTTGGTCACTGAATTTGGTGGTTTTAAACAAAGCGTGATCGAAAAATCATAACTCCCTTGTACAGACTCCAAACGAGGAAAACGATAGCTAATGGGAAAGATAATTTGAAGCTCTTTTAGGGATAGTCCTTGAAAATTCTAGAAAATGATTTAGGGTAAGAAAAACAATTTTTCAATTTGATCTACTATTGCTATAATAGCTAAAAATTAGTGAATTTCAATTTTTGGTTACCTAGTTGCAAATTATGATTCAGACAATTGACTACCTAGTAACGAGGGTCTATACTAGTATGTTAGTTAGTCCATCCTAAGTCTTTTGGAAAGTGGATACCAAGAGAACTCACAAACCACATATGGATTGGCTAGGAGAAATTGAAAAGGCCATTGAGCTTCCAAATGCTCTTTAGCTTTTTTCTGTCATTGGGAGGTCTTACATGGGTACACCTAGGCATTAGAAATGCCATTTTGATGGGCTGTAGTAGCCTTCAAACAGTGGCCATTTTGACCCCTAAATCAACCATAATCAACCAAATAAGACAAAAATACAAGGTTTAATATTATTTAGGTAAGAAAACAATTTAATATGTCTTAAAATATATGGCCTTTTCCAACCATGAATCCAAGCATTTGAACACTTGATTTACCCCAAGTTTGATAGCATCAAACGGTGGAAAAAATGAGCCATATTAGTGTTTTTTTTTAGACTAACCATAGCTCATCTTGGGTTTTTTAAAAAAAAATCAGATTTTTCATTCAAAGCAACACATTTTCTTCAAATATCCCATGAACATAAATGCCTTAACATAGCAATTTAACCATCTAGACACAACCAAGCATGCATGTAAAGGTATTTCATTAAAGATATCATAAACTAAACATCGAAATGATGTAAATAAGTCATGGCATGCAAGATAAATACAAATGTAACATTAAACATGAAACATGAAACATGGCATGATCATCAAGCAAAACATTAAGACATAAAGAATAAGGTCTAGGACAAAACATATAATGCATAGAAAGGGGTTTTGATCACTCAAACATGTCTAAACATATAGTAAATATCAATAAAGTCATGGAAAGCAAAGCAAATATGCATGGTGGTTTTAAAAAAAAAAAGGTCATGGCTGATCCATGCAAGCTTTGCTAAAAGGCATGATAATGCTTCAAAAGCACCCAAAAAATGACAACAAAGAAAAGATAATAGAATACCTTAAGCCTTCAAACTCTTTTATAGATTTTTCTTTTTTTTCCTTTTTCCCTAGCTTTTTTCCTTTTTCTTTTGCTAAAAATTTACAAGGTTTTTCTATTAAGAGGTTATAAAAGTAAGTGTGGAATAAAGATGAAGAGAAGGTTAAATAACCTTCCCTCTTAGCATGTCCCCTTAGCCTTCCTAAGTGCATTTTTTACTTTTTTTCTTTCATTAGAAAGTGGTCCCAAGTCCTTGATATGTGATTTCAAGATTTTACAAGGACCCTTAATTTAAAAGCAAGAAAGCTCTTCATTGGCTAACAATGTACTTATCATTAAAAAATAAAAAATATGCCATTTTTAAGGACCTAAAGTGCCTTTGCTCAAATCCTATTTTCGCATGAAATTTTCCTAGAATTCTAACATATTTTGCCTATTAGGCCTCTCCTAATTATAATGACAATGTTACCCAATAGCATTTAAATGACATTAGGCCTAAAAGTATAAAATGTATAGATAAATGGACCTAATTTCATTTAAAATAAATCTATCATGGCTCAAGCTTAAATTATGGAATTTTTTAAGCAATAATTATTGACAAAAGTTACCAAAAAAGAATATGAAATTTTAGAAGCACAATTGCTTGGATCGCCTAAAAAACTGCTAATTTATTGATACATTCAATGATGTATTGATACCTTAGCCTGATTTTTTGATACTTTACTGCTTAAGAAATCAATTTAGGTATTGTGAGGGCCCTGTTTTAGTGCAAGCCCTAATGTTTAAGAATTTTGACCATTGGAGCTAATGTATCAATACCTAAGGCAAAATATCAATACATCTGGAAAATTTTGCATGTTTTGCTTGATTTTGGCTTTTTGATCACTTTGTACTTGATCTAGGATGATAGAATTTGGTTTTAGGCATAGGCAAATAAAGATCCTAATGATAATCTTGGCTTAGTCCATTTAGAAATGAGGTTAACTTTGGAAATAAAAAAAAGATGTTGGCAACAATCTCAAGGCTCAATCCATTTAAAAATAAGTTGGACTTTGGAAAGAAAAGAAAAGACCTCAATGAAATCTCAAGGCTCGACCCATTTTGAAAATAATTTTGACTTTGGAAAGAAAACAAAATAGCTTAATGGCAATCATACTGCTAGACCCATTTTTAAAATAAGTTTAACTTTAGTAAGAAAAAAATAAATTTTTGATAACTTTGTTTACATGCTAATAAAAATTCTATGATGTTAATGATAAGCTGTGTAGGCATGAAAAATTCTAACAATGTGCGTTCCCTAAGGGACATGTCATTAGGTGATGTCATAAGTTTTAGTTTATGATTTAGCCATAGTCAATAAAATTTTTGGCTTTCTAACGATGCCTTTATTTTTCAATTCCTTTAAAACTTCTTCATCGTTGTGAAATTAACTGTCCTTTATCTTTTAGTGCACCTTGAAATTCTATTAGAATTTAATTCCCATGCACAGCAATATGAAGAAATCCTTTTTTATATTAATTTGTTATTTAACCATTATAGTTTAAATCAACAACAAACATAATGCAATATAAATATAATTATATGAGCAAATAAGGAAATGACTAAGTTTTTTTTTAAGAAAAGAACATATCTTAAGGCTAAAATGGATAACAATTTAACATTTCAAATGTTGGATTACTGCTTGAACATCCTCGATTCAACTTATCTGAAGTTATTTCCAAATAAGCCATTTTGCTTTGCATCCTCTACGTTTTTTAGAGTGCTTTAAATTGAACTCTACTCCTTGTTTGAATCTGCAAAGCTTCTTTACCTTTTTGGTTTACATATTCTGACTTATTTTGCACTTGAGTTATCTTTCTGGGTTTTCTACTCAATGCCCTCTATTTGGTTTTAAGTTGTTCTTTTAGATTTTTAACTTTAATCCCTCATTTTTTCTTCTTTCTTCTTTTCTTCCTTCTTTTTTTTTTTGAGATTTTTAATCTTTTTTATCTCTAAGATGCCATTTCAAATTCTCATCTTAAAAGCTTTTTTTTTTTTTCCTTTTCATGCATAATACTTTTTCACCTCATCAGTATTCATAAGGTTAGGTTAATGAGTAATACTTTTTTAGACCATTCCTATCCATTTTTTGTCAAAATCATTACCTCTTCGAAGAAGGCTATCTTTACCACATAAGGATCTTTTGAATTTGCGGTGTATTTTCCACAAGAATTCTTCAGATAGGAAGAATTTTCTTTAACAATAGCTTTTTTCTTTAGGGTGAACTTTCTTGTCATGGGCATGCATCATCGTTCTTTTTGGTATTTGCCTATGAAAAACTGCCTTAGGCTTCTTTCCTCAATAAGATTAAATTACATGTATCAAGCTTTGACTCATTCAGCTTCCTCTAACAGTACTTCCATTAAAAATCGTAGAAAAAGAATCTACAGTTTAATGGGTAATATTGTGTCAATTCCATACAACAAGAAAAATAGCGTGGCTTGATAGATGTTCAAATCGATGTATAATATGCACAAAGAGCGAAAAGAAAAAGTAGCTTTTTATGCTAATCTTTGTATGTATCAGTCATCTTTTCAATTATCTTTTTTTGTTATTAGCTTCTTTTATAGCTTTATTCATCTTTAGTCAATAAGGTGTTAAGTTATTCTCCTTAATTTTAAACTAAATGCACATGGCATTCACTATTCTATTGTTTAAATTGAGGGCATTATTTAAAATTATCCTTTCAAGAAGCTTATATTGACATATGATCTTTTTTTGATGAATTTGCACAGTACTAATCTTGTCACATTTTCATACAAAATGGCTTTTACTCACTTTGTGAAATAGTTGATGACCACTGAGATAAAGCGATGTATGTTAGAGGGCCTTCGGAGTGATCAGCCTAATCATAGTCATACCTTACATTAAGAATGACCAGAAAGTCATCATGATATGCAAAAGTAAAGGTGAAACTACAAATTTTGTCCACATGAATCTAGCATTTATGGCACTTCTGTGCATAATTAATGCAATCGATTTATAGTTAACCAATTATGTCATCTCATGATTTGTTTGGCAATCATGATGTCGTTGGCATGAATGCCTTATATCCCTTCACGGACCTCTTAAAGAATTCTTTTAGCTTCAATGGAATGTACATATATTAATAACACTTGGTATTTCCCTAAATTTTTCCTTATACTAAGATGAAAGCCATTGCCATTATCCAGGGAGTCTTATCGTCCTTTATCTTATGTTTTGAGTACTTTTGACTCTTGACATATTTTAAGATATCATAATACCAAAGGCAACTATCTAGTTCTTCATCAATACTTGCAGGTATCAATAGCAGTGTTCACATCCTAGGCATGTTGTGACAATACTTATTGCGTCAAGCTATATTCCTAAATTGCCTCTACTAAATGCTTTGTTAAGATAAGATATTGATAAAGTTATTAAAAGCAGCATATGGTTAAGCTTTGGCTTATAAAGCTAGCGGCCAACCTTATAAGTGTTGTAATTTGGATAACTTGAGATTAAATATGGGTGCTTGTTACAAGAAAAGTTTGTTGAACATGACTATATAAAAATGCCATTTTAAATCAGCCAGTCTATAGCAACATTCTTATTTATTAAGTTGTATAAATGATCATTTAACTTGATATTATTAATGATCTTATATGAGAAATGTTATACTTTGAGTTGACCTTACTTATGATCATTAGCATGGATGCAATAGTCAGTTTCTTTTGGGAATAACATGTGGCATATGAAGATGCATAAGAAATCAAGATAGTCCTTAAATGGTTAAAAGAATATCTCACAAGTCTTTCTAAATTGCTAAAATCTTTGGCCATACTGAAATGAAAGTTTTGGACTAGTTCTAAAGCTTATTCAAAGAGTTAATTGCCAATCTTGACACTTAATATAGTTTAAAAATTTATTTAGTCACTAATTCATACTCAGTGTTAAATCAAGATATTATGTGATGAAAGGATAATAATTATACTGAGAAACTAACTATGGATAGGTTTGTTAGGTCTTACTAACTTTTCTTAATAATTAGGGTTACTCATAACATGTTAATAGATGAAAATCATGACCTATAAATATAAGATTGATTAATTAAGGAATTAGTGATGAATTTAAATTATTTAATCTAATCCAATTTAGTTAAGGAACCGAATGTGTCACACAATAGAATATGGCTTATGAAAAATTAAATTGGGTTAAAATTAATTAAAATAGATAAGGGTATAACTAAGGACCAAATTGAATTAAATTAATATATCTTTAAGGCTTCCATTAAAGGATTTTTATTTAGAATAAAAAAGATGTATGGAAGACCATTAAGCTAGTCTATGTTGGCTAGAATTAGGCCAAGCCACACATCTTCTTGAGTTGTTATTGGATTAGAACTATAGTAGGATCTTCCTCTATTTATTAGTGTCTATGCGACATCATCTAAAACTAATGCATGTCAAAAAAACATAACCATTAAAGTGAAATTAAATTATCTTTCAATTTTTATTGAGAACAAATTAATAAAAAAAACCAGAAAGCCATTGAAGATCCTACTAAAATAGGATTTCTGCTAAAACATTGCCTATCCTTAGAAGGGTTTTCCACTATAGTCATGTAGGTTACTTTTCTAGGCTAAATACTTGGACATTACCCATCCTTACCAAGAGTTTTTCCTTTTTGTTCATATATAAGTGTTTTTCAACATGATCTCAATGGACAGGGATATAAAAAGGTTTAATTCTGCTACTTAATACTCTTATCTTGTATGTTCAGTTCCTAATAGTTAAACCCTTCCTAGACTAAGAGAACCTGCTACTAAGTCATATGTTACTTTACCATTTTTCTTATCTTCTTGTATTCTTGGACTCATTCCTTTCAGAAATGTATGCCATGCAACATAGGCAAATGTACCCTTCTAGACTTTTCCATGCTAAACCTTTTTAGTGTAATGTTTATGTTTTTGGATTAAGACAATTGAAGTAATCTTATTGGTCTGTCTCTATAGATTTTAATTCCCAGAATATACATTGCATCTTCCAAGTCTAGAATGATTTGGATTCTGAGTCATATGTATATCCTTTCTTATGAAAAATATGTCATTGACATAAAGCACTAAGGGAACAATGCCTTGATCATTTGGATAGCAAGACGTCTTTTAGCACAATATTTATGTTTTGGGTTGCTGGAAACTTTTGTTGGAGAAGAGAAAAGATTGTGAAATGTGAAAAAAAAGCATAAGGTATAAAAACATGGTGTTTGAACCATGCATCTTCAAACAAGGTCATCTTTTTTCTAGCCTTTAACCCAATCTTAACCCAATCTATGCATGAGCTAATACACTATGTAGACTTGGCAATTTTAAACACAATACGAAAATACAACATATGTACAACATGCTTTAACCATTATGGGTTTTATATACATGTCATAATCATGTCGACACATTTATGACACAAAATTTTCCTGCCATAAAAGTGTAAAATACATATGACATGCATAAGACACAATTAATTACTCATGTCATAAACGTGTAACCATGTCGACAGATATCCATTTACATAGTTTAGGCACGATTAGTTAATCATGTTTTAACCATGTAATCATGTCAATATGTATCTATTAATTAATCATGTCTTAACTGTGTAATCGTGTCAATATGTATCTATTAAACATTTCAAACACGGCAATTTAACATATAATAAATAGGTAAACACATTTAAATGAACATGTTTATATATGAAACACATTAGTTTTCAATATAATTTTATAACATATATAAACTATAAACATAATTCTAAACTCTTAATTAAAGACTTATTTAATATATAAAAACTACTTTAAGCATTTAATTAATATGCATCTTACTTTAGTTATGAGTAATAATATAATTGTCAAGATAAATGACAAATACAACACAATTTATACTTGTAATTTTCAGTATATTATGATTATAAATAATTAATAATGCTCGGTTCCTATATTATATAATATTATTATATAATAAAACATTTAATTTAATAAGTATAATTATCATTATAAGAACAATATACCATTACCTTATAAATTAGTTAAAGTATAGCTCAATCTTATTAGTTAATAGTAATATAGGTTTCATATTTTAAATTGCATATTAAATTATTAAAATGATTGTAAATTTATAGTAAGCTAATAACTCATTATTAATACCAAGTACTAAGTAGTAAATTATTTATTATGAAATAGGAAGTACTAATTAATATTAATAAGCTACTATATTTATTCTAATAAATTTTTTTATATATTTTAAAATTATTTTTAAGGTTAAAATGAAAGGTCTTTTTTCTGTGTTTAGTAATGTAAGTCTTAAATAAGCCCATTGAGAGCTTGATGCAAAAATACTAATTTTTTATTCAATGTCTCTAAGCTATATATTCTAGTTTGATTCAAGTAACTGAATTAAAATAATTGATGATTAATTAATTCTTTACTTCGATTACTCTTTTCTAATTTGTACTAACTAAATTAAATATTTAATTAAAAATTTATTTTTAAGATTTTCATATATCCAATATAATTTTAGTATAAAGATTTTTTAATTATTTTAAAATATAAAAACTAATCATTCTTATACCAAATTTAGTGTAAGTTAAAATATTTTAATTTTCAAAAATACATATCCAAGCATTTTAAAAATGAAAAAGATTTAAAAAGTAAAAGCCATCATAGAAAAGGAAAAAGAATTAAAAGTATAAATTCTGGTTCAAAACTAAATGAAAAAAGATTAATATAATAAAGTAAATGTAGCCAACTCAACCTTAACCCAACTCATCGTCTAACCTTCATCATCCCATAGCAGTCACCATCTTTCTCTTTCTCTCTTTTTCACACCTACACATACACATACCTGAAACAAAAAAGAAAAGTAGATATGAGATCTAAGCCACAATCAGCCTTCATCCTAAAAACAAATGAATATAAGATCTCTAAAATGGCTTTAAATCTTCAAATAATTTTTTTGTTTAAGGTTTATTTTTAAATTAGGGCAAAGATAAAACTTTGGGTCAAAATGAAGTTTTTGGTCATCATCTTCTTTTGTAGGCAACTATGTGCTGATTGTTCATTTATTTTTTATTATTTATCTATTTTGATTGTTTGGAATGAAGCTTTGTTTTTTTGCTGAGGGCATGGAATAAAAAATCTCTAATTTTGTACATTTTGGAGTTCGTTAAATCCGTGTTTCCATGTAATTTGTGTCCTAATTGTGTTTTTATGTTACTCGTGTTATGCGTATTAAATGTAAACAGATCAAGTTTAATCATGTCATGTCATATAAATGTAAACAGATCAATTTTGATTGTGTTGTAATCGTGTCGTAAAGTGATAAACTTAAACGAATCAATTTTAAATGTGTTAATCATGCCATGTCATATGTAACACAAATAGAAATCGTGTCATATTTGTATTTCAAGGTTTGACATGATTAATTAATCATGTCTTATTTGTATATCAGGTAATCATGTCATGTCAAAAATGAGACACGACACTAAACATGGTACGATGACACAAATTGCCAGGTCTAACACTATGGACACCTAAAGTCTTAGAAAAATCTCTATCACTTTTTTTTAATTTTTGAAAAATTTTCATTCCATAATTTTATTTGTGCCAACCTTTTCCAACACTACATGAACCAAAATTTCATGACAAACTAGACTTAAAATTTGCAACGCTATAAGCTTAATTAGCCCAAAAATTCGGCAAAGGCTAAAGATAATAGGAAAAATGAAATTTTAGTTTACTCCAATTCCTTTACTCCAATTTCACTCATAAGTCTTATAACTTATCAGGATACAGATCCCGATAGATCATAGCAAACAACATTTCAATCATCATAAGGCCCCAACTGTCAAAACAAATCACTCGTCTGAGCTTCCCATATCGGAATACGAGATGGCTGGTTTTAGGAGTTGCCCCCGATCTTTTTGGAATGATTTTATGACTTGCACAATCCAAAGATCTATAAAATAATGGGGTTATACCATAAGCAAGGATCAGTCCTTCTCTTGATGCCCGAAATTGGTACTAACAATCATATGCATCTGAATTACATTTTCCTCGATTTTAGTTATTCAAATATTCAACAATAGTCTTCTTTTTTAATCATGACAACAAACATATATATATATATCAATGGAAAAGAAAAACTTGTATCTCGAGACTCATGTCGAATACCCATGATACAGTCATATATTGGCCTGGAACTAGCTTAAATCTATGACATGATTTGGAGCAAATGGTCTCATAGAAAAGGAAACTTTCATAAAAGTTCTACGACCCTAACAATATTTCCAAATTTGATATCAAATCAAAATTATTTAAAAAAAGACCACATTCAAAAGATATTATGAAATAGGACATAGGGACTAAATTGAAGAAAATAAACTTTGAAAATAAAACCAAAAATCAAATTTTTTATTGAACTTTTATTAACTTGAGAGCCTTAAAGTGAGCCATTATGAACCTAGTATTTAACCCTATAACCCTCAAAGCAACACTTCCATAATTAATTCTGAGACATTCGAATGCCTTAAAATAGCTAACATAAAAAACCAGAGAAACCAAAGAACACTTAACAACTTTGATGTTTAAAACTTCTTGAATTTATTCCAAACTATTCTAACCACTAAAAATTGCAACCAAAATTTCTACGAAAACTGACTCAATATATATGACACTAAAAATACTCAAAAAATCTTAAAAAAATCATTTTAGGCCCCAAAGGAATTTTTTAATTGGACATTATTGCATAGCATGTCCAAACAACTTATGAGTTTATTTCCAATTTGTCCAGAACTTTTACTTGATGAGCCATATATGCTTGGAAAAATTATTTAACATATTTTAATTGAAAAAATGTGAGAAAAAATCAAGAAAAAAAGTTATCCCTACTGAAAATAGCTTGACTTAATGCCCATACATTGAAATAGAGCTATCCAAATAATTCGTGTTAAAGAATTTCTTCAAGGCTCATCCGACCATGAAACAACAAAAATACTGATAAAAATTAACATCACCTAATACATAATGAAAATATTTCTTTTATCAAAACTACAATGACCTAAAAATAGCACTTGTGCATGAACATTTACTACCAAATTCTTTTAACTTGCTTCTAGACATTCAAATGTCTGTTGGTTGGGAAATTGACATTCTTTGCATGTTAGAAGGATGAAAAAAAAAAAAAAAAATCTAAGTGACTCTAGTTAGAACTTTAAATTCCACCACCAATGAAAAGTTTGAGAGTCACGTGAGTAACTCATTTTTATCACATTTTTCTACATTTAGCTCACCAATGCCACTCACATGAGTGTAGTAACTAGTACCCAATTGGACACTAAAATCAATATCAAACACACACAAGCTATTCTAATGGCTTCCGTCAATGCTCTACAAGTTTGAGCTTCAAAATCTAGTTAAAACACTTAGAATATATATTTTTTTAGTGCTCCAAATCTATCATGAATCAAGCTTTCTATTTAAACATCCCAAGTTGTTCTCAAATAAACTTAGTTAGTAAAACTAAACCTCAACTCAATCATGAATTAAATGAACCAAAGCTCACAATTGAAGGATCTTTTATGAAAACACAAAAAGAAGCACTTCATATGAACATTTCATCTAACATATAATACACTACCTATTATTATTCACTAGCAACTAATCAACCACAATCTTAGGCCAAAAAAATCTAGCTTGGCCAAGCCTATCAAGCCGATGCATGCATTTTTACATAGTCAATTCAAACAATTCTCACCATTTATCCATTAAACAAATTCAATTAGGCTTAAATTTAGCCTAACTACATGATTTACATATGAAAACATGTTTTCATACAATCAAGCTTACATTCAATTTATGATTTCATGATCTCATCCAATGAAGTATAATTTTATCCAATTTAATCTAAATTAGCTCCTAATTTCATCTAGATTTAATTAAATCATTAGCCTCAAGCATGAACCAAAGCATGATCCACCAAGATCCAGCTTGGTTGATTGATGTACATCATTCACAAGCTTGGCCAAACCACTTTTCATCTTAAGGAACAAGAATCTCATCTTTAAGCACATAATTTCAACTATAACACTTGAATCTGAGTTTAACTTAGCTCAAAACATCAAGATTAGGCAAGATATCATTATTTAAATCTAAGATCTAGTACACTTATGTTGACTAAACCTAAGCTTTATGGTTTTTCTCATGGCCGATTATGATTTGAGTTTAAAGAATTGTGATCTCCCCTCAAAAACATGTGATCTCATCTCTAAACACTAGGATTTAAGCTTGTTTCAACTTGAGTCATCAAGATCTAGCTAGACCTAGAGAACCGACTTAGGAATCAAGAAGCTAAACATGTTTGAACATGATCTCAAACAAACAAGTTATGATTTCAAGTTTAATTCAACATAAAATCAACAAATCATGTTTTAATCCCATTAAAAAACAAATTAGATGTAGCTCAAATCAACATCACATCACTAAATCATGAAAAATACTCATGGTTGAATCATGGGGATCAGTAAAATGGTTAGGCCAAACCATCATTAACTGCAACAAAGCATGGATTTCAAATCATAATCATGTAATTAGGTTAAAATCAAAGAGATTAGGCATAGAAATCACCTTCCAAAGCTTTCTTCTTTAATAGAGGATGAGATAATTTCTATAACTCTCCAAAATATCTAGAAAAATCTAAAATATCTAACTAAATGTAGTTAAGTGTAAATGTGATTAAGTCTACAAAATGATAGCCAAACACTCTAATTTATAGGCTAAATATGGGTTAGCCATCCGTAAATCACCTTAAGGTGATATTAGAATTAGCTATAAACCCCTTAGCAACTTAGAGTGAAACGAACTTAATGGTCTTTGATGGCTAATCAAATTCCATCCCATTAACATGTGATAAAATTTAACCAAGGCATAGCTTATTACCTAACCATATACAATTTTTCCTTATATTCAATTAATCATGCAGTGTTATTCTAAAATTACAATTGGATGTTCCTTTTTGTAGCAAAAATATCCCTCAATGACCTTCCATTGAAAATTCAAAATTTTTTATCCTAAATCTTTTGGATTAAGCCTTTGAGAATTCTCAACACCTTGATTCCTAAGGTCTTTTCATGACCCGATATCAATTACACTTCTTTAACCTAAAGTCCGTATTCAATTTCATTTTCATATAATCAATTTTGAAATCTAAGCTCTAAAACCTTTCTGATTTAAAGATCTAACTTTTTTACTTCTAAAACAAGTCCCATTTTTCAGTCAAATGATCTCAATAACCATTATAATCATCTTAAGTGACATATACTAGTCAACTTTTGTCACACTTCGACCTTTAAGACCCGGGTTTCGATTTTTTAAATCTGGCACTTGTCCCCTAAATCGAATAATTTAGCTTAAATGCCTTGTTTCATCAAACTAAGCTCATGAAATCATTTTGAAACATATTTAAGACTTTTCTATCATCAATAACTCATTTAAAAGGATCCAAACCTAGAAAATACCAACTAACCCTTAAACCAGAAAAAAGCTAGTTGTGAGGCTTGGCCAAATAACACACTTATAGTACGTTACAATGTAAAACCAAAATTTTTTATTGACATTCATTATTATGACCAACATAGCCCTTAATGGCCTTTCATCAAAATTGCAAATTCACCCAACTTGGATTTTTCAGATTAGCGTTCTTTGGCCATTTTTCTTTTTTATTCTTATTGGATTTTTTTGTCCATAATTTCATTTTGGTGAAATCAATATAAAATTTTGAATCCTCTAAGCTGTCCAATTGAAAAGTCTCCATATTTGACTATTGGTTTCACTTTTTACATTTTGGTAACTTTGACTTTAAGGTTGACTTTCACTTTAGAGTTGACTTTAACTTTTACCACCAAGACTCTTTTTCTGACTTCAATTTCTCTAAATGATCATCCTATCTTCTTCATCCAAAGGGCCAAGTCAAAAGCGTACCTACAAGTACTCAAACTCAAAAAAAGCAGATCAGAGGGTCAAAATAAATTAGGAGTCTATAAAGGCTTGCATGTTGCATGCTCTTACAAGGATTTCTATTCCCTTCCTTAGGGCCTAAAACATTTGGTGATGCTCTCTTAAGGGTTCTTATTCTTTCATGAATGGCTTAACTTATTTTGTGACACTTTTATATAAAGTTTTATTCACATTTCAAGGGCTTAACAAAATAGGTCATGCATCTTTTAAAAGGGTCTCATTCCCTCCTTAAAGGCTTAACACATCTGGGGATTCTCTCTTAAGAAGTCTTGTTCCCTACCAAAAGCTTAACACATCATGTGAATACATCGGTGCTGCTTTTTTATAGGGGTCTTGTTCCCTCAAGGGCTTAATACATCAAATGAAGCCTTCTCGATGAATGTGTCAAACATTACCAAGTTGAATAAAGTGTGCACAAGAAAAATGAAAGCTTAAAGAATATGTGCTAGATGTCCATGGTAGATGATAGCCTAAAAGTATAAGTGGTCTCTAAATGATGTGCTCAAGAAGTTTAAGACTTATGAGAGAAAAAATTAAAAATGTTGAAGTTGAAACTTTGAGACATACTCTGGTGTTCAAGTCAATTTAGGACATCAGGTAATGTTTAGAGCAAAATGATGGCAGCTCAGGGAGAAAAACTATCATTTCAATGAATAGTTGTATTTGTTTAAAAGATATAACCTTTGGGCAACAACTATCCAACAGGTAGATGCTATACCAGGAGTCACAATCTAGTAACCTATAACAAAGTGATGCCATAATGTGCCCATCTTAAGCGCTTTGGAATTTAACGCATGAGGCTACTTGACGTAGCTCATTAAGCCCAAGTGAAATTTGGTGAACCTCAATTGAGGTTGTTCTTAACAATATTTATGTGAATTTACGTTGTGTATTATATAATTATAAGTAGTATGTTAATCTTGGTTTTTTCTCAAGAATGTTATAATATTTTATAAAATATTAAAAAATATAATAATGTATTAAAATATATTATTAATTATTTTATAATACTTTATTATTGTGTTATTGTGGGAGTAAATTTTTTATATCTAATGTTTTAAAAATATTTAATTTTTTATATCCTTACATATTATAATATAAAATAATTATATAATACAATACAAATAGACATTCGTATAAAAATTTATATAAAATGAATTATTAACATGCAAAATTTTATATAATACATTGAATATGATTTTGACACAAAAATTAATATAAATACAATAATATGTGACATAAAATTTAAAGTTGTTGAGATATTATTAATTAAACTTGATAATTTTGAACATAATATAATTATACGATACATATGAAAAATAACATGAACATGGCATAAATAGGAAAACATGTTAAAATCTATATAAAATAAATTATTAACGTATCAAAATTTATATAAATATAAGATACTTCAAATACGATTATGACATGAAAAGTAATATAAACACGAAGGCACACAGCACAAAATTCGGAGTTATTAAATAGTGTTAATTAGACTTGAGAATTTTGAGTACAACATGATTAAATGATATGAATATAACATGAGAAAAATAATTAAACTATGCCATAAAATAAAAAAATTAATACGACATGAATACACAAGAGTGCTATAAACTATATAAAATAAATTATCAATATGTCAATATTTATATAAATATATAAAAACTAAAACTCAATTATGATAAAAATAATATGAACATGATACAAATATATAATATAAAAATACATAAAAAAAATTTTTAAAAAAGGATTGCCATATGGCAACCCGGGAAACAACCCATCCTCTGGTTGCTTTAGTCTATAGCATTTATAGATTTAACAGTAAAGTTAGTATCTACAGTTATTATCAAAGTCTCCAAAAAGCTTCATATGTTACAACGCAGTCCCAAAAATTAATGTATATATATGTAAATACATGATTGATAAAAAAACAATGTATATGCATACATGGAAGCTGTTCAAAGACAGTTTATCGAGGAAGAAGTAAATTGACGCATGGCCTAGGCTAAGCTCATTCTAATGGAATAGGGTCCACTTTCTATGATCTGATGCTCACTCGAGAAGATTCTAGGGGCATAGAGGTCATGTTGAGAGACCAATAATTGTCTCTCTTGTCTAAACTAAGGTGGGAAACGAATTTGAATATAAAAATTTATCAAAAAAATTTAGATAAATTTTTTTGATAAAAAAATTAAAAATCAAAATTTGAGAAAATTTGAACATAAAATGAGTTGAGCCTAAATTAATGCGAGCCATAAAGGATTAGAATTTGAAATTGAGCTTGAAAAAACCTTAAAGCAAAAAGGAATTTAACTTAAAATAATTCAAATTTTAAATTGATTCGGTTAAAACTCGTAAAAACTTGAATTTAATACTGAAATTAAATAATTTTTTATAAAATAAAAATTTTGATTATCAATTTTATTCTAACATCTTTTTTACTTTTTTTGGTCAAAAGTTAAAATCTAATATATATATATATATATAATCTATAATCTACACAATATATACATTCTGTTATATAACTATTTTTGCCATTTTAAATATTTTTTATTATTAATAAGATTTATCACATTTATAAATAAAATTTCATAATTATATTGAAAGATTTGATTAAATTAATTTATTGGATAATAAGATTTATTATATTTGTAAATAAAAATTTTTATATTGAAAGACTTTGCCTAAATGAAATTATTTGATAATAAACAAAAGAGTCAAAATTTAGATTGAATTAATTTATCTTCAAATTATAATTTCTCATTAACTTGACAAAGTAAAAAAGAAAAAGTTATATCAATTTAATTTTAATGTTAATGTAAAATTTAATTATTTAGATGACATGTAACTTTATGCTCAATATATAAAATTTTATAAATAAATAAGTTTTCTCAAATATAAATATATTATATTATATTATATTATAAGTAGTAATTAGATTTATTTCATTTTTATTTATGATTTTTTGTAATAAATATTAATAGAAATTATCATAGAAATTTTCAATATCATGATAAGTTTAGTAAAAAACAAAAAGCAATTACTAAATTATTCTAGATAATGCTCTTAACAATTAATTATGAGTAGAGTAGTTAAATCTTCTCAAAACATGATTTAAAGTTAAACTTTTAAGTGGTTAAATCTTCTCAAATAACACTCCTAAAATTAAAGTTTACAAGCAAAAATAATTTTTTATTTTAATTTATTCATCACATAAGTTACGTAAAAAGTTCAGAAACTCTAATATTTTGAGAATATATAACAGATTGGGGCTCTTAACATGTAAAATCTCATGCAATGCAAATAAAATAGTGATTAGTACATATAAAAGCACACATGTGGTTTTAAATTGATCAAAATAAAAGTGATAAAATTTCTAAATTCCTATTTTAAATTATTTATCTATTATAATTTCAGATTTTAATAATAAGATTAATTTTGTAGATAGAAAAACAGTTTAATTATATTAAATTACTGTTATTAGAAGAGACCTTTTTAAACAATGTTATTGTTTTGCTAATTGATTATGATTTTTCAAACAATTCTTAAGCAGTTAATTTATCAGATAAATGTAAAGTTAATTAAAGTTTGTGATTGGCTCATACTTTCATTTAGATAAATTTTAATCGATTAATTTATCAAATAAAAGAAAATTTAATTATAGTTCCTAATGTGCTCATAATTTTAAAGAATTTTTTAAATAATGATTTTTAGATAATTATTAAATGGATAATTTATCAAATAAGGATAAAGTTAATTAGAACTCATAAGTAACTAAGCCAATGTCATTATATATATTAGTAAATTTTTGTTTCAGTAATGAGATATATGCTTATGTGGCAAATAAGATTTCTTTAAGTCATATATGCAAGTAATTTATAGAAAAGTATTTGCTATTTTCATTGAGTAATGTATATAAATGTTTTTATTCTTTTTTTTTTTTTTTTACAATCATGATTTATTGCTTTTGAAATTAAAAGAGCAGTATTTGAGTTTTCAAAATCAATTTTTTTTAGTTGGTTTGCAATTTCCCATGTCCTTCAATTAACAATATGTTTCTATATTGATATATTCAAAATTATTTATAATTTTTCCATATTTCAATTATTTTATTGAAAATTTAGACTTTATAATTAAGATTTTCTTTTAATTTGAGATTTTTCAACACAAATTAAGTTTCTATAATATCAAAGAATGTAAAGTTCTAATAAAAATTAATTATTAATTAAAATTTTTATTTTATATTTTATAATTTTAATTGTCTTTATAATAAAAAATATACTAGGAACATATTTTTTATTAAAAAATACATATTTATGTGCCAATCATACTAGCATATGTATAAGAAAAATAATTTTATCATAAAGCCAATTGTATTTTGAATGTTGAACTTGTAAGATATCGAAAAGATATGAATATAAAACAATTTGAATTGTATAAATAAATCACCAAAATCACTTCATACATTTAGAAAAAACCATTTAAATAGTTAAGTATTAAAATTAACATATATGCAAATCATTCTATTTTCTCATATTAATTGATCATTACGATTTAGTATTTACTATTCAAATAACAAATTATTAAAATATTTAAATATATACTATACATAATCCCTTAAAACTTTAATTTTAAGTTAAGATTGGACTATTAGGGCAAATCATTGAGCAATTAGCTAATAATAGTAGTCAGTCTAGCATTGTTTTACTAACTCTTTAACAATAGTCTTATTTCTTTTTCAATTCTATCTATTTCACCTTTGACCATTTTGATTTAGTTACTAGTGTATATAATTATACTCATGCATACGAATAATATTAATCATAATGTATTTTACATGTCGAATATTAAAATTTATCGAATTAATTTTTTAAATATTAATATGATAATATATCATATTTTCAGCAATCAATTGTTTAAAAATTTGATTTTATGTAATAAATTAATTTTATATTTTTTATGCTAACAAATATTGATAATAATTATATACAAATATTATTAAAAGATGCCATATTATACAAAACTTACTTTGAAAAAACAATAATATTTTATTCTTAGATTTGAACATTAAAATTATGTAAAAATAATTACGTTTAACATAAAATAAAAAATGACATAAAACTTATATAAATTTAAAATAACGTGAATCCAAAATAATTTAAAATTAAAAAATTTAAATAAAAATAATTAAAACTCGCGATAACTAAAATCTAAAAAAATTTAAACTTGACACTTCTTAAACCTAATATAATATAAACTCTAAAAATTAAAATTTAATATAATTAAAAAACTAAAATAATTCACCCAATTTAAACCGACAAATTGCCACTTCTAGGATTAACCTCGACTGCACTGTTAGTTGACACCCACTAATAAACCTCTATCGAGGAAATCTGCTCCTCTACTAATTGGCTATACCTAGCCGCAGCCGCAGGTTCAACTATATCCTCTGGAATATCCTGATATTTACTCTCTGTCTCTTACCCCTTCCAGCATCAACAAAATTAATAAATCAACAAACGACGATTCAAGCGCGTGGACTTAAAAATGGAAGAATGATGCTATCATATCAAGTAAATTAAGGGACTAGGCCTTTTTCCGCATGCAAAAGGGTAAGGTACTAGGTGCCTATAAGTCAAGTTTGCCGCGTTATTAAAGACGCTAATTTATTGGTTAATCCAATGAAAATGAGATTTCTGTGTAAAGACAAAATGTTCAATCCTCAGTACAGGGATTCATTGAATGTAATAATATGTGGTCACCATTTCCTCCTAACATTAATTCATCTTTTTACACACACATATATAGTACAGATTAAAGGGGCTATCTAATTATCAAAGTAGGTTTAATTTAGGAAGCTAGGGTTCAGGAAAATGTAAGGAGTTGTTTCTTTTAAGGAATCTGGATGCTATGCCATGAAAAGGATTTAAAGGTCGATGAGAGAGTTCAAAGAGGTGAAGTTTTCATACTCTATTTGGGATGTTACGAAGTCAGTTTCACTTTGGTTTCTGCGATTAATATTAAGAGAAAGGAGCCCTTAACCTTTCTACTGCATTAAAGCAGTAGGCTATATGCCAAATCCCATTCTTTCAATACCCCTTCTGCTACGTGGAAGTTGGAAATATCATTCCCAAGCCCAAAGTTCATTGAACAATTAAATTAATTTAACTTGGTGCCTTTAAATAAAATTAGGAAAAACAATTCACAATAAAAAAAACTCAACAATTTTCTTAATTAAGACTTTGTTTAATAATCGAGATTCATAGTCACATTTACTATTTTATATAATTCAATCAAATTAAATGTTTTCCTCCTTTCTCCATCCAATCCTCCTTAGCAAACCAATTGCAAACTTAAAAAGCAATTGAAGTTTTAAACAATAAATGCAAAAAATACTTTCTTATGGTGCATTCTTTAGGCTTAATATTTAATTTTTTCAGAAAATGTTAGATTAAGCATAGCAATTTTTTTTTTCATATCAACTTTTTTAGCGTGATAAAAAATAATTTATTCTTTTATTTTTTTAAAAAAATATTATTAGAAAATAATAATGTGCATATTTTATGAACGTTTCTTACGCGTATATAACATTGTCCTTATTTTTATGTTCCAAAACAGCAGTACTATCTATTTGTATTTCCTATATCAAACAATTTTTGAGAAACCCTTGAATAGTATAGTCTCCACCTGTCTTTTTGTTTTATTCATCTATTTTCTATGACAATAATTGAAGGTGTGAAAACTCTATATGTTTGGAGGTATGAAAACTATGCATGAAGGGATGAGTTCTTTGTCTTACTTTCTTAGGTCTTTTCATACATAGGTAATAGTAATACTTCACTTCAGTTCCCCAACTGCTCACTGGGCCAAGCGAAGAAGTTATGCTCATGACTTGATTTGTTGACGGGGTTACAATAATAAATTAGTCACAATTTTCCAAATAAATCATGCTTTTTTAATTAATCTTCTGTTTATCGAACTTCCCTCAGTTTCACTGTATGTATAATCATACATACACGTATGCTTAATTATATATTCAAATTTGAAATGAGTACGATTCCTAGATCGCCTCCCCATCTCCGATTATGAAAAATAATATTGTTCAATCAAAATAGGCATAACTTTACATACAACTTTCTTAAGTAATAAGGACTAAAAATAAAGGATGAATTTTGATAATACAACCATGTAAGAACTTCCGAACTTCATCACAATCTTTACAATCAATTTTGTTATGAATAGAAATTAAAAACGACCACATAAAAATAAAAAAATTTAGATGACATAATTATTAAAAGATGTTATATGTGCATTCATATGTATGGTTTAATGGACATAATTATTGATGTTCAACAAAATAGAAATTTAAATGACAGCCCGGAATAAGATAAGATAGGTTATGACCTAGATATGAGTGAAGTAACCCTAGGATAAATTGATGTTGCATGCCGAATATAATATAAGAGAAAAAGAAAACAATAATAGTAATATAGAATATAAGCAGAGCCCTGCTTCTTTTGGGCATAAATAACTTTTAACTTTTTCGTTTATCTTTCTATAGGAACAGGAAGTGGCTAAAAGAGGAGAGAATTGTCACCGACTGAAGCAGTGTTGTGACATCTTTTTTGCTCTCAAATGTAATGTCTAAAATGGCTGTAGCAGCTACGTAAATTAGCATTTAGAAGAATCCAAATTATCTTTTTTTAAAAAATAATATTTGATAAATTTAAAATTTAAATTCTAACATTTACGATCCTTTATCTTATCCCACACTGTGATCTCCTTTATTTATCCCACATAGCTTTTGTATTTAGAAAGCAAGATAAAAAAGCATCATTAATCAAAGTAAGGCCAGTCCAACAGATCAATATTTTGAATAAACAACTTTTCAAGAAGGGAATAGGGTTTAACGGGACAGGAGATTAAAAGAAGCTGTGAAAGACAGGTCAATATTTACGAGTAAAACGATGAAGATATTATTATTATTATTCTTAGGATATGAATATTTTGAGTAGGAAGTTTAGAGCATGAAATGGACATTCATGAAAAGAGAAAACGCCAACAAACTTGAGACTGACCAAGAGAGTTATGTACACCCAATTGATCCCTTGATTATAGCTATTGGAAAATACAAGAAAAGCTGAAAACCCCAAAATGAAGAAAATCTTCGATTGATTTTATCATTTTACAATCCCCTTCCATTTGATTCTTTTCTCATGTAATCCCTGCATGAAACTATACTTCATCAGTTCAGCAACTTCCAATCTTGGGATATATATAGCAAATTAAATCTCTTTTTCTTTCCCCTTTCAATAAATTAAGCATATATAACTATGTATGTATGTAGAAACGTACATGTGCGTGCACTGTGTATTTATGTAAAATGAAAAATGAAAAACCTAATAATATGAAAAACCAACATGCTTGCTTATAGGTATACGTGCACCAATGGAAAATTTAAATGAACAAATTAACAAGTAGCTAATTGACAGCATATATCCAACCAAAAAAAATACTCGCAAAATTTTAAAGTAAAATTGCTAGCTAGGTTAAATTAACTGATCAACTCATTAACAAAGCAGCCTATAATTACCAATGTTACTTTCTTCCTAAATAAAGTTAGAGATTTTAGATTCAGATCTTAATATTTGAGCGGAGGGTGTAAGAGGGATAATAGAAATTCTTCCTTACTTTTGTTTACGTAAACAAAGTTTCAAAGAATGCATATCTTTTTCTTCAACTGATCATGTAAAAATAAAAGACGATCATAAAGATTGCCGTGCATTTTCCTTGTTAAAATTAAGTTCAGAAGGAAGAGTTTAAACTCTATAATAAACCAACTGTGATTCCAAGAAATTAAAGATGGCAGATATCAAGAGCCAGCAACTTATATAGATAAACTAATTGAGCATGCAAAGATGTTTCTCCTTCTAGCATTTACATATGAAGATCTAGATGCAAATGATATTACAAGTAGAACTGATAAGCTAGCAAGATTCAATTAAAGATATATAGGGAATGAACATGATCTGTGGTATCTTTTATAAGAACACAATTTGCTATCTATAAGTTCAAATGAATTATTGCAGAATAAAGCAAACACTTGGTGCTGGAAAACGTGAGGTGATTGAACTTTTAAGCGTAGAACATAAAAATAAATTTCAAGTGAATGTTATTATTTCTTAAAGAAATAACATGTATTTATTTGATGTCTAAAGCTGAGTCATTTGATCAACGTACCCAGCAAAAGCTTTAGCTCCAACGAAATCTTTAATGAGAAAACCATAGTCTATAATGCAAATGGAATATAACTTACTGTCCCACAAAATCTAATATTGGACAACATGCAATCTATGGAAGGTACAAAGGGCACCAGCAAAATTAATTAATTAATGCAGAAATGCAAAATCTCAAAACTAGCCTTGCAAAGATCTTCTGCACTAGAGAAAAGCAAAACAAGAAAGAAAAAAGAATCGGTGGGGTATTAGTTAAATTGTTGTTATTGTTAAGGTTAAATAAAACAATTGCTAATTTAATTAATCAAGCATTAGGTCCTCCCTGCATCATAAAGATTCACAATATATTAATTCAATGGAGAAAAAACCATTTAAAAACTAAAATATTAACTAAGGTGATATATTAAGAAACCTTAAACATTCATTAGTTGTTTGCTTTCAATCATTTGTATATTTTATATTTCAAAACATGAAAAAGTGCATGATATATATATATATATATATATATCTATATATATTATCTCACTTGAACTATCACTGGCGACACAAAATCTGCAGAAAAAGTTTTCCTGAAGTAACTAATATTAAATTCAGCAACTATTTTCACAGTGTCAAATTTAGCATAATTTTGATCTGTTGTCTGCCAGAGTGAGAAAGAGAGAGACATCAGAGCTGTCTCTCTCTCTCTCTCTCTCTCTATATATATATATATATATATAACTATATATTGTCACCATCGCATTGAATGTGACCAAAGAGTAGAAGATACCTAGCTAGCTAGTAAAATCTATTCTGGAAACATCTCTGAGATTTCCACCACCCCAATGTTTTTCATATCATGTCACTATATATGCAAATTAGGGTTCTTGAAAGTTCTAAAATTTCAATGGAAGTCAAAGGGAAACGGCCTGCTTACAATATTGGGAATTGATTAATTTATCTTTGGTATACCGCCAAATAGGTAAACAACTAGTTGATTTGTTTTTTGTATGTCAGTAGTCTTCTGAAGGCAGTCAGAAACTACATGGAGTTATTGATCTCATGAAATTGAAAATAAGAGCAGTGTTGCTAGATCTAGAATTTTAAAGTGAAAGTAGTTACTGAAATGTATAAAATTGAGAAGCTGGTGGATGATAAAATAATTACCATATATAGTCCAAAGGGAGGAAAAAGAATCAAGAAAAGTGCATGGTAGAGCTGGATTCATCACTTCCCTTGCCTTGATTCGGCTTCTTCTTTTTCTTCTTATAAGGGATCCCCCTTGCCTTGGCTTGACACTCCCTGACCTCTCTGAGATAAACTCGAATAGCACCGCTGGCAAAAGGGTTGGTCTCAGGTGACCCTCCATTCTCTTCATAAGCAGCTCGAAGCCTCCCAATAAGAGCATCAAGGCTGCCCCAGGCTTGCCTAAGAGGGCAAGTGCAAGGAGCAGGTGGCTCAGGCTGTCCATAGAACATGCATCCCTGTAGGTGAACCTTGGTCTTGCCAAACTGATCCAGATATCGAAGGAATTCTAGCACATGGTTGCAATTGCACTGTGAAAGAGGAACTGGGGGCCTCTGGTTCTTCAGGTACTGCCCGAAAGTATTCCAGTCCCTTCTCTTCTGTGACTCATAGCGGCTAGGTGTTGGGGGTTGCTGCTGATCACCGGGATTAACCCTTGTTGATCCTTCCGCTATATCCTTCCCTCTTTCACTCGACATATCGTTCAGAATGATCGACGCAGATTAATTATCTTTTGCTAAATAAGGCAAGAAATTATAAGGGAGGGGAAATGGGGGAGGTGAAAGGAATAGGAGAAGCAAGAGAGAGTGGAGGAAAATGAATTTCACATCACGGGGCAAGCGAGACATGCCATTGGGCCATAACAAGTTGCTTTCTATTCCTCTTTTTTCTTCATATTTCATTTCTATATTCTCCTTTATAATAATAGTACAATAAAATTAGCTCTACATTTTCCCTATAAATCCATACAATAATTGTTATCTTCTTTGTCCACATAAAGCATCATCATCTTCATTTTGAAGCCTAATTACCATCAAACCCTCATACTCTGCTCATAATTTCGCTACGCTTTCTCCGAACAAGCTATACTTTTGTAATAAATTATAAAATTACTATTTCGTCTACATTTAGATTGTATATGATTTTTTTTTTTATTGCATTCCTTGTTTCACATATTCATAAAAAGCATATAGTAAATCCTCTAATCCTCTTAGGGGTGTATGAGATGATTTTTTTTTTTAATTAAAAATGTCAACTTACCTCTCATTTTGCTTAGTAAATTCTGTTCAGTATCTTAAAACAATCTTTTTCTTTTAAAAGAGAGTGCTATTTCTTTTTTTTAGATAATAATATAATATCTAACCAAATTTAAAAATTATATACAGACTCATCACAAATAAGTGCAAGTTTTACATAATATTTAAATAAATTTTATATGTCTCTAAATATTTATTAATTAATCGTAGTATAATTATTATAAATAATATATATATATATATATATTTTGTTACTCGTTTGAGTTACAAATTAATTCGAGTCACCAAACTCGTTTTAGCTTCAATATTTGAGTCATTAAGTGGGCGATTAGATGTGAATGGGATCTACTATTAAGATTTCTAGCTCCTGTTTTGGTTGTCACTTTCAAAGGCAATAAGGACATATCACGTATGTTACGTGCATACAAAACAAAATTAAACCCCTGGAAGAATACATAACATGCTAACATGCCTACTGATGACATCGATTAATCCAGTTCTAGCTAGAAACAAGCTTTGTTAGCTTTTTTTTTTTTTTTTGGGTTAGGTTTTTGGGAGCATAATCACCACGCCTCCCAAAATCAATGACCCCTTATCGCCTTAAACTAGGCATAAGCATACCTCATTTGTTTCTTCTCCTTTCCCTTGGGGCTGACTATACGTTATAAATATGCAACTCCTCTGCACTCTACAGCATAAAATAGAATCCCCTTTTAGTGTTTTTAATTAGAGAAATTATCATATTTAGAATTATTAGATTTCAAAAGTATGATTAGTAAGGTATCACCTTTTACAATATAATAAATAATAAAAAGTCAATTAAAAAAATAAGACATGTAAGAACTTCTTAATTCACTTATGAAATTTAAAAAAAAATCCAATTTCTCCATAGAAAAAAAAATCTTTTAATTATCTTTCTTCCCTTTTTTTATTTAAATATTTAATTATTGTCTGTAAAATAATAGTACATATTATTTCATAGTAAATAAGTGTGCTTTTTTTTTTCAAAAAAATGTTTGTAAAAAATAAAAATGATCTTTGTGTACATTGTTGTATTCATAATATTACTTATTTATTAGGGTTAGTATGACAAATTATTACGACTAATGATCAAAGAATTACACAAAAAATTAAAAAAAAATCAACATAAAAATTTAACGAGGTTCGACTATCTATTTATTTATTTATATATATATATATAAATATTAGCTGTATACAACATAAATTAACACAGAAGGTTCACTCCCTAGAGTGAGAATATTTTGTCTTTTTTCTTAAAAAAATTATAAAAAAAATAATGAAATTAAGCGTAATCCTTTTGCTTGGATGCATAAAAATAAGAAAGAGTGAGTTGGCATTTGATCGTAATTTGGAATTAAACCTAAAAAAACGGTTGATTTGATAACAAATTATATTCTGAATTTGTAATGATTGGGGGAGTGAGGACAACAGAGGTACAAGTCAATTTGATGAGAGATGACATCCGACCAGTTTCCATGCGTCGGATGCCTAAACATTTTAAGAGTAGGCTATCATTTTGCGGCCTGTATGCACGATCCATTTATAATTCATTGAACCTATCAATTTTCTCCAGATAAAGTTGATCGATTGTGCAAAATTTTGGACTTAAATTTGAGGTGTTAAAGTAGTTCAGGAACTTCAGCCTTGATATTGAGACATAACCTAATTGCAGCTATAGATGTTTATCTTTAAGGTTATTTGTGCATGTATTGGCATTCAAGTTGATATAACTTTTAATTTTTTAAATTTTTTTTTGAGATATTTGAATTAATTTATATTTAATTATTAATTTGATTTCTTTCTAGATAATTTAATTCTAATTTTGTGATAAAACTTAATTTTCAAAATTATAATCAAATTCTTTATAAAATCGCTTTACAGTTAAACAGTCGACCCGAAATCTTAACTTGATCACGAAATATTAATTGGACTTTACTTTTGTGAACTGGTTGCTTTGTTAGATTTTGGGTTCCTGATTCGACTCCAAATCCTTAATTGAATTTGATTTTTAGTTGGGCTCCGGAATTCATTTGAGATAGCTTATGTTTTCCTATTCCTTTTCTTTTTCGTTTTCCTTTTATTATATTATATTACTGTTTTAAACCTATATGATGCATAGATTAATTTTATTTATATAATAAATGTAGAATATGTTTTAACTCATGCTCTTGTATTATAATTTTATTTTTGTAATTATTAATTTATTATATAAATATATATAAAGGAATGTAAAATTTTAACTTTGGGTTTGTACATCTTGTTTATGATTTATTTATTACATGAAAAATTATTTTACATATTGCGTAATAATTGAAATAAATTTTAAAATTTATGTTAATAAAAATTAATTATTATTTTAAATATTATTTGTAACATTTTCAAATAAACTATTTGATAGCTTTTAATCAATATTTTGGTAAAGGTTATCATTCAAATTTTTGATTATTTACTAATAAACATTTATCTTTGAATAATTTATTATGTTGAAGTGTTTATTTATTCAAATATATATTGTAGACATTTTATTTTGTCCGAGCTAAAATTTAAGCCACCAAAGGTCATCATCAAAAGTATTCAAAAGAGCACGGAGCATTTCTCATTATTCCTGGCTAAGATGAGGTGTTTGGAGAGTCAAAGGTAAGTAAAATCCACATTTGTACATGTATATCTCGATACATGAACATAAGGTATCCTTACAAGGCTCCACACCATCAAAATTTCAAACTTTTGCCATTTGTACCGATACAAGAACATTATGCATGGATACACAAGCTGTAGTATCAATACAAAAGGCTTTGGTATCAATACCAAGTTATATTGAAGCTAAAATTATGACTTTAGGTCCATATGTATTGATACAAGCTAAAGGGTATTGATACTGAAAAAACTTTTGTGCGTGGTATCAATACCATGCTTTTTGTATCGATACCAGACACCAAAAATGTATTAGGTATTGATACAAGGCTCTTAGTATCAATACATGTAAGCCTTTGGTATCGATGCAGAGTTCCTTGTATCAATACCACAAGGCAAAATGTGTCTGTTTTATGCCATTTTCATGCCTTTTCACTGTAAAATCAAAACCCGATTTAGACACGTCTTTGGCATAAAAAATCATCAAAATTCTTACCTGCTTTTAACAAATTTTTGAGGCCTAAAATCATTAAAAAATTAAATTTTTCATGAAATATCTGGTTTGTTAAAGGGCACACATGGCTTTTTTCTAGCTACAAGCCATTACAACCTATATGTTCCACCACCTTGCTCCTAGCAGCCAATGAAATTTTAGTCAGCTAAGCATAATAAAAAGGGCTATTATGTGATACATGGAGAAAATTCAAAAATACCTTTGCTTTGGCTCCAAGTGACCATGTGCATATAAAAAAAAGAACAAATAGACTACACACACATCAAATACACTACACAGGATACTCTTAACACTCTTCTGCCTCCAAGAAAAAAAAAACTCTCTTCATTCTCGTAGCTTCCTTTCAACCCCCTAAAAGCCCTCCAAAAACCCTTCATTTTCTTCACTTTCATCTTTAAAACTCCCCTTCATCCATGCCATAACTAAAAAGCTCCCTCTTTTCATCCTTTTCTTGCTAATTAGTAACTAACAAGAAGGTAGAAACTGAGCTTAAAGTTCCTGCTCAAAGTAATGGTTAAAGTTCAAAGCTTTTAGATATATATTTTTTGCTTTCATCATTTGCATCATTTTAGTGAACCATTCACGTCACTATAACCATTTTGGGACTTTCATGCATTGTTGTGCCCTTGGTTATGGTAATCTTATGCTTTTGATACTCCTTTGATGCTTTCATGTTCCTTGGATGATCAAACATGCCATGTTTTATTCTTACCACCAAAATAGCCCTCTATTTATGCATCTCTCTCATGCTTCATCCACTTTCACATGCTTAACACATGCTTGAATCTTCATCCTAACATGTTCTTGAGCATATTCATGCATTTTCTTGCATTTTGATAGGTTTCAAGATGCGTGATATCATTCATGAGGCTAACACTTCTATGCATATTATTTGTTATTACTTTGCATTTTTCCAATCTTTTTTATGACTTATATGTTACATTTTGTTCTTAGCATTTTGTCAAAATGTTTGCTTCTTTGTTGCAAAAATTTGATTTTCAAAAAACCCTCAAGTTAAATCTATGTTACCTCTAATCAATTGAGAATAACATGGATTAAATGTTTTCACTAAATTAGTCCTACAATCTTAGGGATAAAATAAGCTTTCTACATTTGGATTCATGGTTAAATGAGGTTGAATTTCTTGTTTCTAAAATAAAATAGCCTTTTACTTGTTTTAAAGCGTTTATGCCTTGATCTTGATTTTTATACCCTTGTTTGTGACATGGTCAACGGGTTGTTTTACGTCCCAAACCACTTCGAGATTATGTAAATAAGCTTGTAAAGCCCTTGTCACCCATTTTTTTGTCACTAATTTTTAGATGTCCAGGGCTGGAGTTTAATCCTAAAAGACCTAGAAAAACCAAGAAACTCCCTTGTTTTTGCTTTGGCAGCACTATAATTGCAACTTGAAAAATCATTTTTCATGAATTTTCCAATATTTTTTTTCCAAAAAGAGTATTGAAATACCTTTCAAAGTGTCTTGTTTGCCTTCATATCATTCCAAACAAAGGAGTTATGATTTTTTTGAATTATAGTTGCTTGGTATCCCTTGAATCAGCGATTTGCATTCTGTTTGGGTTATTTCAGCCAATCAATTTTTTTTTAAAATTTTAAAATATTTTTCCTAAAAAGTTCATGATTTTTTTTCAAAAAGGTATCGTTTGTGATTTAATAATTCCATATAAGTCAGGAATGATTTTTTTCAAAGTTTGCTACACCTTTTCCCTTGTATGTGCTGTTAGCATCTTCTTGGCTCAATTTCAAAAATTATTTCCACCTAGAAAGTGATTTTTTAAGATTTTTGGAATAATTTTAACATTAACCCTTATCGAGTCACCTTTTCAACAATAGCTCACCTAATCCCTAACATCTCTGAATTTACCTAAAATAAATTTAGGAAAGGTGACAGCGTGATGTTATCCCTTATTTTTGGGTTTTGAAGGCTTAAACAAATTTTCCCTAACCATTCTTTCAAGGCATTCGAATGCCTCAAAATGCATTTAATTAATTCTGCATGGAGTAGTGTTTCACTAGATGGGTCCCACGAGGCTCAGATCAAGGCCAAAATAAAAAAATCTAATTTTTTTTTATTCAAATTACCAACTTTAATTTTAAGATATCTATTTTCACCAAAGAAATATACTATTTCTCACAAATATAAAAAATCATCATCATAAGGGATGTCCTAACCTACCTTTTCGAGGGGATATTTTAACCCTATTTTTCACTTAAAAAATTTAAATTTTCTCTCTCTCAAACATCCTCGAACCTTTTAATAAAAACCACTTTTCAAAAATATTTAAATCTCTACTATTAAAGATACTCTAACCCCATCTTCTGAAGGGATACTCTAACCCCACTCTTCATTTGAAAATTCTAACTTTTTTCTCTGTCGGATTTCCCCGAGCCTTTTAATCAAAACTTTTTTTCCATGCCTCAAGCGACCACCAAGTCCAAATGTGTCTCAAACACCCCGATTGTTACCTCAATAATTGAAAATAATTGTGAGATATATTCATATCATCTTTTCTTTTTTATGCTTTTTTGTGTTTAGTTTTATTCAATATTTATCATATTCCCTTTCGTCTTACTAACACATTTCCTTTTTATGGCATCCTTTTTTGCATTCATATTTTCAAATTATTTTTAAAACTTACAAGGCAATATTTTATGTCGGTAACTCTCTAGTGCTTAACACAAAATATCTGATTTTTAAAATTAAATTCGAAGATCATTTTCATCAGAAACTCCTACATTACCCATATCTCTAGGGCATTAATTGGGATTATATCAAAATAATAACAAGCAAAAATTGAGTAAACAGAAGCCAATGTAAGACATGGCTAGTGGGCATTAATTTCGGGCATCGTGTGGGTACTAATCCTTTTCCATGCATAACCAACTTTCGAACCTAACTGACGAATCTCTAGACCTCGTAGACCATGAAATTGATGTCTCGAGTTTTGTAACTCGAAACGTATTTTTCAATAAGCATTCGATCATGCCTAGCCTCAAATAATTAGTGGTGACTCTAAGTCTTTGGCCATTTCCTAGTGTCCATCTAATATGTGTTTTTACAAGTAATTCATTCGATGCTCCTCCTTATTCACAGTCATCTCATCATGCCTAATTAAAATCTTGATCAAGGGATAACCCAAAGGTAAAAATCATAACCAATAATTCTTTTTTAAGTTGTGCAGGTATTCGGGTGGTATTATGCCTGGATAAGGCACAACGTGACAAACTTGGCAACTTTACTAGGAAAAAATTAGGGAATTAGGCCTACAACTAGCTATGCCTTACTTGTTTCTTAGTTCCCTCGATTTTTTTATCTTTATTTACTTATAATCCTTTTTCATCTTTGTTAATTAATGTTTTATTTTTTTAATTTTTTTGTTTTATTTGTTAGGGACTGTACTGCTCTTGAATAGGTATTGATTTGATAAGTATGGCAACAACAAGTATACAAAATGTTTGATTGTTTTCCTGACACATATTGTGCACATGCATTTGCACTAGATTCCTAACAAATTGTGAGGCTAGGATCGCCAATTATTAGGAGGAAGTGAGCTATCTACCTTTATGAGTAACCTTTAGCATAAGCATAGCAAGACCTTTTTGGGTGTAAAGTACCTATGTCTTTCATGAGTAACCTTTCGCATTTGCATAGGGAAATACATCCATTAGGTCAAACCTATTTTGCCAAGCTTATGATAGGCCTAGGATAAAGATGCCTTCGTTGTATTTACCAAACGAATGAGCGATTTGGATACCAATTTAGGTGTCAGCTCAAACCTATACAGTGAGCCCTATGAGTCTAACCATGTCAAACTATACCAACATACTGGAATAACTCAGAGAATAGGACACTCAAGGAAACGCTTCAAACTTTTTACTCTTTTATACCATTATTTTATGTGGACAATAATAAACATATATTGTTGCCCACATTTTTTATTTTTCCACTTGATATATCACTAAGGCATGCTGTTATACTATCTAACAGGTGACTAATACTCATTTTTCCTTCAGATGAAACACGTGAGTCTTATTACCTATGATCTTTTTTAAAGGCCCTCCTATTGCCTTTAAATCGATAAAGTTGACCTAGTCAAGTTGTTATGTTGTTCGATTGATGGCTAAACGCATGTTTGCCAATAAGTGAGAATGAATTATGTCATTACATAGTTGGTCAATTCCACCTAAGGGTTTTCGTATCATTTTGTCAAGGATGAACTTAATCAGGTTGAGCTGTCATGCTGTTCGACCAATAGCTAACAATTATTGCACTCCTGTAGATGATGGCATGTTAGGGCTATCATCTAAAATCTCACTTAATGTTCGTATTGCCTTTAAGGGAATAGAATTTAATCTTGTTAAGCTACCATGCTATTCGATTGATGACTTGGCATTAACCACCCCTAGGTAATGATGAACAAATACTGTCACTTAGGTTGCTAGTTTTAACCCTAAAAAGTGCTACTTATTGTTTTAACTCGGACACGTTGTTGTGTTGTCATGTTATTTTGTAGCACAAAGGAATAGTGATTTTTTCTTCATTCTAAGGCTACCTCAAGGCAATGTAATGCCTATTATCAAGGTAATTTCTATGATTTGTTTTTGTGACTTTTTTCTTTATATCAATATTCCCTAGCCCTATACTACCTTATTATTTCTCTTGTTTGTGTTTTATGCATCATTTCCTGCATCAAACATAATGTCTAGAGGTTCTTTGCCTCACTGGTGCCATATTCCTTGATAAGATCTAATGCATAATTCATCCATTCATATGTGTAGACAACCCATTTTGTTCAGGCCATCATCCAAGGCACTGGGGGTCATTATTCTAAGCATCTTTGGAGTTATACAGATGAGCTTGGGTCAACTTCCCATCATTTTTGACCAAAGTAAGGTAATTTAAAGAGCTTAAGATATGTGCAAGTTACATTAGTGCAGGTATTGGTACCAAGCTTCCATATCATTAAAAATTTAAATTTTCACATGTAATATTGATACAAGAGGGTTGGTATTAATACCTAAAGTGTGGTATCAATTCTAGCATGTTTGCATCGATGCAGGCCTTGGAAGTAGCTAAAATCATGATTTTTAGCAAAATGTATCAATATTCAAGCAAGAGTATCGATACAAGCCCATGTAGTATTAATACGTGCCTCAAAGTTTCGAGATTGAAAAGTTTTTGCTCTTAATATCAATACATACTTTATTGTATCAATACTCATGGGCAAAAATGCCTTGTTGTATTTATACAAAACATTTTTCATGGATATAACAAGGCATTTTTGCCCAATTCAAGCCATCTTTTAGCCTTTGCACCATTGATATGAAAATCTGACTCAAACATATTTTTGCACCAAAAAATCTTCAAAATTCATACTAGCCCTTAGCTTTGGGTTGTGATTGAATTTAAACAAAGTTTTGAAGCCTAAATAGCCGACAACAAGCGACATTTTATGATATTATGCAAGTTGTTAAAGGGAAAAACTGATTTTTATCAATGTTCAGCTGCATAAAGGGACCTTGATCCACTGCTTTTGCTGAGCAAACCAATGAGTTTGCATGGCAGCTGAGCATAGTATCTTGTCTCTACATTAGGTACATGCACCAAAACCCCATAATAACCTTGGTTTTTGCATTTTTTATCTTCATATTCACATGACTATATTGCCAACTTTAGCTTAGCTGATAAAAAAGCCCTTGAGAGGAAAAACCCATACAACACAGAAAGATTCTTAGTAGAAAGCACTCACTTTCATACATTCTTTCTATGTTCTTTAGCCATCAAAAAACTAAAAACCCTTTTCCACTTTTGTAGCTCTTTAAAACCATTACAAAAACCCTCACAAAACCCTCCATTCCACTCATCTTTCCTCTTACAACTCCCCTCCATCCACACTTTAACTAAAAAGCACCTTCTTTTCGTCACTTTATTGATGTTTAACACCAAAAGAAAGAAGAAAGTGAGTCCAAAGTTGCTACTCAAATACAAGGCTAAAGCTTAAAGCTTTTAATATATTTTCTCCCCTTACTTTACTTATTTTCTTATTTTCCAGCATTTACATCATTCTAGTGACCTCTTTATGTTACTTTGCCTTTTTGAAGATTCTTATGTATTATTATGGCTTTATTTATGGTAGTCTTAGGTTTTGATGACCCTCTCTCATGTATTATTATGGCTTTATTTATGGTAGTCTTAGGTTTTGATGATCCTCTTGTCGCCTTGATTTTGCTTGGATGGTGAAATACGCCATGGTTTATTTTTACGGTCATAAGAGCCCTTGTTCACTTACCAAGTTTCATCCATCTTCACATGTTCAACTCATATTTGAATCTTCACCCTAATATGTTTTGAACATATTCATGCATTTTCTTGCATCTTGGTAGGCTTCATTAAACAAAAATGTCATCTTGAAAATTCTAGCATGCTTTATTCTAGTTAAATATATTCATACCATCATACAAGGCTTGATTCTAGATGTCATTTATAGGGCTAGCATTCTCATGCACCTTGTGATCATCTAACATTTTGCCCCTTTTTTCCATTGTCCAAATATCATCTTTTCTGTTTGAATGTTTTATCTAGGTTCACTATTATACACATTAGATCTCATTAACAACCTTTTTGTCAAAATGCTTTCTTGTTTGTTGTGGCAAGTCTAATTTTCAGAAAACCCCCAAGTTAGATCTATGCCACCTCTAATAGATAGAGACTAGCATGGATTTAATGTCTTCACTAAATTGGTCCTCCAATCTTGGGGACAAATCACACTTTGCTAGTCTAGATTCATGGGGAATAAAAAATGTTGTTTTTCTTAGAAAATGCCCCTTTTTATTCATAAATATATTAAGCTTTGATCTTAAGTTTAGTACCTTCGTTTGTGGCATGGTCAATGTGTTGTTTCATTATCCCAAACTACTTTGAGATTATGGAATAAATTCACCATGCCTATGTCACCCTTTTCTTTCTATCACAGACATTCAAACTTCTTGACTCGAGTTTAGTCCTAAAAAATGCAAAAATATCGAGGAACACCCCTATTTTGCTTTGGCAACATTTTGCTCACCATTAAAAGAATTATTTTTAAGACTAAACACATTTTTTTGGAATTTTCTAATATTTTCCCAAGAAAGAGCATCAAATTACCTTTCTAACAGTGTTCTGTTTGTATTCGGACCATGCCCGATGAGGGAGTTATGATTTTTCAAAGCCTAGCTATCTGGGACCCTTAGAACTAGTGAACTACATTCTGTTAGGGACATTTCAGTCCACTAAATGATTTTTCTTAATTTCATAGAATTTTTTCTAGAAATTTTGCGCAATTCCTTTTTTGGAAGGGCATTGTTTGTGATTTAACGATATCGAACGACTTCGAAATGATTTTCCAAAGTCTAGTATATCTTTTCCCCTTCATATGCCATCACTATTGAAACAAATTTAATTTTGAAAATTATTCTACCAAAACAAGCAATTGTCTACTATTTTTAGAATATTTTTTTATTAATCCTCGCCGATTTACATTTCCAATAGCACCTTGTTCACTTTCTAACACTTCCTAATTTCCTTGATATAAATTCGAGAAGGGAGATAGTGCGATGTTGTCCTCTTTTTTTGGAATTAAAATTAACCCGATTTCCCAAAATACCTTTATTGAGACATTCAAACATCTCAAAAAGCACTTGATTAAGTCCCCATAGAGTCATGTAATACAATATAAGCTTTCTACGCTTGGATTAAGGCTAAAACAAAATTAATTTTAGTCAAACTCTCAGGTTCTATTTTCAAAATACCTTTTTTTACACAAAATATTCATTTTCCCTATAAGCATAAAAAATTTCATCAATGGAGATACTCCAGCCCCACTTTTCGAAGGAATACTCCAACCTCACTTTTTGCGTATTTGAATTTTCTCTTTCTTAGATCTTTTTAAGGTTCCTAATCAAACTTTTTTTAAACATAAAATTTTTACTTTTGGGGATACTTCAACGCTATTCTCTGAAGGGATACTCCAACCCTGCTTTTCATTTAAAAATTTGAATTTTTTCTCTCTCGAAACTTCTCAGAACTTCTAATCAAAACTTTTTAACATGATATTTTTACCTTTGGGGATACTCAAACCTCACTTTTTAAAGGGATACTCCAACCTCAATTTTCATTGAAAACCTGAATTTTTTCTTTCCTAAAACTTCTCAAAATGTTTTTCAATCAAAACCTTCTTTTGGACACATCCAAATATCACCATTAGGGATACTCTAACCTCGCCTTTCAAGGAGATACTCTAACCCTGCTTTTCAAATTTCACCTAAAATCCAAATTCTTTCTTGGATATCTCCAAGTTTATTGATCAAAACCTTTTTTTTATCCCTCAAGTTATCATCGAATCGAAATGCATCTCAGAATTGTCCTTCCTATTATTCCTTAATAATCAAAGACAATTACGAGATATATTTTGATCATCCTTATTTTTTCTTTATTTTTTTGTGTGCTTATTCTATGCAATGTTTGTCTTACTAACATGTTTCCTTTTTGTAGTGACTAGCGTGCATTCATATTTTAAAAAATTGGTTTCAGACATTACAAGGCATTATTCTGCATCGTTTTCTCTCTATTGCCTAACATGAAATATCTGAATGTTTAAAATTTGATTCGAAGAAGATTTTCATAAAAATCTTATGTTCTCCACATCTCCAGGGTGCATAAGTGATATAAATTTTCTTTCAAAACCCATATCTATAATTTACAAAAATTTCATGCATTAAAGGGGATATATTGAAATAATTATATAGTGGAATCGATTAAACTAAAATCAAAGTAAGATATAGTTAGCAAGTATTGATTTCAGGCATCATAGGGGTGTTAATTTGTTTCCACACATTACCATCTTTCAAACCCAACCGATAAGTCTCTAGACCATGCAGAACTGAAAATTGATGTATCGAGTTTCGTAACTCGAAGCATTATTTTCAATAGGCATCTGATCATACCTAGCCTGAAATGATAAGTGGTGACTTTAAATTTACGGCCACCTTATGGTAGCCTTTCAAGACTAGTAAGGAGAGCAATTTGCCCGATGGTCATTCTTCCCTTCATATTATACCTAATTCAAATCTTGATCAAGGGATAACTTAAAGGCTCCAACCAACACCACTCACCATATCTTTTAAGTCACGCTCACTCTGTTCAGAATGGCAAAGAAAAGGGATACGTACGATAGATTAGCTGTTCCACCGAGGACTTAGAGAGTAAAGCCTATGACTAGCTATATTTCACTCGATTCTTGGTTTTTTTTTTTGCTTTCCATCATTATTTAGGTATAATTCCTTTTTATTTTTATCTTTTAACCTTTTACCTTATTTGATTTTATTTTATGGTTTTTAAGGACTACTTTATTCCTGAATAAATATTGATTTGAATAAGTATAGTAATATAAGGGTAAAAACAAAAGGTTTGATTATTTCTCTGACACACCATGCACATACATTTGCATTAGATTCCCACCAAACTCTGAGTGAAATTAGCATCCTAATTATTAGGAAGGAGTGAGCCATCTGTCTTTGCGAGTACCGCTCTGCATAAGTATGGCATGATCTCCTGGGGTGTAAATTACCTATATTTCTCGTGAGTAACCTTTTACATTTGCATAGGGAAATACATCAACCGAATTAAACATATTCTGCCAAACTCATGATCAGCTTAAGATTGAGGTGCTTCAGCTATCCTTATCCGACAGAAAAGCGATTCAAAAACCAATATAGGCATTAACTTAAACCCATATAGTGAGCCTTATGAGCCAAACCATATCAAACCATACCAAAGTGCTATTATAATAACTTAAAAAATAAGGTCACTCAGGGAAATGCTTCTTACCTTTACTGTTATACACCATGGTTATAGGTGATGATGGAACAACATTATTGCTCGCTTTTGTCATTTTATCTCATGATCATTGTTAAAGCATGCCGTTATGCACGATGGCTAACCCTCTTTAACAGTGGGTGATGACAAGCGAATGCTATTGCCTGCAATGCCTTATGTCATCTTGAAAGAGTCATATTTGACCTAAATAAGTTGTCATGCTATCTAAATGATGGCTTAATGTGCACCCCCATAGGTGGTGATGAATGAACGTCGGTATTTAATCAGTTAGTTTTGTTCCAGCAAGGTATTGTGTCAACTCATTAAAGGCAATTATTAACCCAGACATGCCATCATGCTGTCAGTTTATTATCATAACTCGCATAATTATCATGTCACCTTTAGGTATCGTACCTGTTGGGGTAATTTTTGTGATGCAATTTTGTTATTATTCTTTTATTCTCTTATTTTTATACTTATTGTTTTGTATAGCCACTAACTCATTTCCTGTTTGCTTTTCTATTTGAAGCATGCATCATTTCATTGTAATTGTTATAATTATAAGACAATTAGCCAATGGTTTAGTGTTCAGCAAAGTGTCTATTTTTAAGTAATAGTCTACTTGTAATCTAAAATCTTTTAAAAAGGATCAAGCATGGTCAAAGTGCTGACAACATAAAGATAGGGACATTTTCAAACCTAAGAATGTCTCAAGGACGCATGAAAGGGTCAAGATACGATACCATCAGAATGATTAGCAAGATCTAAAGTATATATGGACAATTAGAATAATACCAAGAGAAAATCATTCATGAAGAGGTATTGAGACACAACCCTTCTACTCCAAGTCCATTTGGATGTTAGCTTATTATAAGTTGTGTTTAAGTTCTAGAACTCCACATACTAATGCTTCACTTTCAATTGTGAGGATTTGGTCCCCATAGTCGATGAATATACTATAGTACTTAACATTGAGAGGTCCAAGACTGAAAGAATATACTGTTAGGCTTTGCAACCCTCTAACCTTCAAGAAAGGATTAGCTTAGATTCTCTAGGCAATAGAGTCCTAGATTGGGAGTCATATCAAGATGAAAGGGAACAATGAGTGCATCTCATGGGCTAGTCTAAAGGAAGCAATGGCAAATACCATTGATATCTTTAAAATCCAAGATATCTACATTTTTACAAAATATGGTTTGGTCATAGTTTAAAAACAGTAGGCTATAGAAGAAACAGTAACAGATCTTTTTTCCTAATTATGCTGCAACATCAATCTCATACCTATCATCATTGTTGAAACTATTTGAGCTCTCAACTGTTGCAAGAAAACTAGGATCGATTGTTTCACCAAATGTGCACTACTTTTACACATTTAGCTTGTTAAGCCACTTTTACACGGAAGTGAAGGGAATGTCATATAACTTTTTGCCTAACTTCAGCCCTATCTTTAAGGTCCTTGAGAAGGAATGGCCCCAAAATAAGTACATAGAGCAATGGGTCTAGAAACTTTGAAATCTCAGAGGAGAAAAGAAGGTATGGAAGGCTCCTTGGTTTTCACTACAGACAATTATATGCTGATGTGGAAATTACAGTTGTGTGCCACTTATGGGATTATAAGGAAGGACTAGCTACATACATATCCTAGTCCTATGACAGTTTCAATAATGATAGTTCATCCCTTTTGTTCAAGACCTTAAGCAGTGGGACTTTAATTATGGTAAGCCCGACTACAACTCAAAATTCAGCTAGCTTTCTATGCTTGGAGATAAACCTCTACATAGAAAGGTAATATAAGGGAAGTAGTATGATTTCAGGATATGATGAGTGAAGAATTCATTGCATTAATGACATTTTACCCTTGTTTTATGTTGGAACATCACAAGCATTGATAAATTTCCCTCTAAGATCAAATTGCTCAAGCATGATTTTGAATAAGAAAAGGCAACCTTCACGAAAGAAATCACTCATTTAAATGAGAAAAGAGTCAATTGGAAACAAAACCTCTATCTTTGGGATAGTGAAATGAACCGGGTCATCAAAGAGAAAAACTACTTGAAAAAGGACCTTAAGAGTTCGATAAAATAGTTCATGGCACTTAGTAAACCAACCAAGTCTTAGCACCTTGGTAAGTCATTAGTAAAATGGGAGGTAGAAATTTACCTTTGAAAAAAAGTTGCATCGATGGAAAGAAGAGGTTAGGTCAGTAAGGAGAAGCTTATTAGAACCTCTGCTCTTATATCAACTTAATAGAAGAAAAATGGATATCTATAAGTTCAAGCCTAGGGCTTGATAGCAAACTAGGTAAAGAATGAGGCTCTAACACTTATAATCCAAGATTTAAAGCACTCCTTTTAAGCTCACCAAGGCCAGGTTAATGAATTAGTAAAAGCTTTCGAGCAGCGAAAGCAAGAATGGCTACAGATGGTTATCAAACATGCCAAAATTATAATGACCACTATTGTCATCTTATCGAGTAGATGTAAGGTAGCCTAGTTAAAGGCTAAGGACATGATAGACGTAGCTGGATTCTTGACAAATGGCATCTTGCCCATTAGGGCCCATGAACAATAGTTGCTGTATTTCAGGGAACATATGATCAAACAATGCAACCGTGTTAGGTATTTCCAAATTTAATCATGTGTAATTAGGATATTGTGTTACTTTAATGAAAAATGCTATTGGTGAAGCTGTCCCTTAATCCAGTTACCACTTTTGCATTTACATGACTAAACTAATTCTTTTATAACTTTATTATATTATGTCATTTATTTTTGCATATTCACCATCATCTTATCAACCATATTCATAACACATCATAAAAGTTTAATACGACAATAGTCTAAATTGAAGGTGCTCTAAAACACAGTACCTATTGTTTATCATTATTCTCAAAAAGCCATAGAAAATAATCACTAAGCCAGTATCAGATGACTCAAGCACATGTATAGGGAGTCTCAAGAGCAATCACTCTATAAGAATGAGGAACCCCAAGCTCAGAGGCAGAATTAAGTAAGTTATTATCCAAGACTTAAAAAAAAGGGCAAACAAGCACTATCAACTTAAGAAAAAAATAGGTCAATCTTGAAAGTAGCTTGAATAATGGTATTAAAGCATCAATGCTCAGGAAGGTCATCACATGAATAGCATTTTCCAATAGGGATGATCTCATCAATTGAGCCATTCATTTACGTTAACCTAACAATAGTACCTTATCTGGTCCAAGGATTTTAAGGTGCGAGCTCTTCAACTCCAAGACCTATAGTCCCAAATCTCAATTGGCAAGCAAAGCAAGAAAGAGCATTGAAGTCTTTAGAAAATGATGAAGACTTAGAAAAGTATTATTTACTAGAAAAACACTTTTAGGCTATCGAAGAAAGTGATAAATTTAGGACTGTAGGTGATAAATCTTTGTGACTGGTTTTCTGTCTCATTATCTCGCTTAAATTCAAAGTGTCAGATTTTGAAAAGTACCATAGGATTACAGACCTTACTACCCACCTTCGCATGTACTTTCCCAAGATGGGCGAGTAAGAGGAGAACAAAAAGCTGTTAATTCACTGTTTCCAGGATAGCTTGATTGGGGCAACTATTTGCTAGTATATAGAACTAGATCCCATGAAAATTCAAACATGGGCAGATTTAGCTCATGCTTTCTTTGACCAGTATAAGCATGTATGTGATTATGCCTTGGATTGTCTCCCCTTTATGAATATGGTAAAGAAAGCCTTCAAGAGAAAGGAAATAGCTCAAGTTCATCTTTTTTTGACTAAAAAAGAAATGACGGTTATGTTTATCAATACCCTGTGAGCTCTTTATTATGATAAGTTGGTAGAAAACACCATAAAAAATTTTACCGATATGGTTATATCAAGTGAAATGATTGATAATACTATCAAAAGTGGCAAGATATCCATTGGAGAATCATTTGAGTCATGTAAAAAGTCAATGACCATGGGTAAGAAGAAAGATGTGAATGATGTTAGCAAAAGTCATGTAAGTTCAATCAAAATCCATATCTGGCATAGGGTATGTACTTCCTAAACATGATCTATTCAGGTTTTAACCCTTACCCATCAATGCCATAACTAGTTCATTCTACTGAGTTCCTTCCATAATGACTTTCATACCAAATCCTATTCAAAACATTACTCAAGGTGCATAACCCTATAATGCAAACAACATTAAAGCTCTAATTAATCAATAAACACCTAGGGAAAGGGAACATTTTGAGCCATTTCTTGACTCCTACAAGAAGATTTACTCTCATCTATCAACAGGTTAGCTACTGGCTTTGGTATTCATAAACCCAAGATCAGCTCCATATACAAAATGGTACGATGATAATGCTTATTATGAGTACCATATCGGAGTAGAAGGTCATCCTATTTAGAGTTGCATCCCATTCAAGAGAAAGGTACAGAGCCTATTAGAAAAAAAGTGTGATTAAGGTTGAACAATGGCTTAGGCAAAATGTTGAAGCCCATCCACTTCCTAACCATGCAGAGCGAAGAGTGAATATGGTGATAAATGGGAAAAGTTGTTAGGTCAAAAGAAGTATAATAGAAGTTAAGACATCATGAGCAACGTATGGCAAGCTTTTATGAATACTGGAATAGTGTCAAAACCAATGAACCATTTTGTTGCCACTGTGGTCGAAGGCACATTTTGTAACACTGTCCACTTTTCCTAGAAATGGTACAAAAGATTATGGACCAATCCAAAATCGAGTTTTATAGAGAGCGGGACAAATACATTAGTATATGTATTAATGCCATAGATAAGGAGAGACCTACCACTGATTAGGTTTCGAGTTGTTTTTGTCTTATGAGCATGGAAAAGAGAGTTGATGAAAGGTTCAAGCAGTATGTACTGAAATGGATGGATGAACTCATCCAGATTCACCCCGTTGTTGAGAAAGAAAGTGATGATTAATAGATTTGTCAGCACATTACATGCCCCTTATTATGTGAAGATAGCTAGGAGCATTTTCAGGAACTTTGCAAACATAGTCATATTTTGTGGAATGATTGATAAGGTCGTGAAAATAACTCAAACAAAAGAGACATCTTTAAGGGCAAAGGAAAAGAAAAAGTTAAGACTAGTAAAGGGCCAAAATCTAGTGTTGGAGTTGGCTTATCTAAAGCACATATTGACTCAAAGTGAATGGTCGTTGAAGAAGAGTCCGAGATCATAGAGAATATATATGAGGTTAGGATGTTAATGATCTAGTTTCGTAAATCCCAATACAAGCTGAATTCTTTAACATGGTTAAAAAGATAAAAGAGAGAGCCAATGACTTTATGATTTTCATATCATCTATGGCCACACTCTTCAAATATGTAAAGAGTTTCGTGCTATAGTTCAAAAAAATGTTGAATGAGGGTAGTATTGAATTCTATGATAAAAAGCAAGCCTCATATACCAAGTTAGCAAATGCAATACCATCTACCGACATGATGGAAAGGGACATAAATAATCCTCTTGATGGGGTTAAAAGGCCATTGGTTTTATTTGACAACCAACCATGTATCAAAGAGCCCATGCCAAAAAAGATTATTAAACTTCTATACGTTTCCCTTATAAAGACAACAATACAGATCCCTGAGAATATGAAAGCAAAATTTTAATCATCAAAGAATCTAGTTAACAAGTAGTAAACATTAAGCTCTCAAGGGTAGGCCATGTAACTCAACGTGGTAGATGTTTAAGAAGCAAAACTTAACAAAAGAATACTACTCCTATTACTCAAACACTAAAGTCATTATCAAGGAATTAGATTTGCTACTGTCAAAAAGCCCGTAAGTGAGAAAGAAGCTATGAAATTCCTTAAATTCATCAAGCATAACGAATACAACATTGTCTATCAGTTGAACAAGCAACCTGCTAGGATATCTATGCTGTTACTACTATTAAACTTTAAAGCTCATAGGAATGCTTTCTTCAAGTCCTTGAATGAGGCATGTGTCCCTCCGGACATCCTTATAGGTCAACTGGATCATCTAGTAAGCCACATCATTACCTACAACTATAAATCTTTCAATGATATTAAAGAGGATATGGAGGAAAAGTAAACTAGAAAGCCCTTCACAACCCCACATACTGCAAAGGCAACATGTTGCCTAAGGTGCTCATTGATAATGGGTTAGCTCTAAATGTAATGCCCATATCATGCTTGAACAAGCTTTTTCTTGGCGTGTTCCATATCTAGAATAGTCACACGATCGTGCAAGCATTTAGTGGAACTTGTAGGAGCTTCATGGGAAACATTACCATTTCACTCCAAATTGGCCCATGCACATATGAAATACACTTCCATGTGATGGACATTGCTCTATTATCTAACTACCTATTAGGAAGGCCTTGGATTTACTCTATGGGGTAAGTAACATTATTACTGCACCAAAAGTTAAAATTCATCATTGAAAACAAGATTGTCAACATCGAAAGAAAGAAAGATATTTTGCTGCCACCTCAACTAATACCCTATATATCAAACATGATGAGGATGTTTTAGAATCCTTATTTCAGTCTTTTGAATTTATCATTGCCACTTGTGTCAAAGAGCGGTTGCCAATGGTTAAGCCTCACCTATCGAGGAGCACCTATATGGGTTTAAAGTTAATTATCGATAAAGGTGCTTAGGTAGAAAAAAGATTCAAAAAACATCTTTAAAAGATCACCAGAACGCTGAGAGTTATCAATTAGGTTGAAAAAAAAGTTAAGGTTTAAACCTAGTGAGAAATCAAGCTCAGAAGAATCATGAGAAGAGGATAGCTCGATTGTTGGGGTAAGACTTAGGGCAAGAATCAATGATATTTCAATTGCTTCATGAAAGTTTTTGTCTAAGAGGGATATACGAATGTTGGCACTAACAATGTTGCACTCGTATTAAACAAGGCATTTAGGGATCTCTCCATTAATACGATCGATGAGCTAAAAACATCAACAATAGACCGAGAGACTAGTCTATGCTTTCTAGGATTTGTTTCAAGTGTTTGGACTGAAACTGAGATTTTTGTACTATTTAAGTGATATAAAGTAATATTATGAACTAAACCTACGTGCTTTTGCCTAAGAGTATTGTAGGATCCTCTATATGGGCACTCTTTTATTAAGTATTATCAATGAAAATGACTAAGCATTATGCATTTCATCTTTTGTGTCCATTTTCATAATTTTTGCCAACTTTTAAACCTTCCTCTACATATTTTTCCACCTATATTGTTTCTTTTCCATATTTTCAGCCACCCGAATAAAAATGACATAAATATTCATATTAAGATTCTGAATATCAATTTTGAGTAACTAATCTGAGTTGGTGAAGTCGCGACTAAAAGGGATTTGGAAGAGAGTCTTGTACCCTTGGACTTGTTAAGATTAATTGAATAAAAAGAAAAATAGATATTGCCTCCTATAAAACCCATTGAAACCATAAACCTTGGAATGAAAAAAGATTGAAAAGAAGTCAAGATTAGAACCTTCATAAACCTATCAACCCGAGCTAAACTGATAAATCTCCTGCAAGAATATCAGGATCTGTTAGCCTAGTACTGCCAAGACATGCTCAGATTAGACATCAACATTGTGGTCCATAACTTCCTCTCAAACTTAAGTGGAAGCTTATACAATGAAAGCTTAGAAAGATGAAATTAGAGATACTCTTAAAGATTAAAAAGAAAGTGAGGTACCAATTTGAGGCAAGATTTGTTGAGGTAGCTAAATATCCCAAATTGGAAGCCAATATAGTCTCGATTTTTAGATGGCAAGGTGCATATGTGGGTAGATTATAGGCACCTGAACTTAGCCAGCCCAAAAGACAAGTTTTCTTTGCCTTACATCAACACCCTAGTAGACAACACTATAAAAAATGCACTATTTTCCTTCATGGATGGATTTTCAAGTTACAATTAGATTAAAATGATAGCTGAGAACATGGACAAGACTGCTTTTATGACCATGTGAGGCACTTTTTACTACAAAGTAATGCCTTTTAAGCTAAAGAACGTTAGGGCAACCTATCAAAGGGCAATGATGACATTATTCCATGATTTCATGAACAAAAAATAGAGGTCTATGTGGAGAATATGATTGCCCAATTGACAAAGAAGAGTGAACACATTGCCAACTTACAAAAACTCGTCAAATAACTTTGTAAATACTAGCTCAAGCTAAATCTCACTAAATGCACATTTACTGTCACATGGTAAACTATTGGGCTTTATTATGAGCAAAAAAGGAATAAAAGTTGATTTCAACAAAGTCAAGGCCATTCAAAACCTACCACCGCCTCAAACCTAAAAAGAAGTAAAGAGTTTTTGGGAAGGTTGAACTATATAGCTTGATTTATATCTTAGTTGACCGTCAAATAGAATCGACTCTTTCAGCTCATTTGAGAACAAAATCTCAGAATATAGAACAAAAAATGTCAGAAAGTATTGAATAAAGTCAAACACTACTTTTTAAACCCTTTAGTACTTACGCCACAAATGCCTAGTCGACCTTTAATCTTGTATCTATCATTCTTTGATAGATTAATGGGTTATGCATTAGGTTAACATGATGAGTCACGTGAGAAAGAGCAAGCTATCAACTATTTGGGTGACAACTTCATGAATGTGAAAATAGTTATTTGGCAGTAGATAAGTTATGTTATGCTCTGGCCTGGATAGCCTAAAGGTTAAAGTAATACATGCTATACCATACCACATGGCTGATCACCAAACTTGTTCCATCAAATATTTAAGTGAGGCCCCTACCTTGTCTAAGAGATTAGCCAGGTGGCAAGTCTTGTTTTTCGAATATGACATTGTGTACGTGAACCAGAAAGCCATCAAGATAGCGTAATGGTTGACTTTTTGGCAAGCTCAGCAATAAATAACTATTAACCTTTAGACTTCAAATTTTCTAATGAAGATCTAATGTGCATATTCGAGGTAGAAGACTGCAAATTGTTGTTCATTTTGAAAAGTGTATTTGATGGAGCTTTAAACACATTAGGGCATGGAATCGAGGCAATTCTTATCTCACTTGATGAAACTACTACCCCTTCCTTGCAAGCTTAAACTTCAATTGTACCAATAATATAGCTGAATATAAAGCCTGTGTCATGGGATACTAAGCCACCATTGAAAGAGGTATTACTCTGCAAATATTTAATGAATCAACATTATTTTTTTACCAATTGGAAAAAGAATGGCAAATGCATGATGCTAAATGAATTCATTATGGAAGCTGACCTTAAAACTCAGAAAAGAATTTGATGATATCAGCTTGCAGTCCTTACCCTAGGGAAAAAACCAAATAGCCAATGCCTTAGCCATCTTGTCATTCATGTTTAAAGTTAATCAAAATTGGATGTTGCTTCCATTCAGATGAGCGTTTACACAACTCCCACACATTTTCAGAAGGTCAAAAAAGAGAATGACAGCTTAGCTTGTTATCATAACATCTTTCAATACATCATAGATCAGTAATACCCAATGTTCTACCAAAACTAACAAGTGAACCATCTGAAGGATAGATACAAGCTTTGTTTTAGATTGTGGGATTTTGTACAAGAAAGGTTGGGATTACGCACTACTCTAATGTGTGGATGCCTCTGAAACCAAAAAAATTCTTGAAGAAGTCCATGAAGGAATCTATGGTACGTGTGCCAATAGACACCAAATGGTGAAACAAGTCATGTGATTAGGCTATTATTGGTTGACTTTTAAGAAGGATTACATTGACCATGCTCGAAAGTGTGCCATAAATGCCAAATTTACTTAGACAAAATCCATATCCCACCATCACCTCTGCATGTTTTGATAGCCCTATGGCTTTTTTCTATATAGGGCATAGACATGATCATACTAATCACCCTTACGGCTTCTATAACAAGCACTGCTTTATTTTGGTCACCATTGATTATTTCATCAAGTGGGTTAAAGTAACTTCTTATGCCAATGTCACCAAATCTGTTGTGTGCAAATTTATTAAATGAGACATCATCTACGAACATGGGCTTCCTAAACAAATCACTATAGATAATGTGCATAATTTGAAAAACAAGATGATGCAAGCAATCTGTTCCTAATTTAAAATTCAACATCATATCTCAGTGCCTTACTATCCAAAAATGAATAGAACATTCGAAACAGCTAACAAGAATATTCAGAAAATAGTTAAAATGTGGTTGAAACATACAAAGATTAGCATGAAAATTTGCCTTTTGCACAACATGCCTATTACATAGCAGTTCAAGCTTTTATAGGTGCTCCTCGTTTTCCCTGGCTAATGGCATAGAGGTTGTTCTACACATCGAGGTCAAAATCCGCTCATTTAGTGTGTTGATGGATTAAGAATCGATATAAATAGCTCAATTTCATCAAGGAAAGAGGAATGAAAGCCATTTATCATGGGTAAATGTATTAAAAGCGTATAATGAGAGCCTATAACAAAAAGGAGCATTCTTGTCAGTTTCAAGAATGTGACCTAGTACTTAAGCAAATGTTTTTGACTAATAAAAATGCTCAAAGAAATGGACTCGAAATTTGGAAGGGCTGTACATGGTAAAATGCGTCTTTTCTAGAGGAACCCTAATTTTAATTTAGATGGATGACAACAATTTGCCTAATCTTGTCAATTTTGACTTCATCAAGAAATACTATGCCTAAAAGAATTCTAAGATGAAAACTTAAAAGGGCATTCTATCCTTTTTCTTCATCTTCTCTTAAAAAAAAAGAAGGAAAAAGAGCATCCAGGAAAACAAACCCCTTTAGGTTGAAAACCTAAAAAAAAGGCATAAGTAACCAAACTCTCCCTAAAATTTAACCCAACTTGGATCCACTATTCTTTGACCAAAACACCAAATCATTAAACAAAGGTTTGTATTATTCCTTCCCACTTACTACATATGCATGAACATAATCCCTATACCTAAGCTTGTCCTTTTAGAAGGGGATAAAGTACCCAATCCTTTGTGAGCTGACAGCTTTAGCATGGGCTAGCTAAACAATTTTAGGGTGTAACATACCTAAGCTTTAATGAGGTGATAACCTTTACATAATCTCACCCAAATTAAACCCTTTCCATTTAAAGCCTGTAATGGGTGAGGATTGAGGTGCCTTACTAATTACTTATGGATGATAGTGAGAAGAAACTTAGGATATTTTAAATTGGTCAAATAATCTAAATCCAAGACATAAATAAGCCATAAGAGACCAACTTTAGGATAGAGCCATTCCAACATATTTCATGGACAACAATCCAAATTAAGGCACATGAAAAAATAATTTTACATTTTTATGACATCTTTAACATGTTTATTTTTATATAGTTTTGCTTCATGTTTTAAGCATTTACATCATCATCATTATTGTATCTTGTCACATAATAGTCAGTTGTTAAGACATCTTCATCCACTTCTATGGAAAGCCTAACAATTACTAGGTGTATGTCTTTAAATAGCTTGAAGGCTAGGTCTAAAGAGGTTTAATAGAATATAAGTGATTGTTTGCTAGCAAGTTACATTTTTACCCTCCTTGAAAGAATTCATTTAGAGTTCACATAGAATGACTTTACTAATTTTATTAACGTTTAAAGATCTTGGGAAAAAACTAAGTAAGAGGTACTCCAAAAGAAATATGGAGACTTGGACTTATTTCTAACCATTAAGCTAGACAATTATTTGATATGAGCCCCCAAAAGTTCTTGGATCCATAGTTTAGATGCTATATATTAAACGAAATAGATATGTCTAAACAATTAAGGAATACTTAATACTTGACTTTAACTAACCAAATTCGGATAAGATTTTTAGAAAGCCAAATCAAGTTATTGCAAAATACTTGCTCATGTTACTGGAATCAACTTGTTAAAAGTTGAAAATAAGTAAAATAATCTAAAGTTCTCTAAATGATATAATTTGTAGGCACTTAGAATAGAAAATGAATAAGAAAGCAATGACCTTATTAATATATTTTCCAAAAAAAGCTTGGGCATGTCGATATTGCATTAATAAATTTTATTAACCAAATCAATCATTAGGTTAACATAGCCCAAACAATTCTCATTGAAATCATCAGATCTTTGAATCATTGTCAATAAAAAGAAAAAGAACAATTTAATGGCTGTGCATAGTTGCTATGTATCTGCATGGAAAGACACCTCAAATGCATTCAATGTAAGTTCCATTAAGCTGTATCTCATTTATCAGTGAATTTTGTGATAAGAATTTACTGGAACAAAAGCCACAGAATGATTGGGTGTTGTTTTTCCACAAGCTTACAAGTTAAAAAATTGTGTCAAAAGCACCTTGGCTACGCAATGAATTGATCTTTTATAGTTATGGTATCAACCTTGGGTGCATTTTTCAAGCTTGAGGGGTGTTATCAACTAAGCTCTGATCTTAGTTCAAAGATAAGCTGGATATGTATAGTTTATCCTTATAATGCATGGCCTTAACCATTTAGAGTATTTCTTGCATTGATTAGGGAGTTTTAAAGAATAAAGATTAAATCATCAAAATATGGAAGCAATCTACTTTAGTAAGAGAAAAATGAGTCACATGTGATGTTAACCCCAAAATACTCTATATGGTATGCTACATGAGCTAAAGATGTTATGCATCCTCAAAAAGATGTTGCAAGAATAAAAAGTTGAACTAGAGCGAGATAACAACAATCTTCAATTAAAAATTAAGTGAAAAATGATCTAATAGAATAAGACAGGAAAATTCAAAAACTTGATTAAGATTGTAAAATGTAGGAGTCAAGGATTTGGATGACATATCTTTGTTCAAAGCTTTGGAACTTGGATAGCTTGGAAACAAAAAGGAAAGGTTGCAAATAGAGCTAATGAAATAGGAACACGAGTGCCTATAAACCATAAAAGTGAATGAAACACTCCAAGGTGTTATTGTAGATTGAAAGACTAATTCAAAAAAGCTTGAAGAAAAATGTGGACAACTTCAAACTACAATTACAAGGAAATAAATTCAACCAAATCAACATAGTTGCTATAAAGGCAAGGAGGTAACTAAAAGGATTAAAAGTTAAAGGTAAAACTAAATCTATTTCAACCTAATCAATAATGGCTGTTTAAATTCTTAGAAAAAAAGTTAGATCATTAATGTAAAGTTTCTTTAAAGGCCTTAAACTTTTGGGATTTTTTTGTTTGTTCTTAGGATTTCATGGATGTTAATGAAAGATTTGGTATAACACAAAATTGTCCACTTATAGTTCTTTATATTGATAATTGTTACATTGCCAATATTCCTTATTACTTTGATACGAGTTATTCATACATGCATACATACCTGTTCATTCACCTGGTACTACCAATAAAAGATTTGTTCCATTTAGTATATGGTTTTTTTAACATTCATTTTCATTATATTAGCATCCATAATATTATATTAGTGCTCATACATTCATCATATTAAAAGAGAATGTAATGGATTTCTTCTAATTACTGGAAAAACATTAGCTTTTAAATAAAATACATAGAAGATCAATTGACAGCATAGATTAATACTTTACAGAAAAATGTTGAAAATTTTGAACATGATATTCGAGGAATAAAATGATAACTTTCTAAGTTAATGAGGAGGTTTGAAAATATTGATAAAACTTGGTGGTTCATCCTTGAGGACCTTTATTATTTCTGACCTACCTAAATGTCAAGCAAAAGTGGACTGCACAATTATTGGTTTAAGTAATGATACAGATGATTGAACTTGAAAACCTTGAAGGTTATGGAACAATAAGAATTTGATATTTAAACATAGAAGATGTCACTTTGAATATATGAAAAATAATAATTTCCAATTTTTAAAGTATTCATTTTATTGTCTTAGACATTTCTTTTCTATTGACACTAATCAAGTGTTTGATAATTTTTTGTACTTACAATTTTGTTCGAAATTGCTTTTGCTTGTGTGATTTATTTTAGGTTCAAATGAAAATATCTTTCATTTGCAAAGAATTGGTAATTACTGTCAGGAATGAACATTGTCACTCATTCCTATGCCTTAATTAAGTAAAAATCAAACATTTAAGCTTGAAAATTTCATGAACTTTGATTGCCATTTGACCATGAAATGAAATAGAAAAGACAATGATTTTTATTTAAGTAGTGATCAATGAATTGACTATTCAATTTTCAAAATATTTTTTTTAATTAATACATGGGACACTCTCTTAAAAGAATCTCGATTTTGGTAATATGAAGTGTCAATGCTATCTAGAGCTTCAACCACATTATTTCTAAGTTCCTTCACTATACATGAACTTTTTAAATCTTTTATAGATGTTGTCCTTTGGCTACATCCAAGGAAAAATTATCAAAAACCCATATTTCATACCATCTTTGAATATCTTGAGCAATACCAAAATTTTTGGCCCACATTCTTATCTAGATTATTAAGATATCAATTTACCTAATGCTTTTAATAGTATTGCATACCATTATTTACATGATCATATAAGGCTAACATTCTTAGCTAATAGATCGAGATTTATTTCTAAGATATTCATTTTAACATATCAAAACACTATCCAAAAAAACATTTCTCAACCATGCTTCTTTCAAAGATTGTCTTATTCCTATAGCTCCTCAAAGCCACCACTAAAAACCCTTTCAAACCCCTCTATTTCACCCTTTTTTCATCTCAAACCTCCCCTCCATTGCTAGCACATCCTTTAAGCTCATTTAGGCTACCTTTTTCTTGCTAATCAATAGCAAAGAGAAAAGAAAAATAAGCTCAAAGTTAACAAGTTTTTTGCTCAAGGGCTAGAGCAAGGTTTAAGGCTACTTGGTATAACTTTCATCTCTTTTTACCTTATTTTCTTTTTTATCATCATTTTCATCATTTTAGAGAGCCATATCCATTGACCATGACCTTGTTCTTAGGACTCTTGTGCATTTTGTCATGTTGTTTGTGGTAGACCTACGATTTTTGGTGCCATATTGACCCTCTTGCATGCTTCACTATGTTTATTTGCTTGGTTATACATGGCTCTTGATGTTGTTCATGAAACCAACACTTTCATGCATCTTGTTAGTCATTTTCTTTCATTTTTGTCACTATTTATATGTCAAGATACCATCTTTATTTGTCTAAAAAGGCTATTTATGTTCATTTTCATGAATGTCATATTTGGTTCATAATATATTTGTTAAGATTATTGAAGCTAGCATTTTTATGCATATTATTAATCATTTTTTTTCATTTTTGTCATCATTTGCATGTTAAGAAACCATTCTTGTTTGTCTAAGTATGCTATTTAAGTTCATTTTCATGAAAATCATATTTATAAAATATTTGTCAAGATGCTTGTCTAATGATTGCCAAAAATGTTTTTTTTTTCAAAAACCCTCAAGTTAAGCCCATGCTAACCTCACTAAATAAGGATTAACATAGATTTAAGGTTTTTCTTCACTGGTCCTACAATCTTAGGAAAAAATCGAGTTTTATGTTTGCATTCAAGGGTTTTGGGGTTCCAATTTTATTATTTCGAGTTGTTTGTGACTTGCAAGACATTTAATGATTTCATGTGATCAAATATTATATTTATTTAATGTTATAAAAGTATTTCTTTATCCGTAAGGCGTAATTGTATAATAATTATAAACAATTTATATAGATAAAGCCCACGAAACATATTGGCCATGCAAGGGAATTGTAAAGAGTTACAATTGTAAGATATCTATGCATCAAAGCCATGTTTTTAAAAATGATTTTGGTCATCATATTGTCAAGATAGGTTATTGACAATACGCAAAGACTAGCATATGTAAGCCCTCATGCATAGGATACATGCAACTGATCTTATAAGTTGAAGGATAGAGATACTTGGGGACGTCATATGGGTGCTTGTTGTGATAAGAAATTCATTGAACATAACTTGCTATGAGATTCCATTTCATATTTCACTCAAATGTCTATGACAATACTCCCATGTGCCAGTACTGTAAGTGATCCTTAGACTTCTGACACTAATTCATCTCATATGAGGAGTGATATGCTTTGATTCCATCACGAACAAGTCCACAATAGATGGATGTTTATGGTATGGTGTTTTTAGGCATAGCATAAATCATATAGTAGATGAATGAGTGCTCCAAAGAGGATTCACCACCCCAAGGGATATGAGGGGAGATATCTGACATGTACTTGGCCTGTGTTAACTCAAAGTCCTTGGCCAAGGCAATGTTGATTATGGAGTTAAAGGTTGCATACTACTATGGAATGAGCTAAGAGTAGACACTAAACCATGTTCTTGCTAATTCTAGGATATATGATGAAAGGTTATTTATTAAAATAAGATATTAAACATTGAAGGGCTTGTCAAGACTATATTGACATTTCCTATATCTTAGGTCGCCATGATGCATTATTAGATTCCAATCTTGGTCTATAAATATAAAATATTCTTAATTACGCTATTTTATATTTATTGCCAGTATGGATGGAGGCCTAATGAGTCACACACAAAAGGGCGATTAGTAGAAATTAAATTATGACTGGGTTTATACGTCTAATACAAGTAATGGTTACTTAGGCCCAATTTGAATAAGTTCATATGGGCTAGCGGTAAAATTGTAAATTTTTAAAAATAAAAAAAGTTAAACCTTAAGCTATATAAGCTCATGCTTCCCATCCCTCATAGCTAATTCAAGGCTTTAGAAATCGGCTAAAATTTTGTAATCTGATTACTTACTACCTTAAAACTTCTTACAGTTGCATGCACCACAAATCATAATCACCATTATAGGACAATTGGTTAAAGGTTCAACATTTAGCAAAGGGTGTATGTCATGGAGCAACAGGTCGCTCCCATCCTCAAGTCTTTTGAAAAAGTTAAAGCATGGTCAGAGGGTTGATAGTTCAAAGATAAAAAATATTTTTAAGCTTGTTACATCTCGATAGTGCACAAAAAGGTCAAGATTGAGTTCTATTAAAATGCTTGATAAGATTTGAAACATATTTGGGCTAGTTAGGGTAATGCAAAGAGGGAGTCATTCACAAAAGGATATGAAAACATAGCTTCCTACTCTAATTTTGATTCGATGCTGGCCTATTGCAGGCAGCATCACAGTTGTAAAATTAGGCATACCGATGTTTCCCTTTTAATCGAGAATATTTAGCTTCCACTATCGATGAATACACTACATTGCTCAACATTGAAAGTTCTAAGTCTGATAGGATATATTGTAAAGTGCTACAACCTCAGACTTTCAAGAAGAGACTATCACAGATCCTCGAAGCCATGGAGTCTTGGATTGATGGCCATGTCAAAATGAAAAGGAATACTGAATGCATTTTTTTGGGCTAGTTTGAAGGAAGTAATGGCGAATCTCATTGATCCAAAGAACATTTAGGATTCCTATGCCTTGGCAATATATAGATTAGTCATATTCCTGAAGACCTTAGGTTATGTAGAGGCAGTAGTAGTAGATTTCTTTTCTCGTGTGTGTTATAGCATTAACCCCAAATCTACTATTATTGTTGAGACCATTCAAGTTTTTAGTTTCTACAAGAAAATAAGGATGGGTAGATTCATCAAAAATGCCTCACTCTTTTACATTTGGCTCATCAACCACTTCCACATAGAAGAAAGAAAGATGATGCATAATTTTATTCTAACTTCAACCCTCTTTCCAAGGTCCTCGAGAAAGAATGGCCCCAAGACAAGTTTGAGGAATAATGGATCAAAAAATTCTAGAATCTTAGAGAAGAAAAAGTTACATAGAAGGCCCCATAAATGTCTTTTTAAGCAATCATATACAGATATGGAGATTATACTTGTGTGCCACTTATGGTTTGTACGGAAGCACTATCTATGCACTCCTGCTAGTTCTACGATAGTTCCAATGCTAGCAATTCATCTTATTCTTTGAAGTCCTTGAGTATTAGGACTTCGAACATGGAAAAGCCAACTATAGGTTAAAAATCCAATAAGCTTTCCATGCTTAGAGGCAAGCCTATTGCAAAGAGAGATATTGGAGAGGAAGTGAAGTGACTCTGGCATACGATGAATGGAAAATCCATCTTATCAATGACATTTTGTCACTATCTAATGAGGAGACATCCCAGGTCCTAGAGGAAGAGCCTTATTCCAAGGTCAAATTACTTAGATGAAGATTTAAACAAGAAAAGGCTAACTTTGCTACAAAAATTGCTTGCTCAAGGAAAAAAAAGTTAGTTTAGATAGACATCTACCTTTGGGATGGCAAGATGAATCGAGTTGTCAAAGAAAAAGACCATGTCAAAAAAGATCTTGAAGGTATAAAGAAGGACCATATGGCATTTCAAAAAGTAAACAAGTATCAGTGTGTTGGTAAGTCATCAGCTAAATGGGAAGTAGAGCTCACTACCCTCAACAAGGAGTTAATGAGTGGAAAGAAGAGTCTAAGCCACTAGAGAAAAGCTTGTTTGAGCTCGCACCCTCATAACCACCTATCAAAGAAGGAATTGAGATTTAAAAGCTTAAGTGATGGACTTGTTAGTAGATCGATCAAAAATAAAACTTATGCTCAAGATTCAGAATTTGAACCATTCCCTCCAAGCTCGTCAAAATCAGATGAATGAATTGGTAAGAGCCTCTAACAATGAGGCAGATGACATGATTGAGATAGCCTGATCTCTAAGGTAAGACATCATCCCACCAAAGATCAAGGATAAGAGCTGTTAAATTTCTTCAAGCACATGATTAAGCAATGTAATCATGTTAGATATTTTTGAGTGAAATCATGTGTAATTAAACTCTATGTTTTCCTTTGTGAAAGATGATATTGGTGAAACTATCCTTAAGCTAATTATCTCTTGTATTCATATAATTTACTTAATTCTTTTGCTGATTTATTCCTTTTTTCATTTATTATCATAACTTCATACTTATCACCATCTTATTATTAACAATCACTAATAAACATACTTTAATAAAAGTCTAATATGGGAATGGTCACAAAAGTACAAAGGATTTTAAAACCTAGCATAGAACACAAAACCAACCATCTTACATCATTACAATACTTGTCTTTATAAACAAATCATGGAAAACGATCATTAAGCATGCATTGAGTGACTAGAGCTTATGTACAAGGAGTTTCAGGATCAAATGCTTCATTGGCAAGACGAGACGAAAGTACAAAGCATAAAGCTTATAGAGCTAATGATGAACACCACTAAAGAAAAGTGGCAGGCCAATGTCATAGATATTGAAAAAGAGCCATCTAACACTGAAAAGCACCCTACTAGTAGTACTAAAGCTACCAAGAAGGGACTCATTGAAACCATCAGCCCAATACAACATTAGCCCCACTTATACCATCGATCATCTATTTGAATCCCATTATGGCAAATTAATTCATCCCTAGATTCCAAGAGGTGAATATAAGAGTCTCCCCAATTAATCTAATAATCATTGACCCTGATGATCAAGAAAAGATAGATGGTCAGAAGTTTACAATGTCTACCAATGAAATGAACAAGTATTAGCTATTAGAGAAGCATCTCTAAGTCGTCAAGATGAGTAACAAGTTTAGAGCCATTGATCATTGTGTTTGGTATCCAACCTTATCATTCCCCTAAATTTTAGGACACCAAAGTTTAAGAAATTTAACAAAACTACTAATCTCACCATGCATATTCAAATGTACCTTATGAAGATAGCAAGGTACTAAATAGATGAAAGCTCCTTATCCATTGTTTTTAGCATAGTTTGATTGGGGTCTTTGCTTGATGGCATATTGAGCTTGATAATGTCAAGATTCAGTCAGGAGCCACCTAGCTAAGTCTTTTTCGAACTAGTATTAGGATATGTCGAATTGGGCTCCTGATTGGTTTTTTCTCATTAATCTAGAGAAGCAGCCCACCAAGAGTTTTAGGCAATATGCTTAAAGGTAGAAAAAAGAGGTAGTTTTGGTCTTACCCCTTCTAATTGAAAAGGAGATAACCATGACATTCATCAAGAATTAAAATTAGGAAGATGCCCTATATTATGAAAAACTAATGGAATGCTACTGAGAAGTTTGATGACCTTATTTTATCTAAAAAGATGATTGACACAATAATTAAAAGTGGCAGGATGTCTGCGAGTAAGTCATTTGGCCCGATTCTTATTACCCCAGTATGCCTTACTGTAACCCAATCATCATCCTTTCTCATCTAGTTTACGTTGTAACCTATTACCTATCCTTTACTGTCCCACAAAATTCACCATGAAACCATCAACCACAAGCTAATAAAAATGTCAACAATCTTGTCAACAATGCACCAATAATCAGGGTATAAACTAGAAAACAAAACAATTTGACCTTATCCTTATGACTTATAAAAGGCTTTGTTAGGCTCTGCTCCAAGGGCCTCTAGTGACTATCATGTATGTCTTAGGAAAAAAACCTCCATACCTTTAATGATATGATCATAATGCCCATTGTGACTATTATGCTAGGGCAGTAACGCATGATACCGAGAACTATAATTTTTTCAAGCAACAGGGTACAAAGCCTCATTGATTCAAAGGTTCTGCAATTTGGGATAAACTAGAGGTTAAATATTGCTTCAAATCTCCTGTACAAACCATGCTGAGCCATAGCGAACATGATTGGGGTTGAAGATGATTTTGAGGTCAAGAGAAGCATAAAAGAGGTTAGGATGTCGATGAGTCTAGTTTAATGAATCTTAATTCAAGCAAAAATGGTTAACACTGCCAAAAGGTAAAAAAAACTTGATGATTGCTATGTCTTCCACATTATTCATGGCAATACCCTTCAAACATCAAGGAATTTCATATGATGGTCCAGATGATGATAAACAAAGGTAGAATTGAATTCTATAACAAGAAATAAGCATCTTCTATCAAATCAGTGAATATGATTGGGGAAGGAATGACATAATGATGTATAAAAGAGGATAACCCTTTATCATTTATGGATAATTAAATTCCAAGGTGAGTTCTTCGACGCTTATGCTGAGGCTATTCATAAAGGTGTTACACCATTCCCATACAAGAGCAACAAAGCCATCATTAGGAAATTGAGGGTCAAGTTATGATGATCGGGAATCCTACCCAGCTTACCGCTATTATCGACTTGTCAAAAGTTAAACACTTAACCAGTAGTGATAGATGTTATGTACCTGTAGCTCAAGATAGTTAGAAAAGTAATGTTTCCTCAATATTTGACATATCTCAAGGTAGGACAAAAGACCTGGAGTCTAGAAAAGTTAGAAGGACGATGGATGAAAAGGAGGCCATCGAGTTTTTGAATTTCATTAAGCATAGTGAGTACAGTGTAGTCGATCAATTGAGCAAACAACTGGCTAAGATCACTATATAAGGAAATTGAGGCTTATGCATATCAATATAGGCACACAATTTAATTAGAATTAAAAATAAAAACTAAAATTAAGCAAAGAAACACTTGGATTTCCTAATAATCCTAGGAAAAAATGCACAGTAATCGGATAGCAATTTTAAAACACAGATCTATTAGAGAATTCTAATTCTAAGTATCCTGATCCCTACACGAATGCCCTATAAGTTGATTACTATGATCTATTCTTAAGGCCACAACAAATACAAGTGTCCTGCCTCTACCAATGACCCATATAGATGCTTATTGAAGCCTTTATGAGGTCTAGTGGTTCTTCAGTGCTAGCTAGAAGGCTTCACAAACATTAACCAAAAGATATGTAGCCAACATGTTCAGATTTGAAGTGATTCGGGAATAATTCCCATGTCCATCGCATTAAAAAGGAGAAAAAACAACTTCTTAGAGAAATAGCTATTTTTCACAGATGTAGGCAAATAAATCCAAAAAAACATAATTTTTAATTCTGATTGATTCTTTTAGGATTGAAAATTGATTTTCCATCTTTAGATATGATCAAAAACACTTTCTGATCACCTAGCATATAAATATGCACAATTAGGCTTAAAAAAGTAAAGATTTCGAGATTTGGCCAATTTCATGATTTTTGTGAAAAATTAATCTCCCATTCGTGGAAAACATTTTTTTTTAATTTCGTTATGTCAAAACTATTCATGAACACTCAGAAAATCCATAAAACCGTAAAAAGAGCTTAGAAAAGCATATATGTTACGCCAAACCCCTTAAAAAAGTCGAAAGTTGGTGCCTAGGGTTTCTTTAATGCTACTTGTCAACCAAAAGAGCTTTGAGCTAGATTTGGCTTAACTATTGGGTAAACTGAGCTTAATACTAACATATCCAAAAGATGGCTGCACTTTAAAGTGTTTCTTCAAGCCTAAGTAAAACTATTTTAATTAGCTTGTCCAAGATGGGGCCCAAATAGTAACTTATTAATATTTAGCCCAATAGCACACCAAGGATGGCTATTCCATGCACCAAGCCCATTAGTAAGCCAAACTTGGAGTAGTTTACAACTAAACTCCATTAACCTATTAAGTAAGGCTTTTAGCCTAACCCCTTAATTTACATGTTAGATAATTTAATTCATAACTAAATTTTCTAATCCTAAGTAAAACAGTTTTACTTTATATAAATAATATTAAATAATTAATTAAATAATTATCAAATAGTTATTTAAAATTTTTAAATATAATTATTTGTCTTTATTTAATAAAATCCCTAAACTATGTCTACAATAGATATTATCTTGATACAACGTTTTTATCTTTATTATCATATTAAGACATCTCTAATTAGATTTCATAAATCTAATTTGTCTTAAATTATTCTTAATTGAACTAATTTAATTAAGTCATCATCCTTACACCTTTTATGTAATTAAGTTATGCTTAATTAAATCTTGGTTTTAATCCAGTAGATCATTTTATTGCGTGCGATGCTTTAGGCTTACAACATAATGGCAATAAATATAATTATCCAATTAAATGCATTTATATTATAGACCAAGATTGGCTCTAACAAGACATCATGGCCACCTGATATGCAAGAAGAGTTAATATGACATTTCTAAAAAACCTTTTAATAGCCAGCCTCTTAGTGTACTTCGGTCCTTTCACCAAATATCCTTGAAAGACCATGAGCATGGTGCAGTTTCTACTCATGTATTAATCCACATAAACTCCTGTAGCTTTTGATTAACCTTATGAATTTAGAGAAACAATTTCTCATAAATTCATCATGCATTGGCCAATGACTTTATCAAGTTAACCAAAGCTAAGAACATGTGAGATGTGTTTTTAATGTCATTCAGAATGGTGAATCCTCTCTGGATTACTCATTTACCTTCTTATGGTTCATGCCATGCCTAAAACCACCATAAGCATCCATCTATTGTGGACTTGTTTGTGATGGAATCAAAGCTTAATAGTCCCCATACAAGATGATCTGGTATCACAAATCTAAGTATAATATACACAATTGGCACATGAGAACAACTTTCATAGACATTTAAATGACTTATTCCAAATAGAATTCTCATATGGGCCATGTTTAGTGAACTTGTTTCCTCAAAATAAGCACCTATATGCTATCTCTAAGTATCTTTATACTTTAACTTCTATGAGATCAAAGAGTTACATGTAAGAAATGCATGAAGGCTTAGCATATGCTAGTCTTTGTGCATTGTCAATGCCTTGTCTTGATAATATGATGGCTAGGAATGCTTTTAGAAATACAACTTTGATGCATAGGGATCTCATCATTGTAATTCATTACTAACTTCGCAAAGGCATTATGTTTAATGGGCTTCATACACTTAGTGTTTACATGAAAGAAAACCTTGAATCACTAACATAAGTAATTGGTTTACATTATTAACTATTATATGCCGCATCTAATCCAATTAGTTTTAGGGCATATAACAACACTCTATACCATCCTTACTTCTCAACTTAGACGTTCACTGAAATATATTATTAAAAATGTTGAACAAGGGGTATGTGTCATAGATATTTCAATAGACAAATGGGATCATTTAGTGAACAATGTCACCATTGGCAATTACATCTTGTTCACTGATAACTAGATCTCACTTGGAGGTAAGGGCAATTACAAAGCCCAACATATCACCACACACTACAAAGTTCACATTCTGCCAAAGGTTCTCATAGACAATGGCTCTACCCTCAATGTCATGCCTTTTGGCCACCTTAAGCAATCTTCCTATTGATGTGTCACACATTAAGCATAGCCACACGATAGTGTGAGGATTTGACTAAGCTTGTCATTGGGTTACAAAAACATCACCATTTCACTTTAGATAGGCCCATGTTTTTACGAGATCGATTTTTAAGTAATGAATATTGTTCTATCCTACAATTGCCTGCTAGGAAGGCTTTAGATACATTCAGTTAGGGCAATACATCGTCCTTACATCAAAAGCTAAAATTCATGATTGTGATAAGGTAGTCATTATTGAGGTTGAAGAGGAAAAGGTAGTTGCCACCTTTACTAATGCCATTTACATTGAACCAAATGAAGACACACTAGAGCCATCCTTCTAGCCATTCAAGTTTATGAATACTACATTTGTGTGAGAAGGCCTACTAATAGTCAAGCCTCAACTATTGAGAAACACCTACATGTGTCTAAAGTTGATTGTTGTAAGGGTTATCGAGCTGGAAAAGGGCTTAGTGAAAATTTACAAGGTATGGCTAGAGCTTTGAAAGTTATAAGCCTAGTCAATTAGAAAGGCATAGGATTTAAGTCTGATATGTAGTATAAGAAATAACAAGTTAGAAGGGCCAGCGATTAGAGGTTAGCCCATCTGTTGGGTCAAGAATTAAGTTTATAACTGATAGTACTCCCACCAATTCATGAGACTTTCTGAGAAGAAGGACACATGGATCTGAATCAGTCAGAAAATTTAAAAATAAAAAATATTCTAGTTTTCTGAATTGTGTACTCTACAACTTCCTTGTCCATGATGTCGACGATCAGCCAAAGCTATCAAAACTAAGCAATGAAACCTATTCCCATTCTTTAAAAAATTGTTCATGACAATAGGGTCATGTTAGAAATTTATGTGCTTTTTAGGTCTAATTTCGCGTAATGTCAAGAATTAAAAACCTATTTGCTTTGCCCAATAGCTTGTAACGATCTTATGTAATGGGCATCTTTTATCAAATATTATTAATAAAGATGACTTTTACATAAAGCATTTCATCTTGTGCGCCTATCTTTATCCCTCATCTTTATTTGAATTCTTTATATACGCTTTTGTTTATGTTGTTTATTTCCTTACCTTTTCAGGTGCTTTGATATAAACGACATGGATGTTTCTAAGGAACTTCCAAAGATCAATTTTAGACAGTCAATCTATACTTGCAAAGTTAATTTTGATGAAGATTCTAAAAAGTACTTTGTGGCACCAGTTATGTTACAATTAGTCAAGCATGAAGAAAAGTAGATTTTGCACTATAAGGAGCAAATTGAAGTCATAAATTTTAGGACTGAAGAAGATAAAAATAGGTCAAAATTGGAACTTTAATAAAACCTTCTACCAGAACCAAATTGATAAACCTGCTTTGAGAGTACGAAGACGTATTTGCTGGTCATATTAAAACATGCTTAGACTAGACATTGACATTATGCTCTATAAGTTTCCCTTCAAACCTGAATGCAAACTACTCTAGCAAAAGCTAAAGAGGATGAAACTAGATATGCTTTTTAAGATCAAGGAAAAAATCAAAAAGCAATTTAAGGTAGGATGTCTGAAGGTAGCCAAACATCCGAAATAGGTTGCTAACATTGTCCAATCCCTAAGAAAGATGTTAAAGTAGGAATGTGTGGTGATTATCTGGATTTGAATTAGGCTAGTTGAAAGATAACTTCTCATTACCCGACATCAACACTTTGGTCAACAAGACCAATAACTCTTTACTATCCTTCATGGATGGATTCTTGAGTTGTAATCAGATGAAAATGGCACTCGAAGACATGGAGAAGGCTATTTATGTAACATGTAGGGCATATTCTACTAAAAAGTAATTCTTTTTGGGCTTAAGAAAGTTGAGGAATTCATTAAAAACCATGGTAACACTATTTCATTATCTAATGCATGAGGAGATTAAGGTCTATATGGATGATATGACAAATCAACATGAGAAGACAAGCATATCCCCAACCTTAAGAAGCTTTTTGAACAGCTATGAACGTTCTAGCTAAAGTTGAACTTTTCTAAGTGTACCTTTAATTTCACATTTGGAAAGCTATAAGTTTCATCGTTAGTAAAAGAGGGATCTAAGTCGACCCAGATAAAGTCAAGACTATTCATAACATGCCACCAGGAGGTAAGAAGTTTCTTAGAGAGGCTAAACTATATCTCTAGATTCATATTGCATCTCACTGATAAATACGACCCTATTTTCTAACTCTTTTAAAAATAGAACCTAAGAGAAAGGAACGAAGAATGTCAAAAAGCTGTCAATAAAGTCAGACATTACTTGTCAAACACACTAATATTACTATTACAAGTTCTTAGTGGATCTGTAATCCTCTATTTATCAGTATTCAATAAATCTATTGATTGTGTGCTTAGGCAACATAATGAGCCAGGCAAGAAAGAACAAGCCATTTACTAGATGAGCAAGAACTTCACGAAGTATGAGAACAACTACTCCACAATAGAGAAGTAATGTTGTGCTTTGGAGATTGTACACCACATGGTTGATCGTGAGGCTTGATCCCATCAAATATATATATATATATATATGAAAGCCCTATATTGTTAAGAAGATTGGTTAAATGGTAAGTTCAACTTTCCAAATACAACATCGTCTATGTTAACCAAAGAGCCATTAAGGGTGGCATAATAGCAGATTTCTCGGCAACCCAGGTAATGAGCGACTTTGAGCCCTTGGACTTTGGTTTCCCAAATAAAGACTTGATGTGCATACCAAAGGAGAAGAAACCCATAGTCATGACTAATCTTGGAAGATGTATTTTAATAGACCATCAAATGCCCTAAGGCATGGAATCAAGGTAATATTGATTTCACCCAATAGGGGTCACTATCTTTTTATAGACAAACTAAACTTTGATTGCACTAATAACAAAGCAGAATACAAAACTTGTGTCATAGGCTCCAAGCAACCATCAAAAGAAGTGTCAAGATTTTACTAATGTTTGGTGATTTATCCCTAGTCATCTACTAGCGAAAAAGTGGACGGCAAAACCATAACCCAAACTAATCCATCATTGGAAACTAATCTCAAAATTCAAGAAAGAATTTGAAGATGTTAGCTTTCTGCACCTATCTTGGGAAGAAAACCAAATATCAGACACTGTAGCTACCTTGTCATCCATGTTCAAAGTTAATCGGGAATCAGATGTAGCTCCTATTTAGATAAGCATCTATATGACTCTAACACATTATCAAAACTTTAAAAAAGAGAGGGATAGCCTACCATGGTATCATGACATCCTTTGCTACATGATGGATAAGTAGTACTCTAAATATGCCACAGGAGACGATAAAAAGACTATAAAAAAATGGCTACGGAATTCATTCTAGATGAAGAAATCCTATACAAGAAAAGTCAGGATTAAGTGTTGCTTAGATGTGTTAATGCTCTTAAAACCAAAAGAATTTTAGAAAAAGCTCATGAGAGGATCTATGGTATGTGCTAATAGATATCGGATGGCCAAGTAAGTTATGAGATCAAGCTACTACTGACTAACTCTTGAAAGGGACTATATTGATTATGCTTGAAAATGTCACAAATGTCAAATCTATGCAAACAAGATCAATGTCTCACTTTCACTACTTCATGTCATGAGAGCTCAGTAGCCTTTTTCTATATGCGACATGGATATGATTGGGCCTGTCACTCCTAAAAGCTTCAATGGACACCGCTTCATCATAGCGGTGATTAATTACTTTATTAAATGAGTAAAGGTGGCCTCATACGTGAATGACACCAAGTTAATTGTATGCAAATTTGTAAAGCAGGACATTATCTATTGATATGGGCTTTTTAAACAAATGATTATGGATAACGTTCGTAACTTGAAAGCAGCATGATGTAAGTAGTATGTTCTCAATTCAAAATCCAACATCATAGCTCAGAGCCATGCCATTTGAAAATAAATGAAGTAATTAAGATAACCAACAAGAACATCAAGAGAATAGTTAAGAAAATGGTCGAGACTTACAAAGATTAGCATGAAAAGCTACCTTTCACACTCCACGCATATCGAACTTTAGTCCGTACTTCCATAAGCGCTACCTCATTTTCCCTTATCTATAGAATAAAATACGTCTTACCTATTAAAGTCAAGCCCTCAAGAATCTTAATGGAGGCTAAACTTGAAGAGGCTGAATGAGTCAAAAACAAATACAATCACCTGAATTTCATAAAAAAAATGATTAAAAGCCATTTGTTATAGGCAGATGTATCTAAAGCATATGATAAAGGCCCTTCACAAAAAGATCTACCTCATTAGTTTCATAAAAAGAACTGGTGCTCAAGAAAATCCTTTTGATCCATAAAGACGCTCGAGGCAAGTAGATACCTAATTAGAAAGAACTTTATGTCGTGAAATAATCCTTTTTTAGAGAGACCTGGTCCTATCAAAAATGGATGGCAAAGTCCTACCTAACCCAGCCAATTCAGATTCTCTTAAGAGATATTATGCTTAAAGGATGAAAACTTAAAATGATATCCTCTATAAAAAAAACTTAAAAAAAATGATTCTAGATAAAAACTGAAAAAGGGTGTCTAGATAATCAATCTTACGTAAATTGAAAACTAAAAAGGTGGTTCAAGAGACATTGGCCTTGACTAAACCCAAACCCTATCAAATCTTATCCAAATACCTATAAGAAAACCTCAATCCAATTCACCACCTAACCTTACCCTTAACTAAATACCAAATCAAAGTCAAACCTCGCCTAGACATAGCTTGAGTCTGGATGGATAAAAAAGCAAATATCTGAGTCAAGGGTAACTATAGAATGTTATGGACGTTCTTATAGGCCTTTAAAAGATCGGTTCACGTCAAGCATGTTAATCATTTGGGAAAAATCTCAAAATGCATAAAAAAATTCATGTCATGATTATCAATGGCATTTAATGCCTGAAAGATCATTTCGTTATCATTATACCTTTTTGTCAAATGTAAATGAGATTGTATAATCTTTCTTGTCATAAATGAAGTGTTATCTTGTTTCTTTTTAACCCTTTCACATTATAACTGCATTGTATTATGCTTGTTATTTAATTGATAATATTTGATAATCAAATAAAGTTCACGTTAGGATTTCTTGACATTGCATTGAAAAGACGAGGAGAACATATGGAGCTTTATTCGTATATTGATTGTTAAGATCATAAACCCCACACTCAACACATACCAGTCATGATCATGCCAAATTATTCATAACCTTCCAAAGTCGTCAATCATGAAAACTATAAAAACCACCCCAAACTAATCTCATACACACCAGTTAAAGATCTCATCAAGACTCAAAAACTATCCCATCTAAGATAGATTAATAGGCAAGCCAATGTCATTTGGTCCTTAAACAGTTGAGAAAACTAATTGAACTTGTTAGAAAAAACCATCACATATACTAAAACAAGAAACAAAAATCCTCAAATTGTTAAAAAAAGTCATCAAACCTCTTAAATCAAGAAACATGATCATCTAAATTATCACCTTGTTAGGAAAAAATATGGGTACCCTAAGTTAAGATAGTAACCAACGAAGCACCAAATCATTTGGAAAAATGTCATAATCATAAAGCCCATCAAGTCCAAAATTAGTACCTTGAAATATAGCATCAAGGAAACAATTATTGAAGCTCCCAGTCAAGTGAATAACTTGCAATATTTATGCTTGTATTAGACCTTACATCATGATCATGTAGTCATATCATCAAGAAAATTGCATTTGCATCATCGCATTATGCATTCATATTGTCATTACATAAGTTTATTTTGTTAGCATTGCATTAAACAGAATTCACCAAACTTCAAAGAGCTTTCTGGTAAGAACCTTTGACATTAAAAAATAGCAAATCAAAGGGTCTCTTGAGTAAAAACTCTATCTCTCAAAACTATTATGCCAAGAAAGTTAAGCCTGGTGAGGTAGGTCAAGTTTGGTTGATTGGCCCCTATCAAAAGAAGTCAACCATGAAGACTTTGATAGGTAAGGCTGAATGGTTGTCATCTTGTCAAGAATATATGTCAAAAACTTTTATTAAGAATGTTTGTTACGAACCTTTGTTAGAGCCTCTTTTAAGAAATCATTTCTAAGTCCAATACTGCTAAAATGCCATGCTCTGACTTATCGACATCTTTGTCAAAAACCTTTGTTAATAAATCTTTTTTAAAGTCTGACATTTTTTGCTGTAATACGGTTAGCATTCTATCAATTTTAAGTCAAACCTAGGGAAAGGTCGAGCCTAGGATCATAGTCTAGGTCTTTCATCCAAAACCTATCAAATTTTTTTTTTAAAGTTTGATATTGCTAGACCTGATTCAACACATTGGCATTTTGTCATTTTTATGTTGGACCTAGGGATAGGTCAAGTCTAGGATTGTAGTCTCAGTTTTTCTCCAAATATTCAATCTTTACCTTTTTTGCTCAAAAACTTGGAATTATTGCCAATATATTGTTTTTATCTTAGCATTGTATTGATTTTGGTTTTTTCATTGTCGGAACAAAAGGCAGCATTAAGTGCATCTTGAATAAAATAGCGTCTATCAGTCTTTGCCTTATCTTTGATACTCAGCAACAGCTAAAGAGGGATAGCTATAGACACCCTATTTTGTTTGTGTTAATTTCTAGCATCTCATGCCTTAATTGAAAGATGATAGAATAAAATAATAAAAATAAAAATAGAGACCACTGTCGATTGCTACATCACCAAGCATCATTACTCGACATAATGCCAAATGAAAAATTTTTCGAGAAAGGTTTGAAATGCTTAAGGACCATATTAAAAAATAGAAAAAAAAAACATTAAAAGTCACTATCTAAGGTGTCATCAAGGTCATTTGAGTAAGCACAAGTCAATCATCCATCATTCCTAGCTAAGATAAGGTGTCTGGGGAGAAAAAAGTGCATAAAATCTACATTTGTATAAATGGGTATCAATACATGGCCTCTAAGTATTGATACAGGGTTGCCATATCTCTAAAATCCCTAGAAACCATTGTTGGTATCGATACAAATGACCATGTATTAATATTTTCGGCTATGATATTAATATAGGAGTCTTTAGTATAGATAACAAGTTATTTTGAAGCTAAAATTGTGATTTTGGGTCAATTTGTATCAACGCAGGCCAAAAAGTATCGATACTTAGAAAAATTTTATGCTTAGTATTGATACAAGGAAAATTGTCTCGAGATTGAAAGCCAAAAATACTTGAGTATCAATATAAGGCTCTTTTTTTCGATCCTTGGTGGCTTTTTGTATTGATACAAAGGCTTTTGTATCAATACCATAAGGCAAAATTCACCTGCTTGATGCCATTTTCACTGTAACATCAAAATATGAATTTGATCATAACTTTGGCTTAAAAAATCATCCAATCTCATCCAATCATAACTTCCTAAAAATTATATGGACTTCATTTTCGAGCTTCAACATTGAGTTTTAACATTTTTCGAATGGTTCATTAAGCTTGTTTTAAGGGCATTTCATGATATAATATGGATAAATAAAAGGAAAGCTTAACCTTGTTCAGTATACCAGACCATGCATGATTTATTTCTTCTATGAAAGATGTATATCAACCAATAAAAGGCTCAAAGGTTGCTCCATGTTACAATGAGTCATCATATTGTCTACCATAAATGTCCTAAATACCCCATCTTTACTATGTTTTTTATGGCTGAGCTTAAATCCTATAAACATGTGTTATGAGCTTACCCAAAGGAATTTTTACACACATTTACATTAGACACTGCATTAAAATACCTTTTATTCCTATAGCACTCCTAGTAGCCCCCTAAAAACCCTCAATAACCATTATTTTACCTTAAAAAACACTCCTATATTAATATAACAGCCTTCAAGCTCATTTTTAGTGACCTTTTCTTGCTAAAATCATAGTAAGGGAAGGCAAGAAAGTGAGCTATAAGTTTAAAGCATTTTCTACTTAACATCAAAGAAAGGTTTTCAAAGCTTTTGGGGTAATTTTATTTTTTTTCCTTTTCATTTACTTATTTTTGCAATGTCATCATTCTAGTGAGCTTTAATATGCTGACCATAACCTTATTAGAATTCCCATGCATCTTGTGGTCTTGAATGTGGTAGACATAGGATTTTCAATGCTACATTGATTCCCATGCTATTTTGAAATTCAAGTAAGCTTTTTTTTTTTTGTTTAAGCATGTTTATATCGTCTTTATGGCAATATTCTTTACATCATACGTTCAAGAAACATCTCTATGCATTCTTATTCTCATCTCTCCATATATTGTCATCACTTTCATGCTTAAATGTCATCTTTACATATTTGAACACACCTATCACGTTTACTATAATGAATATCATCTTTAGTTCATCACATGTTTGTCAAAATGCTTGTTTGTTACTTGTCAAAAATCTATTTTCCTAAAATCCCTAAGTTAAAGCCATGTTAACCTTAATAAATGAGTATTAAAATGGATTTAAGGTTTTCTATTCATTGGTTTTCCAATCGTAGGGAAAATTTAAGTTTTTCATGTTTCTATTCAAGGGTTATTGAGGCCATATGTTTTATTTTCAAAATAAAATGTTTTCTACTGTTTAAAGTTGTTTTTGCCTTGATCCTTTTACCAAAAGTCTTTGTGCTTATGATATGGTCAATGGGCTATTTCATCATCCCAAATTACTGCTGGATTGTGTAAATGAGCTTGAAAAGCAAATTTCACTTATCTTTTTCTATCATGGATGTTTAGATGTCCATGGTCTAAGTTTAGTCTTACAGAACTTGAAAAAATTGAAAAACTCCTATTTTTCTACCTTGACAACATAGTGGTCATGACTTGAAACATATTTTCAAACCCTAATTCATGAATTTTTGAACATTTTTTCTTAAATAGGCATCAAATCATCTTTTCAATGGTATCTTGTTTGCCTTCGAATCATTTCGGATGAAGGATATATGATTTTTCTAATTAAGGCTATCTAGAACCCCTAGAGTCAATGATTTACATTTTGATTAGGCCATTTCAGCCTGTCAATGATTTTTATGAATTTTTTAAATATTTTTCATAAAAAGTTCATGAAATTCCACTTCTGAAAAGATATTGTTTGTGATCGAATGATTCCGTATGAGTCAAGAATGATTTTTCAAAGTTTGCCACACCTTTTCCCTTGCATGTGCTGTCAATATCTCACTAGATCTAAATTCAAAAATTATTTCTACCTAGAAGGTGATCTTTTAGGATTTTTGTGATGTTTTTATATTAAACCTTACCGAGTCACCTTTCCAATGATATCTTACTCAATCCCTAAAACATTTAAATTTGTCCAAAATAAAATCGAAAAGAGGGATAACATGATGCTATCCCTTGTTTTTAGCATTAGTCAAAGTTAATGGATTTTTTTTGAATTCCCACTTTTAGGTATTCGAATGTCTCTATATGGTCCCAATTAGTCCCATTAAGTCAAAAACCTTGTTTCAACCTTCACCTAAGCTCATATTAAGGCACAAGCATTTTTTTTGTTTATTTCATTAATTTAAAGTTTTGTTAATTGATACCTTTTTATCAAAAATCACCTATTTTGTCAAGAATTAGTAAAAAATGTAACCTTGTCAAGAAATTATGAAATCTTATCAGTTTAAGTCTTTTAACCCTAATTTTTTGAAAATTACAAAAATTTCCATCTGTGGGGATACTCCAACCTCATTTTTCAAGGGGATACTCCAATCCCACTATTCATAAAAAATTATTAAGACCCAAAATTTCTTTTTCCTTTCCATTTTGAGCTTTTGCAAAATTCCAGCTAGGTTTTCACACCTCAATTAATTAATGAATCCAAACACGTCTCAAATTGGTCCACTTGGTTGTCTCTGGATAAGCGATGACAATTATGAGATACATTCTTCCATATTTATAAAATCATTTCCTAAAACAATTATAGCATAATGTTCCTTGTCGGTATTTCTCCAATGCTCGACATGGAATATCCGATTTTCAAATATTAAATCCAAAGAATATTTTAATGAAAATCCCATTTCTCCAGGTGCATATATGGTTTAAATGTTATTTAAAACCCAAATTTAGTTTATACAAATTCATGCATTAAGAGGGGGTTATAATAAATAATGACATGCCAAAACCAAAAGAAACCGAAACCAAGTTAAGACATGGCTAGAAAGGTACCAATTTCAGGTGTCACGAGGAAGTTCTTGCTTCTTTGCATGCAATCAACTTTTGAACCTAACCATCGAATCTTTGGATCACGTAGACCATGGAATTGATGTTTCGGGTTTCATAACTCAAACTTTTGGTTTCAATAGGCATTTGGTCATGCATAACCCTAAGTGATCAATGGTGGCTCCAAGCATTGCCATTTCATGGTATAATCCAAGACCAGTTAAATGAGTGATTCATCCAACGATCCCCTTTCATGAAAAAGGATGAGAACCCACACTTTCTTGCTCTTATCAAATCAAAAAGGAAGAGTTTCGATCAAGTGAACATTTCCTCATTGAGAGAAAATATTTTCAAGTCGTGCACATTTTTTTTGGTGATGAAGGTGAAGGCACATTACCAATAGATTGGCAACGTAGCTAGGGACTAGTTTAGAGAGTTTGGCTTAGAACAAGTTGCATCTTACTTGGTTCTTGAATCCTTTGATTTCTAGTCATTATTTAACTCCCTTCATATTTTTGTCTACTAACTTTTACTTAACATGATTTTTTTCATGTGATTGTGAAGGATCATCTTGCTTTGGAATAAATGTTGATTCGATAGATATGGCAATATGAAGGTAACAAAAGGTTTGATTATTTCGTTGACACACATGGTGCACTTGCATTTGTACTAGATTCCTTCCAATCTCCATGGTGGGAATATGGGATTAAGGTCACAATTATCAGGAGGAAGTGAGCTATCTGCCTTCATGAGTATATCTTCACACAAGTCTAGCAATAACTTTCATGGTGTAAATTACCTATATCTTTCATAAGTAACCCTCTACATTTGCATAGGAAAATACATCCATTGAATCAAACTTGTTCCATCAAGCTTGTAATGGGCCTAGGATCAGGGTGCCTTGGCTATCCTTACCAGATGGAAGAGCAATTCTGATACAAATTTAGATGTCAACTCAAACCCATATAGTGAACCTTATGAGTTAAACCATGTTAAACCATACTAAAATGCTGCTAGAATGACTCAAAAAATAAGGACACTTGAGGAAACACTTTTAAACTTTACTCTTGCATACCATAGTTACTTAGGTGACAATGAACGAAATTGTCACTCTATGTATCAAGTCAATGTCAAGACACATTATTATGCTGCTTGATTGATGGTTAACCTTTGTCAATAAGTGAGCGATGGCAAATGAATGTCATTAGTTACAAAACACTATGTCAGCCTAAAAAGCCATATTGCTGTTATGCTATCTAACCAACGGCTTAACACATGTCAAATACTAGGTGATGGCATACGTACACTGCTGTATAGGTCGTCAACTTATCCCTTGAGGTATATATCACCTTAATAAGGGTAATTTTTAATATAGGCACACCATTATGCTGTCCATGAGTATTTAGCTTGTTATGATACTTGTAATTGTCATGTTTACCCTTAGGCATTGCAATGCCTATTATCAAGGCATTTTTTGTAATTTTTTTCTTCTTTCATTTCTTATTCTTATCTACATTATTTTGTATTATCACTAACCTAGTTCCCTTTCGTTTCTTGATTATTACATGCATCATAATCATCATTATGGGATAACTGGTTGAAGGTTTAATGTTTAAAAAAGGTATCTGTCATGGAGCAACAGTTCGTTCCCATCCTTAAGTCTTTTGAATAAGTCAGAAGATGTTTAAAAGGTTGACAGAATGAAAATAAGGATATCATTAAACCTAGTTATGTCTTGACAGTGCATGAAAAAGTCAACATTGGGTTCTATCATAAGGACTGGCAAGATTTTGGAACATATATAGGCTAGGTGGGGTAATACCGAGAGAAGGTCATTCACAAAAGGTATGAAGACATAGCCCTTTTACTCTAAGTTCAGTTGGATATTGGCTAATTGTTAGTAATAGACCAATGTTTCATCTTTAATTGAAAAAATTTGGCTCCCAGCATTGATGAATATAGTGCGATAATCAATATTGAGAGGGCCAAGTCCAATCAGATAAACTACAAGGTGCTATAATCTCTAACTTTCATGAAGAAACTAGCACAAATCCTCAAAGCCATAGAGTTTTAGATCAATGGCCATGTCAAGATGAAAGGGAATACTTAATGTATTTCTTGAGTTAATTTGAAGGAAGCAATGGTGAATCTTAGAAATCCAAGGCAAGTTTAGGATTGCTATGCCTTAGTGATACACAGACTGGTCATATTCCCAAAAACCTTAGATTATGTGGAAGTGGTAGTAGTAGATTTCTTCTCTTACTTGTTGTAACATCAACCCTATGTTTGCCATTATTGCTAAGATCAATTCAAGCCCTTACTTTATGTAAGAAAACAAGAAAGGGTAGATTTATCGATATGCCCTGCTCCTTCACGTTTGTCTCATCAACCACTTCTATATCAAAGAAAAAAGTATTATGTACAATTTCCTTTCTAATTTCAGCCCTTCTCTGAGGTCCTTAAGAAAAAATGGTCTCAAGATAAGTCTAAGGAATAATAGGTCAAAAAATTCTGAAATAACAAAGAAGAAGTTATTGAAGGGCCTTATAGATGTTCTTTTAATCAATCATATACAAATATAGAGATTATACTTGCGTGCCACTGATAGAGTTATGGGGAAGCACAAGCTATGCACCCCTCCTAGTTCTATGATAGTTTTAGTGCCAATAATTTATCAGATTCTTTGAAAATCTTGATTATTGAGACTTTAAATATGGAGAAGACAAGTCAAAAATCCAGTCAGCCTTCTATAATTAGGGGCAGCCCTATTGCATGGAGAGATTTTAGAAAAAAAAACACTGTGACTTTGAGTAAAATGAATTGAAGATCCATCGCATCAATGACACTTTGCTAGTACTTAATATGGGATATCCCAAGTCATAGTGGATAAGCCTTCTTCTGAGGTTAAATAACTCAGATGGGAATTTGAACAGACAAGCCACTTTTGCCACAAGAATTGCTTAATTAAAGGAGGAAAAGAATCAGTTAGAGATAGATATATACCTCTAGGACGGCAAGATGAACCAAGCTATCAGAAAAAGAGACCATGCCAAAAAAGATCTTGAAGGGTAAAGGAAAACTATGCGATACTTTGAAAAAAGTACCAATGTGTCATTAACTCATCAGCTGAGTGGGAAGTAGAGCTCACTGCCTTCGATAAGAAGTTAAATTGGTGGAAAGAAAAGGCCAATGCCACTATAAAGAAGCTTGTTCGAGCTAATGCCTTCATAACCACCTATAAAAGGAGGAATGGATGTTTAAAAGCTTGGGCGTAGGACAAAAGAACAGATCAAGTCAAGAACAAAACTTTAATGCTTAGGATTTAAAATCTAGAGCATTTCCTTCAAGCTTATTAAGATTGGATTGATAAATTGGTAAGAGCATTTGAACAACAAGAATAAGAATGACAAGTGATGGTCGAGCAAGCACACTTAAACCATTAAGAGCATCATCACCACCTAACCAAGCAAACCAGGTAGTCCAAACTAAGGCAAATGACATGTTAAGACAACCTAGTCTCTAAGGTGATACATCATTTCCATTGGAGATCAAGAACAAAAGCTGGTGAATTTCTTAGAGCATGTGATTAAGCAACGTAATGATGTCAGATATTTTCGAGTGTAATCATGTGTAATCAAACTCTATGTGTTTCTTTGTGAAATATGCTATTAGTGAAACTATCCTTCAGCCAATTATCTCTTGCATTCACATAACTAAATTTTTTGCTGCTTTATTCATTTGTAAATTCACTGTCATAACTTCATACGTATTGTCATCTCATCATAAGCAATAATTAATAAACATATTCATTCATTGTAATAATTTTGTACTCATCATTATTTCATCATAAGCAATAATTAATAAATACATTTTAATAAAATTCTAATACAGGAATAGTCATAAAAGTGCAAGGGATTCTAAAACCAAGCAAAGAACATGGAACCAATCATCTTACACTGTTATAATACTCGCTGTAATAAGCAAATCATGGAAAATAATCATTAGGCATGTATCGAGCAACTTGAACTGATGTATAAGGAGTCTCAAAATCCAATACTCTATTAGTAAGATGAGATGCAAGCATAAATCATGAATTTCATAGAGCTAATGATGGCCCCACTAAAGAAATAGGTAAGCCAATGACGCAAATACTGAAAAAAGCTTGCTAACATGAAAAATCGCCCCATTAGTAGTACTGAGGCTACGTAGGAAGAGATTCATCGATACCACTAGCCCAATACAACATTGGCCCCATTGGCATCACTAGTTATCTATCTGAATCCCATGTTAGCAAATCAATTTGTCATTAGATTCTAAAAGGTGAATATTGAAGTTTCCCTAATCAATCCTAAAACCCTCAACCAAGATGATCAAGAAAAGATAGATGGTCAGAAGTCTGCAATGTTTACTAATGAAATGAACAAGTATTAGCTGTTGGAGAAGCATCTTAGAGTTGTCAAAGGGAGTGACAAGTTCATAGCCATTGATGCAGAATCTTTATCTCTGGAGTCTAACCTTGTTATTCCCTTAAAGTTTAAGGTACTAGAGTTTAAAAAGTTTAAAAGAACTATTGACACCAACATGTCGAATGTATCTTAAGAAAATGGTTGGGTATTAAAAGGACAAAAAGCTCTTTATCAACTCTTTTCAACATAGTTTGACTGGGTGGCTATTCGATAGTGTATCGAGCTTGATAATGTCCAGATTCAGTCAAAGGCCAACTTGACTAGGGCATTCTTAAACTAGTACCAGCATGTGTCGAATCTAGAGAAGAAGCCTACAAAAAGTTTTAGACAATATGCTCAAAAGTGAAAAAAGGTAGCTTTGGTCTAGCCCCTTCTAACTGAAAAAAAAGATGACCATGATATTCATCAACACCTTACGTGCCTCGTATTATGAAAAACTAATAGGGAACTCCACTAAAAAGTTCATCAACCTGATTTTATCCGATGAGATGATTAACGCAGTAATTAAAAGTATCAGGATGTTTGCGAGAAAGTTATATGGGTCGAGTAAGAAGCCTACTGCTAATAAGAAGAAACAAAAGGGTAAATGACATAGGCTACACCAACTTGTTTTAACCAAGCCAATATTAGGTGTCTAATATTTGTCACCTAAATACCCCTTACTCTAACCCGATAATGATCTTTCTTCTGCCAGTTTACACCATAACTTATAACTTATCCTTTACTATCCTACAAAATCCCCCATGAAACCATCAACCACAAGCTAATCAAAATATTAATAATCCTATCAACATTGCACCAAACAATTAGGGTGCAAACCAATGAAGATAATAATTCTACCCTATCCCCATGACTGACAAAGAGCTTTATCAAGATATGCTCCAAAGGCAGCTAGTTACTTCTGTATATTTCCTAAAGAAGAAACCTCTATAATCTTAGTGGTATAATCCCAGTGCCATTGCAACTATCACACCAAGGCAATGGGGCATAATACCAAAAACTAGATTTCTTTCAAGCAGAGTGTATAAAGCGTTATTGATTCTAAGGTTCTACAATTTAGGACAAATCAAGGGCTAAATGCTGCTACAAATCCCCTATAAAACCATGTTGAGCTAATAGTGAACATGATTCATGTTGAAGATGATTGTGAGGTCAACAGAAGTGTAGACAAGGTCTAGACAATGATGAGTTTGGTTTGGTAAATCTTGATTTAAGTAGGAATGCTTAATGTTGCCAAAAGGTTAGGAAAATAAGTTGATGATTTTTCTGACTTCTACACTATTCATCGCCATACCTTCAAACATGCAAGAAATTTCACGCAATGGTCTAAAGAATGATAAATGAAGGCAAGATTGAATTTTATGACAAGAGGGAAGCATTTCCATTGAATTAGTGAATATGATTAGGGAACAAATAACACAACCACCGTAAAAGAGAAGACAACCCCTTATCATCTATAAATAATCAAATTTTAGGGTGAGTATTTTTATGCCTATGCCAAGGCTATTCATAGAGGCCTCTATGCCATCCCTATACAAGAGCGATAAAGCAATCTTAAGGAATTATAAGGTATTTACTAATGACAAGATCCCTCTCTGAGGTAGGGTTAACTATAAAGCCTTGCATATTACCACCCTACAAAGGCTGCCAAAGGTTCTTATAAACAATAGGTCTGCCCTTAATGTCATGCCTTTAGCCACTTTAAACAAGCTTCCTATTAATATGTCCTACATCAAGCACAACCACATGGTAGTGCGAGCATTCGACGAAACTTGTCGTAGGGTTACTAGAAACATCACCATTCCACTTCAGGTAGGTCTATGCACCTAAGAGGTCGATTTTCAAGTAATAGATATTGCTCTATCCTACAATTGCCTACTGGCGAGGCCTTATATACTTTCAGCTAGGGCAATACCATCATCTTAGCATTGGAGCTAAAATTTATGATTGACAACAAGTCATTCTTAGGGCTGAAAAGGAAATGATAGCTGCCACCTCTATTGATAACATTTACATTAAACCAAATGAAAAGCACTAGAGCCATCCTTTCAGTCATTCATGCTCATCAATGCTACATTCATGGGAGAATGCTTGCCAATAGTTAAGCTTCAACTGTCAAAGAATACTTGTGTAGGTCTAACATTGACTGTAGGCAAGGTTTACCAAGTTGGAAAAGGGCTTTGTAAAAATTCACAGAGTACGACCAAAGCTTTGAAAGTAGTTACCTAGGCCTAGGATTGAAGTCCAATATGTAGTATAAGAGACAATAAGTGAGGAAACCCAGGGATCAAAGATTGGTTCATCTATTAGGTTAAGAGTTAAGTCCAAAACTGATGGTATCCCAACCAATCTATGAGACTTTTTGATCACATGGACACATGGGTCTAAATCAGTCAGAAAAGATAAAAGTCAAAGATATTTTGGTCTTCTTGAACTATGCACTCTATAACCTCTGTGTCTATGCCATTGTCAATCAACCAAGACTGTCAAAGTAAGGCAATGAAACCCATTCCTATCCTTTAGACTCTGTTCTTAACAATAGGGCCATGTCAAAAACCTTTATGCTTTTCAAGTGTATTTCGAAATAATTGTCAAGAATTAAAAACCTATTTGTTTTTGCCCAATGGCTTGTATGATCTTATGTAATGGGCATCTTTTATCAAATATTATAAATGAAAATGACTTTGCATAAAGCATGCGAGGTATATTCTACTAAAAGGTCATGTCTTCCATGCTCAAGAATACTAAGGTAACTTATCAAAGGACCACGATAACACTATTTTACAACCTAATGCACATGGAGATTGAAGTATACATCGATGATATGATCGCTAACTCAACACATAAAGATGAGCATGTCCCTGACCTTTGAAAACTCTTTGAATAACTATAAAAGTTCTTGCTAAAGTTAAGCCCTACGAAGTGTACCTTTGATGTCACATTTGAGAAGCTAATAGGTTTTATCACCAATGAAAGAGGATCTAAGCTGACCCAGATAAAGTCAAGGCTATTTAAAACATGCCATCACCTTAAACCCAAAAGGAGATGAGGAGTTTCTTGGAGAGGCTGAACTACATCTTTAAATTCATATCACATCTCAGTAATAATTACAACCCTATCTTCTAACTCCTCTAAAAATAAAATCTTAGAGAATGGAATGAAGAATGTCAAAGAGACTTCAATAAAGTCAAACCCACTAATATTAGTGCCATTAGTTCACGGTCGACCTCTAATCCTATATTTATAAGTCTTCGATAAATCTATGGGTTCTATGCTTGGGCAACATGATGCGTTGGGAAAGAAAGAACAAGCTATTTTTTACATGAGCAAGAAGTTCAAGAGTATGAGAACAACTACTATGCAAAGGAAAGTTATATTTGTGCTCTAGCTTGGACCCCTTAAAGACTTAAGGAATACATATTATATCACACCAAGTGGCTAACCATGAGGCTTGATCCTATCAAATATCTATGCAAAGTCTCTACATTATTAGGAAAAATGGCTAAATGAAAAGTTCTACTTTTTAAATATAACATCATCTATGTCAACCAAAAAGCCATTAAGGGTAGCACAATAGCGGATTTCTTGGCAACCTAAACAATAAGTGACTATAAGCCTTTGGACTCTAATTTCTTAGACAAAGAACCATAATTGAAGGAGAAAAAACCCTTTTGTCATGTCCAATATTAGAAGATGTATTTTGATGGATCGTCAAATGCCCTAGGACATGGAATTGGGGTAGTATTGATTTCACCTAATAGGAATCACTATCCTTTTACAATTAGACTAAACTTTGACTGTACTAATAACTTAGCAGAGTATGAAACTTGTATCATAGGGCTTCAAGCGGCCATTGAAAGAAATGTCAAGACTTTATAGGTTTTTTGGAATTCAGCCTTAGTCATCTACTAGCTGAAAAAGGAATGGCAAACTCGCGACCTTAAACTAATCTAGCATGAGAAACTAATCTTGGGATTCAAGAATGAATTTAAAGATGTTAGCTTTCAACACCTATCTCGGGCAAAGAACCAAATGGCTGATGCCTTGGCTACCTTCTCATCCTTGTTCAAAGTTAGTCAAGAATTAGATGTCATTCCTATTCAAATGAGCATTTATACAACTCTGGCACATTTTTAAAACAATAAAGAAGAGAAAGATGGCTTACTATGGTATCACAAGATCCTTTACTACATTAGGGATTAGTAGTACCCTGAATATGCCATAAAAAATGATAAAAGGACCCTTAGAAGAATGGCTATGGGATTTATTCTAGATTGGGGAATCCTATATAGGAAAAGTCAAGATCACATGTTGCTTAAATGTTTCGATGTTTTTAAAGCCAAAAAAAAAAATCTTAGAAGAAGTTCATTAGGGGATTTGCAGCACATATGCTAATGGACACTAGATGGCCTATCAAGTCATAAGATTGGGCTATGACTAGCTAACTCCTAAAAGAGACTATATTGTTATGCCTAGAAATGTCACAAATGTCAAATCTATGTAGACCACATCCGTGTTCACAGCTTTATGTCATGACAATTCCATGGCCTTTCTCTATGTAGGGTATTGATATGATTGGGCTTGTCACTTCTAAGGCCTCCAGTGGACATTGATCATCCTAGTGGCAATCAATTACTTCACCACATGAGTAGAGACAGCCTCATATGCCAATGTATCTGAGTTAGTTGTATGCAAACTGGTGAAATGGGAAATCATTTATCGATATAAGCTTCTCTAACAAATCATCACGGACAATGCTCGCAACTTGGAAAGTAGCATGATGCAAGCAATATATTTTCAATTAAAAATTCATTAACATAACTTAATGCCATACCATCTGAAAATGATAGGATAGTTGAGCCAACTAATAAGAACATTAAGAGGATAATTAAGAAAATGGATAAGACTAACAAAGATTAGTATGAAAAGCTACCCTTTACACTTCACGCATATCAAAATTCATCAACATAACTCGATGCCATATCATCCAAAAATGAATAGGATAGTTGAGGCAACCAATAAGAACATTAAGAGGATAATTAAGAAAATGGCTAAGACTAACAAAGATTAGTATGAAAAGCTACCATTTGCACTTCATGCATATCAAACTTCAGTCTGAACTTCATAAGTGCTACCACATTTTCCTTTGTCTACAGGATGAAAGTCATCTTACCTATCAAAGTCAAGATTCCCTCTAAGAATTTTAATAGAGGCTAAACTTGAAAAATCTGAATAGGCTAGGAACAAATGCGATCAACTGAATCTTATAAAAAAAAAGCGATGCAAAATCATTTGCCATAGGTAGATGTATTAAAAAGGCATGATAAGGGCTATGACAAAAATGTCTGCCCTTGCTAGTTTCATGCAGAAGAATTGCTACTTAAAAAAATCCTCTCAATCCACAAAGAGGTTGAAGGTAAGGGCTTTGATCCTAGTAAAAATGTATGGCACAAATTGCCCAACCTAGTCAATTTAGACTCTATCAAGAAATATTATGCTTAAAGGATGAAAACCCTAAAAGGTGTCCTCTTTAAAAAAAACTAAAGAAAAGGTTCTAGATGAAAACCTAAAAAAGGCATCCAGACAATCAACCTAATTTGAGTTGAAAGTCGAAAGGGTCACTTAAGAGAAATTGGCCTTAAACAAACCCAAACCCCATCACATATTATCCAAATACCTTCAGAAAAACCTCAATCTAATTCACCACTTGACCTTACCCTTGACTAAATACCAAATCAAAGTTAAACTTCGCTTAAACTTAACCTGAGTCTGGATGGATAAAAAAGCAAGCATCCAAGTTAACAGTAACCGCATAACAACATGAACAATCTTAAAGGTCTTAAGAATATCGACTTGCACCAGGCATGTTAACTATCCAGGAAAGATCTCAACATACATTAGAAAAGCATTATTTTCATGATTATTAAGGGCATCAATCACTTGAAAGATCATTTCATTTTGTCATTATGCCTTTCTCATCAAATGTAGATGAAATTGTATCATCTTTTTTATCATGAATGAAGTATTATCTTGTTTCTTTTTAACCTTTTTGCATTATAATTGTATTGCATTATGCTTGTCATTTAACTAATAATACTTGATAATCAAAAAATACAAGGAGAGCATATAAAGCTTGATTCATATCTAGATTGTCAAGATTATAAACCTTATACTTAACATATACTAGTTGTGATCGTGTGCCAAATCATTTCTAGCCTTCCAAAGTCATCGGTCATGAAAATTATCAAAACCAACACAAGTTAGGCTCATACACTTCAGTCAATGATCTCATCAAGACTTAAACACTAGCTCATTGAGTATATAACAACAATGAAGCCAAAGCCACTCGATCTTCAAACAATTAATAAAACTTATTGAATTTGTCAGAAAAGACCATCATATATACTAAAACGAAAAACACAAATCATCAAATTGTTGAAAAAGTTATCAGATCCTAAGTCAAGAAACATGATCATCTAAATTCTCACCCTGTCCAAAAAAAACATAAATACCCTAAGTCAAGATAATAACCAATAAAGCACTAAATCATCCGAAAAGGCTTATTATCGTAAAGCCCATTAAGTCTGAAGTCAATACCTCGAGATATAGCATTAGTGAAATAGTTGTCAGAGCTTATAATCAAATGGATAACTTGCAATGTCTATGCCCATATTAAACTTTATGTCATGATCATAGAGTCACATCATCAAGAAAGTTGCATTTGCATCATTGCATCATGCATTCATATTATCATTATGTAATTTTTTTGTCAACATCCTGTCAAGCAGAATTTGTCAAACTTTGAAAAGCTTTTTGGTAAGAATCTTTAGCATTGAAAAAATGGCAGATTGCTAAGGTAAGAACCCTATCTTTCTAAACTATCAAGCCAAGAAAGTTAAGCCTAGTGATGTTGGTAGGTTAAATCTAGTTGATTAGCCCTTATACGAAAAAGTCAACCATAGGGACTTTGATAGGTAGGGCCAAATAGTTGTCATCTCATCAAAAACCCCTGTCGAGAAATTTTATCAAGAATATCCATCAAGAACTCTTATCATAAACCTCTGTAAAGAAATTCTTTTATAGTCCAATACTGCTGGAATGCCATGCTTTAACTTATTGGCATCTTTATCAAGAACCTTTGTCAAAAACCTTTGTCAAGAATATTTATCTATAACTTTTGTCAAGAAATCCTTTTTAAAGTTTGACGATGCTAGTTATGGTTCAGCACATTAGCATTTGATCATTTTTAAGTTGAACCTAGGGATAGGTCAAGCTAGCATCGTAGTCTAGGTCTTTTATCTAAAACCTATCAAGAAATCCTTTTAAAGTATAATGTTGTTGGCTGTGATTCGGTGTTTTAGCATTTTGTCATTTTTTAAGTTAAACCTAGGGGTAGGTCGAGCCCAAGATCACAGTTTAGGTTTTAGTCTAAAAATTTAAACTGTGCCTTTTTGCCAAAATACTCAAAATTATCACCAAAATATTGTTTTTATCTTAGTGTTGTACTGATTTTGGTCTTTTCATCACAAGAACATAAGGCAACATCAAGCGCATTCCAAACAAAATGGTGCCTGTCGATCTTTGCCTTATTCATAATACTCAATAACAGCCAAAGAGGGGCAACTATAAACACCCTATTTTGTCTTAGCCAATTTTTAGCATCTTATAACTTAATTAAAAAAATGATAGAATAAAATAAAGAAAAACAAAATAGGGATGACCATCGAGTGTTGTGTTACTAGGCACTATTAGGTGACAATAGGCTAAGCAAAAATTTGTTTTGGTGAAGGTTTGAAATGCATAGGACTATATTAAAAAAATAAAAAAGCATCAAAGGTCACTATTCAAGGTTCCATCAAGGTTATTTGAGTAAGTACAAGTTATCCATCCATCATTCCTAGCTAAGGTGAGTTATTTTGAGAGCTAAAGCTATATAAAATCTGCATTTGTATGAATTGGTATCGATACATGGCCTCTAGGTATTAATACATTGCAGTCATATCGTTAAAATCCCCAAAAACTATTGTTAGTATTGATACAAAAGGCCATGTATCAACACTTGTGGCTGTGGTATTGTTAAAAAAGGCTTTGGTATATTAATATTGAGTTTTTTCAAAGCAAAAATCATGATTTTGGGTCAATTTGTATCAATGCTACAAGCCAAAGAGTATCGATACGAGGGAAAATTTTATGCTTGGTATCGATATAAGGCTTATTATGTCAAGATTCAAAGCCAAAAATGTCTAAGGCTCTTTGTATGGACACTTGGAGGCTTTTTGTATTGATAAAAGGCCCTTCTATCGATACCCCAAGGCAAAATTTACCAATTTTATATCATTTTCACACATTTCTGCCATGACACCGAACATGAATATGGAAAAAAATCCAATCTCATACAAAACTTCCTAAAAATCATATGGACTTCATTTTTGGGCTTAAACATGGGGTTTTAACATCTTTGAATGGTGATATAATCTGGATAGATGAAAGGCAAGCTTGACCTTGCTCATTGTACTAGCCCAAGCATGGTTTGTTTTACTTTTAAGAATGTACATCAACCAATGAAAAGCTAAAAAGTTGCTCTTAGGTACAATGAGTCATCATATTATCTACCTCAATTATCCTAAATGCCCTACTTTTGCTAGTTTTTTTATGGCTAAAATTAAATCCTATATAAGACGTGCCATGAACTCAGCTAAGGGGACTTATACACACATTTACATTAGCCATCACACTGCAAAAGCTTTCATTCCTGTTATTCCCCCATCAGCCTTCTAAAAACCTTCCTAAAACCTTACATAACTATCACCTTATCAAAAAACACTCCTCCATTAATATAATAACCTTCATGCTTATTTTGAGCCATATTTTTCTTGGTAAAATCATAGCAAGCGAAAGCAAGAAAGTTAGCTATAAGTTTAATATATTGTCTACTCAAAATCACTAGCAAGGTTATCAAAGCTTTTAGGGTATATTTTCCTTTCTTTTTCCCTTTCATTTACTTAATTTTGTATTTTTATCATTCTAGAAAGCCTTAATATGCTAACTATGGTCTTATTTTAGGATTTCCATACATCTTTCGACCTTAGATGTGGTAGGCATAGGATTTATGATGCTTTATTGACCCCTCTATCATGTTTCTTCACTCCTATATGCTTGTTCCGTGTAGAAATGTGTTTTAATGCTGTCTTGAAATCCAATCAAGCTTTTTCTTTTGTTCATGTTTATATAATCTCTATGGCAATATTCTTAAGGTCAAGCATTTAACTAACATCTCTATGCATTCTCATGCTCATCTATCCATATAATGTTATGATTTTCATGCTTAAATATCCTTTTTACATATTTGAACATGCCTACCTTGTTTATTGTCTTGGATATCATTTTTAGTGCATCACTTGTTTGTTAAAATGCTTGTTTGTCGCTTGTCAAAATCTATTTTCCCTAAAACCCCCCAAGTTAAGGCTATGTTAACCTCCTCATAAGGTTTTTTATTCATTGGTCTTTTAATCTTGGGGGAAAATCAAGTTTTTCATGTTTAGATTCAAGGTTATTGAGGCCAAATATTCTGTTTTCAAAAGTAAAATGTTTTTTTTATTGTTCAAAGTTGTTTGTAACTTAATCTGTTTGCCTGAAGTCTTTGTGTTTGTGATATGGTCAATAGGCTATTTCATCATCCCAAATTACTCCAAGGTTCTGTAAATAAGATCATGAAGCCCATGTCATTCTTCCCTTTTTGTCACAAATGTTAGATGTCCATGGTCCGAGTTTAGTCTTATAAAACCTAAAAAATTCCTCTATTTTTGCCTTTACAACACAGTAGTCATGAATTGAAAAATCATTTTCAAATTTTAAACCATTTTTCATGAATTTTTGGATTTTTTTGAAGAAAAGGAATCAAATCACCTTTTCAAAGGTATCTTATTTGCCCTTGAATCATTCTTGATGAAAGATATATGATTTTTCAAGTTGAGGTTGCCTAAAACCCTAGGAATTAGTGATTTGCATTCTATTTGGGCTATATTGTCCATTAAATGATTTTTATGAATTTTAAAATATTTTTCCTAAAAAGTTCATGAAATTCTCCTTTGTAAAGGTGTTGTTTGTGATCTAACGATTTCGTATGACTCAAGAATGATTTTTCAAAGTTTGCCACACCTTTTCCCCTATATGTGCCATCAATGTCGTACTATACCCAGCTTCAAAAAATTTTTCCACTGCAAGGAAATTTTTGGGGATTTTCAATGCTACCATAGTTGACCCCTGGAACTTTAGAATTTGTTCAAAATGAAATTGAAAAGGAAGACAAGGTGATGTTGTCCCCTATTTTTAACATTAGTTAAACTTAATTAATTTTTTTGAATTCCCATTTTGAGTCATTTGAATGTCTCTAGGTGGTCACAATTATTCCTATTGAGTCAAAAAACAAGCGTTAACCTTCACCAGTGGGGTGTCTATTCATTGTTTGGTGCTCTAGTATTATTTTCATTATGAGGTTGAGCATTTTGAGTGGTGTTCTAGATCAGGTTCGATGAAAAGCTCATTATTAGATTAAAATGGGTAGAATATACTAGTTATGGGACTAGTAAATATTGGTTGAAGCTCAAATATGCCATCCCAAGGAAGTACATTTTCAGTATCAGATATGGGTTCTAAGTGAGTTTAGTTGGGCCATCACTAGTTATGGCATTTACTTTCTTTTCTTTGTTCCTAGCAGTAGATTTCTTAGTTAACCTAGATGATTCTCCCTCTAACATGTTGCTAGTTTTTATGGCGATGTCAATCATTTCATCTAATATTACCATATTAAACAAAGTTCTTCATGGTATTCCTCACTAACTTCTTGTATTGAAAAGCTTGTAGGGTGCTGACAAACATGATCATCATCTCTTTCTTAGTCAACTAAAAGTGAAACCAAGTAGCCTCTTCTTGCCGCCTTTAGGTGTACTGCCTCAAGCTTTCAGTAGCATTCTTTTCCATGCTCAATAAAGAAGGGCAATCTAAAAGCCCAATCAGGCATATACATATATAGATTAAGAAAGGCAGGAGCCAGGTCTGCCAATGTTTGAATTTTAACTAGATATAGCTTTATGTGCCAATGGGTAGTAGCCCTGGTTAGGTTGTCTTGGAAGCAATGTGTCAATAGTTTTTCGTTAACTTCATGTGCTGCCATCTTTCGACAGTACATGCAGATATGAGCAATAGGATCCATGGTCCCATTATATTTGTTGAAGTCTAGTACCTTAAATTTAAGGGGGATGACAAGGTTTAAAACTAGACCCAAGGATCTGGCATTTACGCTTCCAAATTTGTCACTTCCCTCTATGGCCCTGAAGTGCTTCTTTAACAACTTGGACTTGATTCACTTTGATCAACCTCAGCAAATTTTATACCAACTACCATTTCTTGCTCTACTTGTTTATCAAGGTTTGGGACCAAGGGATTTACTGGGGAAGATCCAATGTGTGCATCATGCTACCCATGAACCAGATATGGTGCGGCTACTAGGTTTACATAGATAAATGGTTGAGCTAATGGGATTGGCACTGCTGAGGGTGGCTATTATTGGGATGCCCCTTCATGAACATTGGTGGCTTTAATACCACTGTTCAAATTAGCCTTAGGGTTAGCCATTTCTTTGCCTCTATCTACGATACTTGCCTACCGTTTGTCTTTTAGAAAGACAGCTAATAGCCTTATCAATTCAGTGACTTCTGTTTGCAATTCATCAGTTTTATGAAGCATCTAATCCTGAATCTCCCAGTGCATAATCTCAATTCTCTTAATGAGAGCCTAGTAATCATTCTCCATTACTTTCTAACAAAGACGAGTGTTAAGACAATGTTGAATGTTTGATTTCATTTTTTAACCTCTCACTTTAAAGTGATGTTGCATTAGACTTGTTGTGACATAATGAGTGTTATGTATGAATGAATGAATGAGAATGAAACCATATACATGTAAGATTGTTACATGAATAAGAAAAAAAACATAATGAAACAAAATTAAATTATACAAATGCAAGAGATAGTTAGATTTGGCAAAAGTTTCAGAATAAGTATCTTTCATATAGAATATTAGTTACAACCCATCAAGTCTGAAAGTAATCAACTTTGAAAAAATTGCATGTGACTATATTGTTTGATTACAAGTTCCATAAAATTCAACAGTTCTTGTCCATGTGAAGTATCTCATAGTAAACATCTAATGCCATTGTTTTGATTAAGTAAATCAATTTAACAATAAAAATTTTATTAAAACCAAAAACTCTTAATGCAATGGAATTTACCAAATGGCATCAACAGATCATCTTATAAGCCTTTGATCTATCTACTCATAACAAGAAAGAAAGAAATCTGATTTCATACCTTAATCTAAAAGGGTCTATCTTCTCATATTAGAACAGACTCCGATTCAATGTCGTACACCAAGCCCAGTTGTCATAAACCAAAGCTGTCCACACATCCAGCCTCTAATGGTGATCCACAAAGATGACTAAGAAATTCTTCAAAAAGAGAGACTTATCTATGCCAAGATCCATGCTAGTAGGTTAGGTTTCAAAAACCTTCCCTAAACGATCTCTCTATGTTCCAAAATCAAGAAAATCAAAGAAGTAACGATTTCTCATTGAAATCCAAAAAAAAAGTGGAACAAAACTCAAGGTAATGTCACAACATGGCCTGGATACGAATCATGACCAGCCGACTTAAAAAGTGGGTGTATTCCTTGTTCCTATATATATATCTATATATCATTATTTTTTATTTCTAGGGGCCATATTATTATTATTATTATTATTATCTTTTTCTTAATTTTGGGGATCGTGTTGTAGAGATAAATTGCTCACTTAACTTAATCTTAAATAGTCGTTATGAAATGACTATTTTTCTTGGAGTCACCACCATTTTATTTTGGCTAGGTGCGATTAGTCACCTAGCGAAGTTTATATTTTAAGGGTTATGAAACCTACAAAAACAAAATGCGAGGCCCGCGTTGATACTGGAGATCACGTGAAAGGTTCCACGAGTCAGTTGCAGTCATAAGTAAGAATTGGTCTTTTCATGATGCCCAAAAGTCAGTACCTATTAATCCCATGTTAACTTAATTTTGATTTTTATTTGGTTTCAACATTCAATATTTAATTATAATTCCTATATTTAAAAATTTCATAAAATAAATTTATTATTTCATATGAAAAAAATCAGGTTTTTATTGCTTTTGAAAATTAAAACATCTTTCGCACTCTTCCAAAGAATCAAAAGAATATGAAGGTCTTTATCATTCTCTTTTGTACCCTGCTAAGGAATTAGAGAAATACGAAAGGTTTCAAAAATCAAAATATCCTTAATACCCCACTAGAAAACTAGAGAGATACAAAAGATTTTATTTTTATGAAATTAAAAAAAATCTCAATTTTCATGTTTTAAAAAGGATATCTTATTATTAAAATAATCCGTAGAACCCCTCTCATATGCTGAGAGAAATTTCACGTACTATTTTAACATTGAAGACATTGCTTTGATTTTTTAAAAAATTCAATTTTATTTAAGTAAGAATGGAAAAATTTCTTCAAACCTAGTTTAGATGAAATGTACTAAACTTGACTCTAAGGATCTTAATTTGGTTGAAATTACCAACATATCCTCTAAAGTACACCTTTGACATAAAAGTATCACAGTGACCCTAAAAAACTTATTCTAAAATAAATTAATAAAATGTTTCTAAGGTTTACCTTCGACATATAACCATCTTGGTACCTGGAAAGATTCTATAATCTTATAAACAAATGCATCTATTCCTATTGTACACCTTCGACATAGAAATAGGACTCGATTCCAATTTAAATTATTAAAATACCTCTAAAGTCTACCTTTAACATAAAAGTATCCCGATAACCTTATAAGAACTGATAGCTTTATAACAAGACAAGCCTATCCTTATTATACACCTTCAATGTAGAAGTACCTTGGTAATCACGAAAGACTCGATTCTAGGATAAATTACTAAAATACCCATAAGGTATACCTTTGACACAAAAGAATCATGGTAACCAAAGGACTTGAAAATGATATGAGATGACAATTATACACGCCATGGGTAACATAAGCACCAAAATTGACCTAAATACGAAAATTGCTAATAGATCCTTAACCTTTGAAAATTGCATTTTATATACCCATTAGAAAACTAAAGAAATACAAAAGTTTTAATATTTTCTATACCCTCTAGAAGACCAAAAGAATGCCAAAAATATCACATTAACCCTAAAATGCAAAGTTTGGCAACATAATCTTTAAACTTGTCTAAATTTACCCTGCATGAAATAAACATAAAAAATAACATAAAAATCATGGAAATCGTACCAAAGATCACAATAAGCATTCGGCCATGTACCTGTGGCCTTGAAACAATTTTTTTAATTTTTGTAAATTAGTTCTTAAACTTTTTAAAATTATAAAAAGGTTCATAAAAGATAAAAATATATAAAAACACATTTAAACATGTTAAAAATATATGAAAAACACTCCTAAAGGTGTATGGAACATTCGACCAAACGAGGATGGCCTTAAAACAAATTTTGTTTTTTTTTACAATTTAGTCCCTATATGAAATAAAACACAAAATCAAATATTAAACATATCCAAATCAACATGGAACATATACCAAAAAATTACATAATCAATTCGACCAAACAACAATGGCCTAGGAACAAAATTTTTATAATTTTAGAAATAAGTCCCTAAACTTTTTAAATTATAAATAACCCCAAAAAAATTAAAAAAATGCATCAAACATATTATAATAAGCATGGAAACACTTCTAAAGGTGTCCATATGATTCGGCCAAGATTGAATGGCCATGGAAAAATTTTACAATTTTTACAATTTGGTCCTTAAGATTTCTATAATTACAAAATAGACTAAAAAATCAAAAACATCACATAATCATACATGTAAGTTAAGCTAAGCATGGAAATACCCTTCCAAGGCCTTCAAAAATTTGGAAAAATTATTTTTAAGCCTCTAAATGTTTAAAATATAACAAAATAATATAAAATACCACAAAATAAAGCACGAAAAACTATTCAAAGGCCATTATAACTTCAGGCCAGCATGAAAACCATCAAAAATAGTTTTTTTTCATCACATATTTTCATGAATATTAATATAAATACATGCCATAATTATTACCAAGCCTAAAAATGCATAAAAACTAAATATGTAATAAATAAATCAACAAAAAAATATTGAGAAAAATTGCACAAAATTGTATACATGAAAATAATATTATTTCTATCAACAAACATAAATTTGTATAATAAAAATCAACTTATTGCTCATAAAAATTAAATAAAAAAACAAAATCAAGAAAATTTGTTCATAGCCATCATACTTGGCCTTTGAGCATGGATTAAAATCCAAGAGTAGAAGCATAATTTTGCTTAATAAAAGGAAGAGAAATAAATAAAAGTAAAAAAAATTAAAAAAATTAAATATTTTTACCTTAAAATGCTTGAAAACTTAAGAAAATTAGGTGTTTTTAATGTCTTTTGGCATAGGAAGGCTAAAGGCTTCTCACGAAAACTTTCTCCCCTTGCTTATAAAGGTAAGAATCAGCCAAGAGTGGTAAGAAACCCTTTGGCCAAATGATTCTACAATTTTCTACAATTTTTTTATTCATTTGTTTATTTTTTAGAATTTTTTTTCATTTTGATAAAAGTTTAATTTATTATTTTTCTCATTTTGCATGATTATGTCATGCATGATATCATCAATTAGAAACATGAGAGAGAAAAAATCTAATTTGAATAAAAAAATGTAGAGACTAAATTGTAACAAATCAAAAGTTATGTATTCAAAGAATTAAAAATTTAGTTAAAATAAGCTTTTTAGGCTTATTAGAAACAAGGGGTAATTTGGCTTATCGAAAAGCTAATGGCCTTATCGAGCCCATGAAATGGAAAAAAAAAATTTTGGCCATTAAAACTAAAATCAACAAAATTTCATAAAAATTCAAAAAAAAATTTTGAGAAATCTTATGTGCAAGAAAAAGGCAATTGAAAATTTCAAACTAGTAAAATTTTACGAGCAAAAATCCATAGAGAGGTAAATTAATATTTTGGAAAAAATACAAATTCATAAAAATAAATTGAATTTTCAAAAACTAATTTAATTTTAATTTAACAAAATTATTTGAAGAATTTTAACAATTATAAACTTAGAAAAATCCCACCCATAAAAATTACGGAGTAGAAAAAACCATATCTTGGAAACATCAAATTCCAAAAATATGTTTAAATTTTATAAAAATAAATTAAATTCAACACATTAGTCAAAATATTAATTTACAAAAAGAATAAAGATGAAAATCTAAAATCTTGAAAAATTTTTATAGGAAAAATTTTATGAGTATGATACTCGTGGTATTGTAAAAAAATTGAAAATTCATAAGTAAATTGACAACTTGGTACCTTATGGTAAAAACTACAAATATAGATTTTTCCTTGAATATTTTTTTATTTTTCAAGGTAAGTATCAGCATAAATACCACACAAGTATCATTAAAAATATATGACGGTCTACTTTCTAAATTTTATAAAAAATCTTCAAAAATTTTATAAAAAGTGGAAATTTGATTATGATATTATTTGCAAAAATAAATTTTAAAATTTTATAACTATAAAGCTAAAAGCTAATTTTTATGTTGATATTCCTCTTTTTATTCGACATTAGCCTTTGAAATGGCAGCTTTTCAGTCATATGCACTTGTAGTTATTTAGATATGATCAAATCAATATTGAAAATATTCAGCCACCTAAAAGAAGTCTATACTTACTGAGTGGCCATTAAGTTCTTGGTTTTTAATATTTTTAGAGTATCAAGGAAGGGGCTTGGACAAAATTAAGTGTCAATAGCAACCTTTCTTGGCCATTGTTGAGAATCAGGAACAAGGCAAAGACAATAATAGACATGATTTTGTTTAAGTTGTATAAGCCTTTTTACAAAAAAAAAGGTTTTTTTTTACACACATATATACACCAATTGCATTGGAGAAAATCTAGGAAAACCCCATTGATTTTTCTACTTAACCTAACAAAATTGCCTTAAATCCTACTTCACCTACCTTTCCACAAGATCACATGAAGAGGATATTTCCTTAAACCCTTCTTCAACTACATTATATAGGATCGTGTGAAGAGTTTTTTCATTCTTCACATACCTAACGTGGGATTGCATGAAAATGCCATTTTCATAAAGCCTTCTTTATCTATCTTACAGAGGATCGCATGAAGAGGCCAAACTTTCTCACCTACCTAACACAGGATCGCATGAAGAGGCCATTTTCATAAAAACTTCTCCACCTACCTTACACAGGATCATGTGAAAAAGTCAACCTTCTTTATCTACCCTATGCGGGATCACATGCAAAGGTCATTTTCATAAAGCCTTATTTACCTACCATACACAAGATCATGTGAAGAGGCCAGCTTTTCTTACCTACCTAACATTGGATCGCATGAGGAGGTTACTTTTTTAAAACTTCTCCACTTACCTCACACAGGATTGTGTGAAGAAGTTAACCTTCTTTATCTACCCTATATAGGATCAAAAGAAGCAGACTTAAATCCTATTTCACCTACCTTTCACAGGAATGGATGAAAAGGACATATTATTGACAAACTTAAATCCTACTCACCTACCTGTCATAGGACCAAATGAAGAAGATATAGATTTCATATATGATAAGGATTCCTATATGTCAATGAGGACTCATCAATTTGAACATCATTCTTGCTGATTTCTTTTCTTCTTGATGGATTGCTGCTGAAGGTTAAAGGGTGACTTGATGTTTGCCCTCACATCCCTTATTACCATTAAATCTTTTAATTTTTCTTCTAAAAAGATTTTCTCTCTTTTGTTTAGGTGCAATTTTTTTTAAAAGCTTCACTTTTATTTATCATAAGATAAACATATGAATATATTGAAAAAATCATCAATAAATTAAAAAATGCCTTTTTCCACCTCGAATTAAAATCCCATCAAATTCATAAATGTTAATGTAATTAAGTCTAACAATTTAGAGTTTCTTACCGCACTTCTAAATGGTTTTCTTGCATTTTTGGCCATGGTATATGATTCATAGTTTTTAAATTGATTATCTAATTTTGGAATCAAAACTAAACTACTCATGTTTTTTACATATCTTTAATTAACATGGGATAAGCTAGGGTGCCGAATATTTTGACAAGAAATGATATAAGTAAAAATGAAATTTCATTCATTTCAATATTCAGTTTAAACATTCCTTCACAAGCATAACCTTTGCCAACAAACATGCCTACTTTTATTAGTATAAATTAATCAGATTCAATAACTTGTTTAATCCGGCTTTGTTTAAAATAAAGGCAAAAATTGGTTTTTTTTCTAATTCAAGAACATGTCAAACATCCTTAAGGATTAATTTTTCACCAAAACTAAAATTAAGACCACTATCACCATAACCTAGGGCATTAGTTATATATGAGTCACCAAGTAAGATATTTTTCTTTGTCTCCAATAGAAAATATGTTTTGGTGCAAGTTTTGTCATAGTAGACATACCTAAAAGAATCAAAGTCTACCCACCATCTTCCAAAGGAATCAATAGTGTTGATCTTGGATTTCATAACCATAAATCAAATGAACTATTTTGATTTTTATGCTCTTTTTCCATTCTTAAGCATATGATAAAAGATTCAATGAATAGTTTTGTTCATTTATCTTGCAAGACTTTTTTAAATTCTTTCTAAGAGTTAAGCAATTTGTCAATAATGGTGAAAACTTTTGTTTGTTCATCAACATTTATTCCTTCATACCTAACATCAAATGTAAGCATTTGGGGATCATAGGTTCGTTATGTCATGGACTTATTTTCCACCATTTGGAATATCAAATAACTCCAAGAATAAATGTTTATGAACTAATAGAAGTCTCCACCATTTATTAGAGTATTTTAATTAAAAAAAATGTCATCTTTAACAAATAGGAAAAATATTTTAAACTATTTATTATTGTAAGTTTCATAAACTTACTATTACTTGATATGGTTTTAAGTTTATACAAAAGTTTTAAAATGGGATTTATTCTTGTAAGTCTTATAAACTTACAATAACTCTTAATTGCAATTGCTGAAGTTATGAACAAAATTTAATTGTTAAGATTAAACGCTTTTTTTCGTTATCTTTTTACACTCATACTATAAACAATGGAGTCATTTTTCATTTTAGTTTATCTAATTTTTGAAACTAATACCTTATTTAATTGTTCCATTATTATTCCCTTTAAGGCCTTCATGGCTCTTTTTTTTAAAGTGATAAAATATTGATTTTGGTGGAGCTTTTACCTTTTAACTTGTGCAGGTTGGCATGATGTATAGTTAGTGATTGGGCTTGTTGCATCCTAAGGGATGGCAAGCCATGCAACCTTTGTGCCCTGGTTAGAGGGCGTGTATTGTCTCAAGAGAGACCTAGTCCGCACAAAAATCATCGTCACCCTATTAAACTATTGAATTTGTGGTAATTAGGTAACAATAAATTGATCCTCAAATGTCACCCTATTGTGCAACATTTTTCAATAATTTAAGATGATAATCTTAATAGAGAATCTTGTTGAGAGCTTACCCAAGCATACTTAATTTGGTGACCTGAATCCTTTTTCACTTTCATGGTGCAAATTATAAAAAATGGAAGCAAAAGACTTTTTTTTTGCTTGAATATTTTTAGCGTCCATACATTTTGGTGGAAAAAAGTCCTAAAAAATGACACTAAAGTTATAACTTATTAAGAAAAATCTGAGCATGAAAAAAATATGAAGAAATAAGAGAAAATCATGACTATTGAAAAAAATTATTTATTGAATTATCTTTTTGACAATTTATATGATTATTATGACCAAACTTATTCTTCAGGGAAGAAAATTTGAAAGGTGCTACAATTAAAATACAACATTAAAAAAGCTAAATCTAAGAAAGTATACATATAGCCATTGTTTTATATTCCAAAAGGTGGAGAATAAGTTTATAATAAGACATGCCTATGATCTACAGATGCTTGCATGTGATGTAGATACCTAATTTCATCTAGACCCTTTCTAAGTAGAGGGAGTGTTAATCGAGACTTCAAATAAAAAACATTCTTCCTTTCTCGGACCAATTTTTAACAACATGAGACTTAGTTAAAAGGTAATAAAATAAAATAGTAAAAATAAAAAAATTAGGATGACTATTTTTTTAAGACGATTTGAAATATCTAGGGACCATATTGAAAAAATGTAAAAAAATGTCATTTTTATGAATTTCATAAAGATATACCTTTCATTAATGTATGTGTATCGATACAAGCCATGTATGTTTATCAATACAGGCCATGTTGTATTAATACAATGCACATTGTATCAATACAATGTGTTATATATATATAATGTGCATTGTATCTATAAATATCAAGTTTTCCAAGTTTTTTTATTTTGAAAAAGCACCTGTATCAATACAACACCAATATATTAATGTTGCAGGCAATTTTTCACCACGAACAAACTTTTACACCCAAGTTCTCCTACATTTTACTTTTTTGATGGCTTTGGATCATTTATAACCATATAAGAGGTCCTTCACAAACATTTTTACATTAAAACATAGACAAGAGAACAACCCACATAGATTAAGCCACTAAAGCTTAGATGAGTTTAGGATAAATGAGTTTAATGCTTAAATCATACATGGGAACTAAATGGCATCTAGTTTGATCATTTTCTAACCATTTTAAGTCTAGTTCAGTTGAATTTCAATGGATGGCTATTTTGAGTTAAAGTTAAAACATCTTTCTTAAATGGAACTAAGATGTGGCCATTTGGAGTGGAGCTTCTCTTTAAGGCATATAGCTAAGATTGTCCACCAAACTCAGCTAAAAACATGCTCCATTTATAAAGATTTTAGCCTTTTATCAAACCACTAAGTTCTTTAGAAAGATTAATTGAAAGCAAGCTTGGTTGAGTTATCAAGATGTGATGAACTTGCATAGGGATAAGATGAACAGTTAAAGAAGGGTGTAAAAACACCTTACGGACATTCATTAAAGGGGATCTCTCTTCAATTCTCAGTTGAGAAAAAACCAAAAGGAAAAAAAAAAAGAATGAATGAAAAAAGTGATAGCTTCAAGATTCAATCCAAGATTATTTTCTTTTATATCTACTCTTATTTTGTGTCTTGTTTCCTTTTTTATGAGAGCTTAATGATCCTAAACAATGCTTAGGTGATGATTTGTTCCAAGATGCAAGAACAAAGTTATGGCCAAATCTTGAGTTATGACCTCAAACTGCCATATTTTGTTGTTCTTTCGTATTTTTTGTTAAAGATTCTATAAAAACCAAGTTTTCTATGAAGAAAGTTTCTTTTCCAAATGTTTTATGTTGATTTTCTTGGTTTCATGTAAGTTTTCATCTTGCATTTTTCCATATTTTGATTATGGCTTTATTTTTATGTTATTTATATTTGATGAGTATGATACATGCATTTATAGTATCTCTATGCACTGTTGTCATGATTTATATGTACATGCACTTTGCATGAATATTTTATGCTTATGGCAACATTATCATGCATATTTTAAATCTATATATGTTTATGTTAATATGGTGTTTTGAAAGTAAAATCATGTATGATGCAATTTTAGTATGATTATTGTTGAAAAATGATACTTAGATATGTATTTAGGAGTGTTAAAAATTCTAAGAACTATTTTACAATTTTTCCATAATAATTCCCTGCATATTAGTGGCCATTTCGCAACCTCCATGCATTTCTATGTCATTTTCCATGGCTTAGGTTTTCTATGTCATTTCATGTCACTTTAGACAATTTCCATGACTTAGGGATTCCATGCATTTTTATGTCATCTTAGTCATTTTCCATAACTTAAGGATTTCCATAGATTTTTATGACATCTTAGTCATTTTTCATAACTTAGGAGTTTCATGCATTTTTTATGTCATTTAAGTCATTTTCCATGCTCTAGGGATTTAAATACAATTTTGTGAATTTTGATGTCATTTAGGCGATTTTTCATGAATTAAGGATTTTTATGTCATTTCATTGATTTTAATGTCATTTAGATTATTTTCCACGACTTAAGGACTTTTATGTTATTTCACACATTTTAATGTCATTTAGGTCATTTCTAGAATCTAGGGACTTTCATGCAATTTTATGAATCTCGAGGTCATTTAGTCATTTTCTATGACTTAGGGACTTCTATGTCATTTCATGCATTTTAATGTCATTTAGGTCATTTTTCATGATCGAGGGACTTAAATGCAATTTTGTGAATTTTGATTTCATTTAGGTCATTTTCTATGATTTAAGGGACTTTCATGCAATTTCATGTATTTTAAAGATATTTAAGTCATTTTTCATGACTTAGGAGTTATTATGCAAAATTTCATGCATTTAAATCATATTCTATGATTTAGGGACCATTCCATAATGTCCATGTATGTTAGATCCATTCAGATTATTTTTTATAATCAAAAGATCATTTTGCAATGCCACGTATGCACTTTGGAGTCATTTTCATGATGTTATTCTTAAAATTTAATATGTTTAATGTTAACTATAATATAATATTTTACAATTCATGCATTTAAATCATTTTCTATGATTTAGGTACCATTTGATAATGTCCATGCATGTTAGGTCCATTTAGATTATTTTTTATAATCAAATAATCATTTTGTAATTCCATGTATGCACTTTAAAGTCATTTTCATGATGTTATGCTTTAAATTTAATATGTTTAATGTTAATTATAATCTAATATTTTATAAAAATCCAAGGCATTATCCCCAAGTTAAAGTACTCCATAGGTGTGCTTCCAACATATAAAAGTTACCTCATTAATTATTTTATACATAAGAATACCCTTTGTCTAAAAGTAAATCAGAATTTTTCAACTTTCACAAAAATTAAGCTTTTAGATTCCTCCGAATTTTTCAAAGGGTGGGAAAATATTTTGATTTTCAAAATTATAAAAATTTGATTTACTTAAAATATGAAAAATAAAATTAATTATAAATAATTTCAAAAATAGGGAATCATAATTAAATATCAAAAAAATTAAAAACTAATTATAATTGAGACTTCAGTTAATACATAATTAAAATGTACCAATTTTCAGGCGATAGGAAAGGAATTGATCCTTACTCATGCTTGTAACCAACTCTCAAAACCTTTCACGAAAACTTTGGTATAAACATTGACTTTGAAGCTTATCTTTGAGGGTTTTGGAACCCCTAAAATATGAGCTTCGGTAGGTGACTAACTTTGCCTAGCCAAAACTAGGTTGGTGGTGACTCTGAGATATTTGGTTATTTTATAATTACTATTTATGATTGTGTAAGATGAGCAATTTGTTCGACACTTCAGTCATTCCCAATACAAGAAAATGAAAATTATTTCTTTATGTTATCATGTCAGATTCACGTTTGACACGTTATAACGCATGATGTCTGAAGTGAAGGAATTATTGTTGGCTTTATTCAAATTGGAGATAATTTTATAGATCATTTAACAAAAGCTCTAGCTAGAGAAAATATTTGGATTGCTTCAAAGGGGATAAGACTAAAGCCTAAATAAGAATAAAATCAACTATCAAGATACCTTACCTAGTTATTAGAGATCCCAAAAATTAGATTTAAGGGAAAAATGAACCATAGAGTGCTTTGAACGATATGCATATTCAATACAAAAATGCATGTATCTTGTAATAGTAATGAAGCTTGAGTATTTTTATACTTTTAATGAGGTTTATAGCTCATTTGAGTGGGATGTAGATTTGTAAGAGCATCCCTGATAGCCTCACCTATATATGTGTGGAAGTGAGATCGCTTCCTCTAACAATTTAGGCTAATTCTCTAAAACACTAATTATAACCGAGATAAAGCACATGGCTAAGCCAAACCCATCCCCCTATTTGAATAAGGTTGGAAAAAATGCCTACCAAATTCAAATAAGGGAATACTTCCCCCAACAATTAAAGGATAGGCTCGATGAAAGAAAGAGGGTATGGCATAAGAAGAAAAATGCTTTCAGAGATCGAGAGATTTGATTTGTTTTTCATTAAAAGAAGGCCAAGGATGGCCTACAGTGTGTTATCCAAAGGAACATAACATGTTGGCTAAAAGTACTCATTATAAGGCATTGTAAACCAATGCATGTGAAGTAATACTTTGTCTCCCTAAAGCAATCTTAGTTCAAGACTTAGTTCACTATTGGCTTTTCATCAGAGATTATTGAAGCACTAAGTGGAGGTTCAAACCATTAATTTACATAGTTTCTATCTTCACTTAAAAAGTTAGTACTTAAATCTTTTTATTAAAATAAATTAGGGATTGTTAGAGTGTTTTAATAAAAAATGTCTTTGTCGAAAACTAAAAAAGAAAAGTTTTAAATGGTTTGTTATTATGAGCTTTATAAACTTATTATCACTCAAATATGGTTTTAAGATTATATAAAAGTTTTTAAATGGAATTTATTATTTTAAGTTTTATAAAATTACAATAACTTTGAATTGCAACTGCTAAAGTTGTAAATGCTCAAAGAAAGGATTGAACCAAGAAGGGGGTGAATTGGTTCTACAAAAACTTGATAAATTTGAAGTAAATTGAATAAAAAAAGAAAGTTAAAGGTAAGAAAAGCAAGCAATCAATGTATAGAGGCTCTGTCCTTGAACTCGGCACTTACATCCTCTCTTTTTGGTACTTTCTTACCAAGGTGATTCCCATAATTCACTAATCAAATTATTTACTTTTAAGGCTAAGATATAACCTTACACCACTACCTTTTAAGGCTTTGATAGAACTTTTCAACCTCTTTGAGAATTCTACCCTAAATTCTTAAATATTTTCATTCACTTCACACAATCCCTTTCATGATATGAATGAAGTATTTTACAAATAAATTAAACCCTTAGTAGGTGGATATTTGCTACATTTTAAGTACACGATGAATGAGATACAAATAGACTTGGAAAAATATGAATTTGATACAAGTAAAATGAAAATTTTGAAGACTTTTGAGCTTTTATTGTTCAAGGCTTGATTAATTTTTTTATCTCTTCCTCTTCAGCTATTGGGAACCTTTATTTATAGCTTGAAATTGATTTATAGACGTTGGGCATTTAATGTGGTGGTTAAAGAGTCGTTGCAGCCTTCATAAGTGCTTGTTTCCTTTCAGACTCGTGCTATAGTATCGACACAATACTAATAGTATCAATACAATACTAATAGTATCAATACAAGAATAAAAAAAGTGACTATTACAACTTGTTGTATCGATACAGGGGACTAAGTATCGATACCAGTGAAGCTGCATCGATACAGACACACTTGAATCGATACATTTAAGGGTTTCAACAAAACCTTGGCTACTACCATGCATTGTATCGATACATATGGGGTGAGTATCAATACTCATTGCATTGTATCGATACATGCTAAAAAATATTGATACAAATGAGAGTTTTAAGCATAGTATCAATACATTTGTTCATTGTATCAATACATACCTTCAAAATCCTTAGTAAAATGGTTTTTCTTGACTTGATATTAACTCAAACATATCTAAAAAATATTCTAAGTATAAATATACATTTTGGAACATATATTTTTAAGAAAATACAAACTTAGTACTTTTCAAAATGTTTTTCAATTTTAACACAAATACCAGGTTGAGCATAAATTAATTTAGCTTAAGTTGTTTGTTATATCAAAATTGAATTCAAAGTTAACAATCTTCCCCTTTTTGATATAACAAAACTTAAGATAAATTTGCTGGGTTTTGAGATTAAAGAAAAAAACTCCTCCTTAATAAAATAATGGTTTTTAAAAGTTTTAATTTGAGCAAATGGGGTCTTTTGAAGCTATAACATTTCAAATCAATAATATTGCCCAAGATTTTCAAAAACCAAGTTACATCATGTAAAATAATGTTCAATATCAAAATGTTATTTGGGTTCCAACACGAAAATATAATCATGATCAAATGCATAATAATTTTATGGAAGACATGAAAAACATGGAAGACATATTTAGCAACACATTGCAAATTTGTGACACTTCTTCTCCTTTTTGTTATATCAAAACACAAGAAAGAGCAATTCAAAGTAATGGAGAAAATGCAAGCAAAGATGATGCATTGAAGGGAGAATGTTAAATAAAGTCAACAAAATAAACAAAGTTAACAAAATAAAGAAAATAAGTTCAAACGAATCCAAAAAAAAACTTAAATGTCATCCTAAAATAAACCTAAAATGACTAAGGTTCATTAGCTGAAGGATCCACAGCGAGTGCAGTAGTAGGCAACTGTGCATGATGAAAGGCCACAGAAAAGCTATGGAATTGCTCGATCAACGCCCGATGACTATGCTCGAGACTATAAAGGCAAGCATTAATGGAATCGAATCAGTGGTTCCAAGAGTCAAAGCATCACTCCCATATGTCAAGACGTCCCATGATGGAATCATTAATATGTTGGAGGTCCAAGGGTGTGGATGATAAGGTAGCGAGAGTCGATGGTGTAGGGGTTGCAAGAAAAATCAAGACCTTGGGTGTCAAAGTAGTAGCTCAAAGCCATGCCATAGAGGAGGCTATGACAACCACAAACACAAAGAGCAAGGTCTGTGAAAATGAAATAAGCTAGGTTTAAACGATTCTGATTTGAATCATATAGAGCCACCAACAGTTAGAATCACTAATCAAGGTGTGTTTGGTGCCGTATGGATGGAGCACATGGGAAATGATAAGATGGAGTAAGCGATCAATTGGAGAAAGAAGGTGGCTTTGTTGTTCAGGAAGCATAAAGCTACGAAAGTAAGACCTTCATTGATTATGCCTTCATTCGAGAAACTGAAGGCAGTCGCAAGAGAAGCCAGGTTGACTATGAGATCTTATCTCAAAAGATAAAATTGAATAGCAATGACATAATCATGATCATCAATGATAAGTGAGACATTGCTAAAGAATGTACAAACAAGATTCTCGTGAATCAAAACATTGAGAGAAACAAATTTGGTCCATCCAAAGGTATAAAAAATATGAAGGTAAGGATAAGTAATGGATCGAAAAAAAGGGAAGTCAATAACTCGACATTATTGGATGAGCATACGGGCATAGCTGGTAGTGAACCGCTTACGAGCCCATGCATTACAGAAGTAGAGATTGAAGAATGATTATGTTTGGGTCGAAGGTGGTTAACAAGTGATAGAGGTGGAAGCACGGGTGACAGGTCCTTGATGACGGGCGATTTGTTTGGTCTTTGCAGAATCGTAGTGTTTGAAAGTGGTTAAGGACTTTTGTTGAGCAGGTGGTGACACAGTAGAATTAGACGCAGGTTTAAACAAATGGAGGAGAGGATTAATGTTGGTGAAGTGTTTGATATGATTTTATGGGTTTCGATGAGGTTTGTCGATGGTGATGAAAGTTGCAGAAGGTAGCAGGTCAAGCAGATCATGGAGTAACCTAGGTAAGGTGCTAAGGCTTAAGAAAAATGGTCGAGCACATGGTGGGCGGTAAGTTTTGGTGGCAAGATGGTGTAGTGTATCAAGTAAATTTGCAACTAATCTCAATAATCGAGTTGGGAAAAACTTCAGAATGGAAAAACACTTGAAAATTATGAAGAAATTTAGACAAATTTTATGGAATTTGAAAGAAAAATGGAAAGCATTTGAGTGAGGAAAAGTTTTTAATTTTTTAGGTTTTAGATGGTAATAGGTTGAATTTCAAATGGAATTGGTGAATTGTAATGAAATTAACTGGTTTTTGGATCAAGGATTGTGAGAAAAGTAAAAGTTAGATGAAGTTTTGATGATTGAAGGTTAAGTAAGGGAGAGAAGGCTAAAGGAGAGGATGAACACTACCCGATGAAAATGAGTTTTCACATACAAGGAGTCCTAAATCAACAATGAGTATCGATGTAGAAGAGGCAGTATCGATACAAAGAACAGATCTAGGTTTTGTATCAATACAAGGAACTGGGTCTCGAGACATAAAACAACTTGATCTATATCGAGACAAGCTGAAGAGTATCGATACACGATATCGATACTTGGAGTAGGTATCGATACAATGAACAATTCTGGGTTTTGTATCGATAGCTTGAAACTGATCTTGATACAGGGAAAAATGATATGCTGGTATCGATACATATGGTCTAGTATTAGGTCATTTCCATTAAGATGGTATCAAATTAAGCATATTTTTTACCAATTATTCTTCAAAAAGTATTTGAAAATACAACTTAAACCAAAATTTTCACATCAAAATCATTTAGCATGAACAATTCAAAATTTAACCCAAAAAACAATAAAATCATCCAAGAATCAAAAAATCATACAAGTGCACATCATCAAATAAGTAGGTATGTAAATCTAGCTTTTTAAACTAAGCATGATGCAAACAATATTGAGGCAAAGTATCAGAATTTTATCAATTATGAATTTAGGGTGCATTCATTAAGCCAATTTCTCTTCTAATTATGCAAAATCTATCCTTATCAAGTGGTTTAGTGAAAATATCAGCTAGTTGATGTAAGGTATCAACGAATTCAAGCACTGTATCACCTTTTTGCACATGATCTCTAATGAAGTGATGTCTAATCTCTATGTGCTTGGTTCTAGAGTGTTGAATTAGATTTTTGGTGAGACAAATGGCACTAGTATTATCATATTTAATTCGAATATGATCATGGTAATGCCAAAATCCTCCCTTAGTTGTTTTATCCATAAAATTTAGGCACAACAACTTCCTAAGGACATGTACTCTACTTCGGTTATGGGTAAAGCAACATTATTTTGTTTCTTCGAGAACCATGATATGAGCATATTTTCAAGAATTTGACAGGGACCAGAAGTGCTTTTCCTATCAATTTTACACCCACCAAAATCCACATCGGAATAAGCATGTAAAGCAAAAGATGATTCTTTTGGATACCATAAGCCTAGATTGGGAGTGTCTCTAAGATACCTAATAATTCTTTTCATGATAACTAGATGTAACTCCCGTGGTGATGATTGATATCTAGCACATAGGCCTGCACTAAATATTATGCCGGGTCTACTTGCGGTAAGATATAGCAATGAACCTATCATAGACCTATAAAGTTTAAAGTTAACACATTTAACTCCTTCATCCTTTTCAAGCTTTGTTGAAGTACTCATAGGTGTGGAACAAGGCTTTGCTTCATCCATTTTGAACCTCTTGAGTAATTTCTTGGTATACTTTGCTTGATTGATGAAGATGCCACCTTTTGTTTGCTTGACTTGTAGTCCCAAAAAGAATGTTAATTCTCCCACATGCTCAATTCAAACTAACCTTGCATTAACTTAGAAAATTCTTGACAAAGAAATTCATTAGTAGCACCAAAGATAATATCATTAACATAAACTTGAATCAGTAAAATGTCCTTTTTTTTACTTTTATAAAAAGAGTTTTGTCAACATTGCCTCTATTAAAACCTTTTTCAATTAAAAATTTTGAAAACCTTTCATACCATGCACTAGGTGCTTGCTTTAGACCATACAAAGCTTTTGAAAGTTTAAAGACATGATCGGGATAATGAGGATTTTCAAAATTGGGAGGTTGCTCAACATAAACTTCCTCATTAATAAAATCATTTAAAAAGGCACTTTTGACACCCATTTGATACAACTTGAAATTGTTAAAACATGCAAAGGCTAGAAGTATTCTAATGGCCTCTAGTCTAGCTAAGGGAGCATAAGTCTCATCAAAATCAATTCCTTTTTCTTGACTATATCCTTTAGCTACTAATCTAGCCTTATTTCTAACTATGGTTCCATGCTTATCAAGTTTGTTCCTAAAGACCTATTTAGTACCTATGATGGATAATTACTAGGTCTCTCCACAAATTCCAATTGCTCCTCTTAAATTGGTTTAACTCCTCTTGCATGGCCATGATCCAATAATCATCCTTTAAAGCCTCATCTAAATTCTTGGGGTTCAATTTATAAAAGAAAAGCTACATAATTGCATGTATTTCTAAGAGATGATCTAGTTCTTACCCCTTGCTTAGGATCACCAATTATCTCGCCTTCTGTGACATAAGTCAACTCTCTATGATGATTTCTTCTCTTCCTACTCGAGTTGGCTCATGTTGTTTTTCCTTTTTTGGCGCTTCTTGATTTTGCATTGTTTGTCATTGCTCCTTATATGATGCTTATTCTTGGTAAATCTTTGCATCATCATTATCAAGAGATACTTTTCGCAAGATTGAGTTAGCAAGGTTGACTCTTCACAACCAAGGTTTTATTATTAAACACTATAAGCTTTGGAATTTGTTGAATAACCAAGAAAAATTCCTTCATCACTTTTTGCATCAAATTTACCAAGATTATCTTTTCCATTATTTAGTATAAAATATTTGCATCCAAAAGGATGAAAATAGCTAATGTTAGGTTTTTTTCCTTTAAAAAGTTCATATAGAGTTTTCTTTAGGATTGCCTAACCATAGCTCTATTTATAATGTAGCAAGAAGTGTTCATGGCTTTCGCCCAAAAATATCTTGGTAAATTTTTTCACAAAGCATGGTTCTAACCATTTCTTCCAAGGTTTTATTTTTCCTTTCAATAACTTTATTTTGTTGAGGAGTTTAGGTGCTGAGAAATTATGGCTAATGCCATTTTCATTACAAAATTTATCAAAACCAAGATTTTCAAATTCTTTTCCATGACCACTTCTTACACTAGAAATAGAATAACCTTTTTCGTTTTGGATAATTTTGCAAAAAGTAATAAATTTTTCTAAAGCTTCATCTTTAGAGCTTAAGAAGAGAACCGAAGTAAACCTAAACTAATTATCTACAATAACCAACCCTTATTGTTTACCTTCTAAGCTTAATGTCCTAGTAGGACCAAAGAGATCAATATGAATAAATTGTCATACTGTCGTAGTTGAAACAATATTAATTAGCTTGAATGAAGCTCTTCTATGTTTCCCTTGAACACATGCATCACATATTCTATCATTATCAAATTTTATTTTTGGCAATCCAACAACAAGGTCTTTTCTAGATAGTTTGGAAATTACATTCATAGTAGTATGTCCTAATCTTCTATGCCACAATCAAGGCAAGTTATCATTATTAGCAACGAAACAAACATTTTGAGAAGATAAGTCATCTAGATGTACAACATAAACATTTCCTTCCCTATGTCCTACAAAAATAATTTTATTTGACTTAACATTAACAACTTGACAATTCATTGATTCAAAAATAACTTTCATGCCTTTATCACACAATTGACTAATACTAAGCAGATTATGTGTGAGTCCCTTGACAAATAGAACATTTTCAATGTTGGATGAAGAGTTGTTACCTATAGTTCCAATACCTTTAATTTGTCCTTTTGAGTTATCACCAAAAATAACACTTCCTTCATCCTTAAGCCTTAGCTCCATAAATTGATTTTTATCACCGATCATGTGTCTTGAGCATCCACTATCAAGGTACCAAGAATTCTCTCTTCTTGAATTTACCTTGAAGCAGTGCTCTTCCTCCTACAACCATGAAGTCATGTTTCTTTTTAGGTACCCAAATTTTCTTAGGTCCTTGAGTATTAGTGTTCATAATTCTTATGCCTTTTGGAATCCATTTTATTTTGGTAGCCTCATCTTGAGATGTGCTAACACCTTTAGAGACCCATACCCTTCTAATAAGCTTGCCTCTATAAGTAATAGTCTTTAACGAACATGTGTGAAATGTATGACCAAGTTTATGGCAATGAGTAAATATGCTAGATGCATCAAATGATTTATTTTGTGTCATAAAGAAATTCTTAAAGTGAGTTTTTTTTTTTCAATTCTATTTTAGCCCAAACCATCTTTATCAAAGAATATTGTTTGTGTTTCTAGCATATTATTCAAGTTTTGTTGTGCCATATAAAACCTTGTAAATGAGTTATGCAAGTTTGTGTTTTTCTTAGTTAGATCATCAATATTGACTTGTAACTCATCTATTTTCTTCTTAAGATCATCATTGGTCATGCTTAATGTTTCAATTTCTTTCTTAAGTTTAGAAATTGTTTTCGTATAATTTAAATTCATGGTTTTGAATTCTGATGCTAATTCATCAAATGCATTTTGTAATTCATCAAATGAGTAAGTATTAGCATTAGAAGATACCTTGGGCTCATCATGAGCCATGAGACATAGGTTGGCCACCTCCTAATCATCATTATCAAATGTGTCACTATAACTCCATGTGGCCAACATAGCTTTCTTCTTTTGCTTCTTTGGGTTTGATTTCTTCCATATTAGACATTTAAATTTAATGTGTCCTAATTTCTTGCACTCATAGCAAATAATTGTTCTTTCTCTTTCTTGCTTAAGTTTCTCTTCATCATTTCTTTTCGATGAGGTCTTCTTGCTTTGTTCATTCTCATGAATTTGTTGAATCTTTTTGCAAACATGGCCATTGCTTCTTCTTTCTCAACCTCTTCCTCCCCATCATCATCATCACTAAGAATGGTTATTTTAAAGGCAACAATTACCTTCTTTTGTTGCTCTTGTCCATGCTTAATCTTCATCCCCTAAGTTGGAAAAGAACCTATGAGTTCATCCAAGGAAAGTGTCATGGGATCTTTGGATTCTTTAATTGTTGTCCCTTTTGTTTCCCAAGACTTGGGAAGACTATTGAGTAGCTTCTTCAGCATCTCTTTATTTGGATAGGTCATTCCAAGTGCCTTCAACCCATTGATAATATTCGTGAACATATCCAATATTTCTTTGATGGTTTCATCCGCCTTTTTCTTGAACAATTCATAGTCGAGTGTAAGCATGCTTATTTTGAATTCCTTAACTTGATTTGTTCCTTCATGTGTGGTTGCTAACTTATCCCACACTTGCTTAGCATTGTCACATAGTGAGACTCTATTGTACCCACTCAGACCAATAGTACAAAATAGTGTGTGCATGGCCTTGGCATTTGATTGTGCCATTTTGGTGTCTTGTTCAACCCATTCTTCTTCTTCCTTCGGCATAATACAATCTCTAACTTTTTTCTTAAGGATGAGTGGTCCATTGATAATGATCTTCCACACTTCATAGTCATTTGCTTGGATAAAGAGCCTCATCATTGTCTTCTAATATGAGTAGTTGTCACCATTAAAGAGTGGAGGTCTCATGATAGAATGTCCTTTAAGTCTTATAGCATTTGCATTTATCTCAAACGCCATAAGACAAACTTTATCTTGGCCTTTTAACTCTTATGAGCTTTTTGAGGCTTTAAGCATCATGTTTGCATTCTCCATTTTTTAGCTATAAAGGATCTTTTCTTAAGATTGTGAGATCTACAATAGAGACCAAAGCTCTGATGCTAATCGTTAGCTTAAAGAAAGGATTGAACCAAGAGGAAGGTGAATTGGTTATACAAAAACTTGATAAATTTGAAGTAAATTGAAAAAAAAAAAAAGTTAAGGGTAAGAAAAACAAATAATTAATGTATAGAGGTTAGGTCCTTGAACTCGGCACCTACGTCCTCTCTTCTTGGTACTTTCTTACCAAGGTGATTCCTACAATTCACTAGTCAAATTTTTTACCTTTAAGGCTAAGATATAACCTTACACCACTATCTTTTAAGGCTTAGATAGAGCATTTCAATCTTTTTGAGAATTTTACCTTAAATTTTCAAATATTTTCACTCACTTTCACACAACTCCTTTGTGATATGAATGAAGTATTTTGCAAACAAATTGAACCTCTAGTAGGTGGATGTTTGTTGGATTTTAACTACATAATGAATGAAATACAAATAGACTTGGAAAATATGAATTTGATACAAGTAAAATGAAGAATTTAAAGACTTTTGAGCTTTTGTTGTTCAATGCTTGATTAAGTTTTTTTATCTTTTCTTCTTCAGCTGTTGGGAACTTATATTTATAGCTTGAAATTGATTTATAGATGTTGGGCATTTAATGTGGTGGTTGGAGAGCCATTGTAGCCTCCATAAATGCTTGTTTCTGTTGGACCTGTGCTATAGTATCGATACATTACCAATAGTATCGATACAAGAATAAAAAAATGATAGTTATAGCTTGTTGTATCGATACAGAGGACTGCGTATCGATACCAACCAAGCTATATCAATACAAACACACCTGTATCGATAAATTCGAGGGTTTTAGCCAAACCTTGGCTTTTACCAAGCATTGTATCAATACATATGGGGTAAGTATCAATACTCACTGCAATGTATCAATACATGCTTAAAAATATCTATCTAAATGAGGGTTTTAAGCATAGTATCGATACATTTGTTCATTGGATCGATACATACCTTCAAAATCCTTTGTAAAATGATTTTTCTTGACTTGATATTAACTCAAACATATCTAAAAAATATTCTAAGTATAAATATACATTTTGGAACATATATTTTTAAGAAAATACAAACTTAGTACTTTTCAAAATGTTTTTCAATTTTAAAATAAATACCAAGTTGAGTATAGACTAATTTAGCTTAAGTTGTTTTTTATATCAAAACCGAATTCAAAGTTAACATAAACAAAGTTAATTGTTCAAATTAAATGCTTTCTTTAATTATTTTTCAAACTCATACTATAAATATTGAAGTCATACTTTATTTCAATGTATCTAATTTTAAAAACTAATACCCTATTTAATTGTTCTATTATTATTCCCTTTAAAGTCTTCCTAAGTCTTTTTTAGGAGTGCTAATTAATTTTGTGAAGTGTCTATTTTGGTGGAGCTTCTACTATCTAACTTATGCAAGTTAACAAGGTACACAATGGGTGACTAGGCTTGTTGTATCCTAGGACATGACTTGCATTAAAACCTCCGTGCACCGATTCTTCTTACTAAAAGGGCATTCATCATCTCAAGAGAGCAACCTTATCTATGCCTCAATCTTCATCACTCTATTTGAACAGTTCAATTTATAATAATTGAATAATAGCAAATTAATCCTCCAATCTTATCCTAAAGAATTATTGTGTGGCATTCTTCACGAATATAATCATAGCTTTAATGACTTTCTCCTAAGACTTTTCCACCTAGATGATGACATATTCAAAAAAGTCAAGTATAAAAATTCTTTTGCTTCCATCTCTTAAATTTTGCATCATAAAAGTGGAAAGGACAGTTTAGGTCATTAGTTTGGGTTGTCTTGGGCAAGCTTCCAACAATGTTCTCTATTAGGAAATTTTGTCTCAAATTGTTGGAGAATGTTTCACAATTATTCTGCGAGATAGGATTAGAGGATCAATTTGCTATTGCTAAATTGTCCCAATCTAATAGATCAAATAGGATGACGAAGATTAAGGGACAAACTATGTAACTCTCTTGAGACAATACGTGCCCTTTCAATGATAATAACCGATGCAAAGAGATTGTATTGTATGTCATCCCCCAGGATGAAACAAGCCTAGTCACATGTTATACACCTTGTTAACCTACATAAGTTAAGAGGTACAAGCTTCACCAAATTTCACACTTTCTTCACCAATTACTTAGTAATCCTAAAATGTCTAAGAAAATATTTTAATTGAAAAACATTAAAAAAGAGAAATGGTTTAAGAAAGCTTGAAGATAGGATGGTTTAAAATTGACAAAATAATATAGCAGGGATAAAAAAAACAAATGAACATTTACCTTTTTTTTAACTTAGAGTAAATGCAATTGACAATAAAAAGTAGATCAAAGAAACATTAATAAATGTTTTAAAACTTTCTTCTCCCACATCTAAAGAATGCGTTCTCTTTTTTTTTTTTTTTCATTAAAATACACCAACAAAGAGTAGCAAGTGAGATTGATGAAAAAGGGCTGGGGTTGAAGGAACTTTCAAAGGGAAAAATGCCTGAAAAAAAGTGTAATTGTTCATTTTTCTTAATGAAACTTTAATTTTTATGACAGAAATTTGAATAATCGTTACTTTGAACTCTTTTAAATGACCTATGACTCATTTATAATTGCACTGACAAATTAAAGACCAAGACATGATATCAGGCATTGATGAAAAAAGGTCGGGGGTTGAAGGAACTTTCAAAGGGAAAAATGCCTCAAAAAAAAAAGTGTAACTGTTCATTTTTCCTTAAATGAAACTTTAATTTTTATGGCAGAAGCTTGGACAATCATTACTTTGAACTCTTTTAAATGACCAATCACTCATTTATAATTGCAGTGACAAATGAAAGACCAAGACATGATACCAGGCATGGTGATTAGATAGGGACTGCAACTCTTGATATACTTTATGTGTCAAACATCAAGGCCTGACCAGTTAAGGTCAAGATGCGATATCCAGCAATGTAGTGAACAATCATTACCTAGCTACATATGCTTTTATCTGGGTTTGTTATTATGTAATGAAAATTTTAGTTTTTATATATATATATATATTTCTAGCTTTTAAATATGTATATATATATATATAATATGAAATTGGCATGATGCAAATAAAGTGTGCTTTTATATGTAGGCGTCTGATGTTTACAAGTTATTTTATGATGTAGACACAATTTACACACCCTAACTCTTGGATGCGCCCAATCATATGTAGAAATCACTGCAAATATACAATAAAGTCCTTGGATTGTATCATACCAAGCTATATGATATAATATATCCATATATATATATATATATATTAACAACAAAATATGCCCCTTTTATGTTATCATAACTTAGGCCCAGAGAATAAGTTTTAGCCAATCGTTTGATTTACAAGGTATTATTCACGGTTAAGTGACATCTAAGTTTGCAATTGATTTTTTGAGAATAATTATTTGATCTTACATGGAGATATTAATTTATAAATTAATTAGAATAAGATATGAAATTTAAATTTCCAGAGTGATACTCCCTCAACCAAGGGTTTTGAATACAAATTTTGAATAAGTTTTCTTAGCAAGCAAATAATTTTCAATGAATACTTTGTATTCAGAAGCAAGATTTTCACATAAATCATCAGAACGATTCTACTACATGTTTACAGCTCGTAATCGTGCTAATTTAGCACATCGGTGAGATGCTATCAAAGAGGAAATGGAACATATGATAAAGAACTAAGTCTGAGATCTCATTGAATTATATAAAGGAGTAACAATCCTTTGCCGAGCGTTATAAAGTAGAATTGTAGCTGGAGATTCACTTGAGAAAAAGTATTGATTGCAATGAAATCTATAATAAGAATCAGAAAAATCGAAGTTATAGCAAACATATCAATATGAAGTATTTTGCTATCATATATGGAAGATAGTATTTCTTTTCATGGAGATATTTGCATTTAGTCTCTTCATTTTGAATAAGAGTTTGAAAATTAAAACTAATATACAGTTAATATTTTTGACACCTTGATCAAATGACTTCTAATTCTAAAATGAATTGCCAAAATAATATTATTTTAAAATTATTTATGAAAATATTACTATTATGCTTCCGTAGCATTTTGAACGCATTTTGATCAATTCACATCTGGAATGTCAAAATGGTTGACGCCTTTAGTACTAAAACGTCAGACGTTCTGACGTTTTCTTAATACTTTGACATTTCACTTTGACACTTTCTAGGCATTAATTTTTTTCTTTTAAACTTACTGCATCGTAAATTTTTATTTGGTAAGTGTATTTTATTATTAAAATATGTAAAATTATATAATAAATATTTAAAATATATTAAAATTTAAAATTTATAAAATAATTTTTATCGTATTTTAATACGAAAGCGCTAATATATTTTTTCTTTGAGATTTATTGTCTAATAATTTTTATCTGGTATATGTATTTTATTATTAAAATATTTAAATTTCTGGATCCACTAACTGACTTACGAGACAGAAGTCAGAGCTTGCACATCGCCCCAACGAAGAATTTATCGAAACATCTTCTCTTATATACGCTATTTGGCTTGTTAGGACAGCAAGCATGAAAGTCTGCGGGTCGGATGGTTTTCCCTTCTTCTCAACAGAATCCGATAGACAAGAAAGAATCGAAAGCAGTCCTTTGCGCATTGTCTTCTTCATTGCGTTGGATGCCTTTATCCCCTACCCCAATCCCTAGCTAGCAGCAATCAAAATCTCCTTCATTCAAAGGGATTGGTGTCACTATGCTTAACACATGTGAATTGGAAATGGATTGGATGCTTCCTCAACAACGTTTAGGCAGCTAAGACCAAGAGCTGTTAGTGTACCAGCGCTTACTCATGTATCGCTTACAGGAGCGAGTCAAAAGTATGAATCAACTGTTCATAAAGACACTGTTTACACCTTATCCATCGGGCTTACCCCTCTTGTTGCGGAATAAGCACTCTTGGAAGAAGCAATATTCAAAAAAAAAAAAAAAACTTTAGAATTTAAAATTTTGTAAAACGAATTTTTTGAGCTTAAGATATTTTAATATGAAAATGCCAATTTATGTTCTTCCAGGCTTATTACTTCATAATTTATTTACTTGAAAAATGCATTTTATTATTAAAATATCTAAATTGTCAGCTAAATATTTAAAAGATTTAAAATCTAAGATTTTGTACAATTAATTTTTCAGCTTAAGAAAATATTGTTTTTTACTACGAAAGCGCTAATTTACGTTTTTCTTTGAGACATGTTCATAATTTCTTTACCCAGTAAATGCATTTTATTATTAAATTAACTAAAGTTAGCCAGTAAATATCTAAAAATTATAAATCTAGCATCATGTAAAACTTGCTTTTTCTTCTCAAAAAATTGTCCCATTTTAATATGAAAGCGCCAATTTATGTTTTTCTCTGAGACTTATTACTTCTTAATTTTTTTAACTAGTAAATGCATTTTACTATTAAAATATCTAAAATTATCATTAAATATTTTAAAATTTTAAATTCTTTAAAACAATTTTTTCAACTTAAGAAACTATCATATTTTAATATGAAAGAGTCAAATTTACTTTTTTTCATTGAGACCCGGTAAATGCATTTTATTATTAAAATATCTAAAACTATCTGGTAAATATTTACAAAATTTTAAAATCTAAAATTATGTAAATTGAATTTTTTAGCTTAAGAAATTATCGTATTCTAATACGACCGCTAATTTATGTTTTTCTTTGAGACTCATCATTTTGTATTTTTCATCCTATAACTATATTTTATTGTTAAAAAAAATCTAAACTTATCCAGTAATAAAATGTATTTACAGGATAAAAAATAGGAATTCATAAGTCTGAAAGAAAAACAAAACTTGGTGCTTTCATATAAAAATACAACAATTTCTTAAGTTGAAAAATTCATTTTACATAATTTTAGATTTTAAAATTTTTAAATATTTAAGGGCTAATTTTAGATATTTTAATAATAAAATGCATTTACCATCTAAAAAAATTACAAAGTCATAAGTCCCAAAGAAAAACGTTGATTGTCACATTCGTATTAAAATCCTACAGTTTCTTAAGTCAAAAATATTCATTTTATATAATTTTAGATTTTAATATTTTTAAATATTTATCAGGTAATTTTAAATATATTAATAATAAAATACATTTACCTAATAAAAATTTACAGAATAATAAGTTTAAAAGAAAAAAATTTTGGTGCTTAGAAACTTTCATTAAGAAAGAGTCAAGAGTCTTATTGAAAATGTCAAGCATTTTGACGCTTTCGACGTGAATCGATCCAAATACCATAAAAATAAAAAAACAATATTTTAATAAATTAATTTAAAATGATACTATTTTAGTAATTTATTTTAAAATTAAGGGTACTTTGATATGGGCCAGGTGTGTATAGCGGAATTAACTTGAAGTGGCTTATATGTCAAGAATTTCGAGGTACATGTGTTGCCCACTTTCAAGTATTTAACGATTCATTGGTATTAAACATTACATGTAGCATTAAACACATAAACAAAAATAAAGATATTGATCTCCATGCTTTTATTCGGTGGAAATTAAAAGAATGAATCTAGTAATAATTATTTAAAATTAACTTCTTCCTTCACGATGAGAAACAAATTTAAGGGATCACTTTCGAAAAAAGTCTCTAGCCTAACTTACAAATATATAACCCGTGGTAAAACTATACCGTCATGCTAAGCATCAAGTGAAATAAGATTTTAATTATTCGAACACCATTTTTATCAACCGAAATTCTTTGTATTTGCCAAACAACCGAAAATCTGAAAAAAAAAAAAAAAAAAAAAAAAAAAAAGAAAAGAAAAAAGGGTTCTCAGTCTCGGGAAGTCATTTATCGAACGGTCGATTTTTTTATTTCAAATTCCCTTTATCACAGCAGTACTGGCTATTGTTTTCAACTTTTGGAAAGGAGAAAAGGTTTGGTTGGTGCCTTGGGAATGAATGAATATAAATAGTAAATAAGGTGTTGGCATAATCGATCGATCCGGAAAGTGTTTTGTACGGTAAAAATCTCAACATCCTACACATGCAGATGCTTTGTTGGCGTTTGCTGATGATTTGTTTCGCTTTTCATGCATGCCCTCCTTGTCCTTCCTCATAATTATGAACCAAAGAAAAGACATGCATGTTCAGCTTGTCGGAATTGGTTTGGCCTCTTTATCATGTCTTTCTATGCTCTTTTCTTTTATCTTTTCACCTCTATTTGTGTGTGGCATATCTTGTCACCTCTAACTATCTAATTGAGGTCTTGTTTAAGAAAGATGCAGAAACCTTTATATTTGATTTCATGCCTATGTTTTTTATTTCAATCTCCTCCAAAGATGCAAATGAAACATTCATCAGTAATTTATATATATACAAAGATCATCTTACATTGATCTAAAATTAATTAATTTTTTATATTTTTATAATTTTGTATAAAGTTAAAATTTTAACAAGTTAATCGATGGGTTTAATAATATAAACAAACTCATCGTACATGTAAAATTTTATATTGATCCTCTATATATATATATATATATATATATATATATATATATATAAGGGACTTTGATTTCTAAAATTGTTTTATACACGCATCCAATAATTTGGGATCGTGTTAGAGTTTTGTTTTAAAATTTACGATTCAAGTTTCTTACGATAAGATGTGCCAGAATATTTGAAGATCCTATTTCGCATATCATTATTTCTTATTAGAAATATTTAAATGATTATTTGGCATTACTGCAGACGACAAATCATATTATTACTCTTGGTTTAATCATGTCTATCAAATGAGAAATGAGAAATATTTTTTCTTCATAAATGTAGGGAACAGAAGGATATAATCTGTTGTATATGTAAGATAACGACAGAATCAACCAAGAATTAAGCATCTATATTTAAGTAAAATGATTCTATAATCAAACTCCATTGTTGTGACAAAGTCTCGCCCAGAACTATTTGAACATCGGACAGCATTGAGTTACTAAACAGATTATTGGAGGTGGGGACTTCTAACCTAACACAACTTTTACTTTAATTGCTTGCTCTCAATATCATCATGTATAGGTAGGGTCAAAGATTATTGCATATCAAGCTTCCAAGTATATATCACCAAAAAGGGAATTTCAAATTATATCTTCTTCATTTCCTTTAGAGGGCAACTTGAAAGTAGAAGCTAAAACATGGACAATTTGTTGTATTAAAAAGAACCCAAATGATATGAACTCTTTCAACATTTAGTAGTTACTACACTATGTTTCTCTAGTCTGAAAGTTAAAATCAGAAAATGGGCAATAATTTTTCATTTTGGCCAATGTCTTTTTTGGGGGGGTTAGATACTTGATTCAAATTTTATTTAGAAATCAATTTAGTAAAATTCTATTGGTAATTAAATTTATTTAATGTTTAAATATATTTGATATTTGGAAATTCTTTTTTTGCGGGTTAGATACTTGATTCAAATTCTATTGGAAATTTCTTGGTAATTAAATTTATTTAGTGTGTAAATATTTTTAATTGGAAAGAAGTCTTAGTAAGAATTCTTTTGATCAAGCAATAGGCTATATTGAACTTTATCAGTATGAAGAGATGTAATCCAATGGAGATTCTAAGTGGGAGATGGGTTTATAAAGATGTGAGGAAGAGTTTTGTAAAACATTTGGTTAATGGAATAAAGGGCATTATATGTTTTTAGACACTAGAAAGCATGAAATTAGGTTTTTTTCCAGGATTTGGGCTTCATGTTTGTTTATTAGTTGTTTTGTACTCTTTGTAATCTTTATGTTTAGATAGTGGATTTCTCTCTCTCATCCATAAATGTAGAATATTTAGGCCAAATCATGTAAACTCTTGTCTCTTGTATATATAAGTTATTTTCATGTTATGTTAAGTTAGAATACATTTCTACCTAAAAATTCCCAATAAGTGGTACTAGAGCCATGATTCTAAAGTCATAATGATGCAATCATGAATAATGATGATTTTTTAGTTTCGAGGAATCTATTGTTATGATTTTTGAGATCGGAGACATGCAATAGAGATTGGTTATAACGAAGTATCAGTTACAAGTGGAACGATTCCTAATCAATTCAGTAGTGCTGATCTTAGGTTATTAGAATGAAGTATTGAAGACTAATTCAATTATGTGGAGTCGATATTACTTGAAGGCTAATGTTTTAGGAGAATTTATATAAGGCTAGAGATTGTTAGATATTTAACTCAAACTATATTTGGGAATCTGTTTGGATTCTAATGAAATTCTAGTGGTTGGAGATTACTTGATAAGTTTATTTTATTTTATTTTTTTGCTAAGTCAAAGATGTAGACATAACATTTTGTCGGGGCCATCGTCCAAGGCATCAAAGATTATTGTTTGAAACATCATCGAGGTCATTTGGACAAGCGTGGATTGGTCATCCATCATTCCTAGCCATGTTAAGGTGTTCGAAGAGCCAAAGGTGCATAAAATTCACATTTTTAATGTATGTATTGATGCAGGGTCTCCATGTCATTAAAAATTCAAATTTTATAGGTTGTATCAATACAAAATGTCAATTTATCGATACATTTCTTCATGTGTCGATATATTGGTTTGTTGTATCAATGCAAGGCTTTGCAGTAACTAAAATCATGATTTTTTTGCCAAAATGTATCAATACATAAGTGATTATATCAATACAAGCCTTAGCATCTAGGCAAAATGTGTTTTATTTATTGATACAAAATGTTTTGTATCCATACACAAGCAAAATGGCCTAGTTCATGACATTTTTATCTCTTTGCTCCATTACATCAAAACTCGAATTGGACCACGTTTTAAGCACCAAAAATCATCCAAATTCATATTAGGCTCTAGCATTGGACTTGTGATTGGATCAATTAAATTCTTGAGGCCCAAATAACCATTACAAGGACATATTCATGACTTAATGCAATTTGTTAAAAGGCACTTTAGAACTTTCTCATGGCTTAACTGCATAAAGAGGTCTTGATCCACTAGTTTAGTTAAGCAAACTAATGGAATTGAGTGGCAACTGAGCATTGTGCCTTATCCATATTAGAGGTACATGACTAAAGCCCCAAAATATACTTGTTTTTTGTATTATTATCCTTACTATTCACATGGCTATATGGGCCAACTTTGACTTAGGTGAGAAAGGGACTTACACACTCATTTACACATTCATTTTCACACATTCTCTCTACACATAACAACCTCCAAAAACCTCAAAGCAATCCCATTTTCCTAGCCTCCCATACCAACCATAAAAAATAGCCATATTTGCTTGTTTTTCTTTTCGCTAATTCATAGCAAGTAAGACAAAGCTTTTGCTTGGGAAAAGCTCATCTTTGTGTAGGAAAAGTTACTGAAACTCTTGTTGGTATATTTTCTTAACTTATCCCTTTATTTTGTTGCTATTCTCATGTTCTATATCATGTTAGTGACCCTTTTATGTGACCAAAACCTCATTTAAGTTCTATGCATTTTCTTTAATGTATGGTCCATAATTCTATGACTTTGGCATGCATTCATATTTAAACATCATGTTTTTATGTTGTTGTGAAATTTCTAGCCCTTATTCATGTTATGAAGACATTTTCCCTCATGCCTATATCACATTTCATGCCTTTATACATATATTTTAACATGTTCATGCACTTTTCTTGTCTAAAAATCATGCCTTTATGCTGTCATGAAACTCTCAACACATGTTCATGTCATGGAAGCACTTTTTTTAATGCTCATACCATGTCCCATATCTTCATAAACATATTCTAGTTTGTTCATGCATCCTTCATATTTTCCTTGCATTTTTAACATGTTGTTTAATAAAAATGGTTTCTTGTTGATGTTCTAGCATGTTCTTATCATTTGATGCCATGTTTGAATGTTTTTTATGATTAAAGATGCTTGCTTGATGCCTTATTCTTGTTGTAAAAAATTTGTTTTTTTTAAAACCCCCAAGTTAAGTCCATGTTAACCTCAATAAATAAGGATTAATATAGACATGATGTTTTATGTTAATTGATCTTCCAATCTTAGAAAAAATCAAGCTTTTCATGCTTAGATTCAAATAAGGCTGAATGTTTTGATTTTCACAAAATAGAATGTCTTTTTAACTTGTCCTAAATTATGTCTTTTTAACTTGTCCTAAATTGTTTGCGCCTTGATTTTTTTTTTTTTTTGTCTAGAGCCCTTGCTAGTGACATGGTTAATGGGCTATTCCATCATCCCAAGCTACTCTGAGATTTTAAGAATGAGCTTGTAAAGCCACTTTCACTGATCCCCTTTTGTTATGGACATTCGAATATCCATGGTCCAAGTCTAATTCTAGGAAACCCAAAAAAACTTGAAAAATCCCCTATTTCATGCTGGTAGCACTGTAGCCATGACTTTAAAAAATCATTTTCTAACCATAAATAATTTTTCGTGAATTTTCTTATTCTTTTCCCTTAAAGACATCAAATTACTTTTCCAATGGGATCTTATTTGCCCTTGGATCATTTCGAATGAAAGAGTTATGATTTTTCAAACCTTTACTATCCATAACCACTAGAATCAATGATTTACATTTAGTTCATGTCAAAACTATTTTGACCCATCACATGATCCTTTTGGATTTTTAAAATATTTTTCCTAAAAAGTTCATGCAATCCTCTTTTTGAAGAGCTATCATTTGCAATTTAGTGATTTTAAATGAGTTAGGTATGATTTTTCAAAGTCCACTATATCCTTCCCCTTGCATATGCTATCTAAATCAAATTATATCCAACTTCAAAAATTATTTCCTCCCGAAAAGTGATTTTTTGGTTTTTTTGGAACATTTTTGTATTAACTCTTATCAAGCCACTTTTCCAACACTCCTTGGCTGACCCCTAAAACTTTCAGGCCAATCCATAATAAAATCGAAAATAAAGATAACATGATGTTATCACTTATTTTAACATTCATCAAATTTAATTGTTTTTTTTTTTTTTCAAAATTCCTACTTTAAGGCATTTGGATGACTCTAAATGAGTCCAATCAACCCATCAAGTCAAAACATCTATCAATCCCCTTAAGCTTGGATCAATGCACATGTATATTTCAAATTCTACGATCCTTTATTTTGTTAATTTTTCATTTTTAAATAAAAGATTTTAACTTTGTCAAAAATTGTCAAAAATGTCATTTTGTTAAGAAATTATTGATCCTTTATCAATTTAATTCTTTCAATTTAGTTTCTCTAAAATGATCAAAATATTCATCTTTGGAGGTACTTCAACCCTGTTTTTTGAAAGGATACTCCAGCCTCATTTTTCAAAATTTCACATGAGACCAAATTTTCTCCCTTTTGGATTCCTCTAGATTTTTTTTCTTAGTATCCAAACCCATTTTACAAAGCCTCAGTTAATCTATCAATCCAAACGCATCTGAAAAATTATTAACTTAGTTGTTTCTAGATAATTGATGAGAATTACGAGATATATTTTGATCATCCCCCTCTTTCCTTTTTGTATGATTTATTTTATGCGACATTATCTCATTTTTCATCTTATTAACACGTTTCTCTTTGTGGTGTTCACTTCGCATTCATATTTTCAAATTATTTGCAAAAATCACATAGGCAATGTTTCATATTAGTATCTCTCCAGTGCTTGACAAGAAATATCTAGCTTTCAAAATTAAATCTGGAGATCATTTTTAATAAAAGAAAATCTCTATGTTCCCCACCTTTTTGAGGTGCATATGAGATTCAATTTTTTTACGAAAAATCCAGATTTATCACTTTACACAAATTCATGCATAAAAAGGATTCAAAATAATGATAAGTCAAAACTGAGGAAACTAAAACCAATGTAAGATACAGCTAGAAGGTATCGATTCCAAGCATTGTGTGGATGATAATACTTTCTCACTCATAACCTACTCCTAAACCCAACTAACAGATTTCTAGACCATGTTAACATTGGAATCTATTTTTCTAGCTTCGTAGCTCAAAACATCAGTTTCAATAGGCATCCGATCATATCTAGTCCAAGCTATCGGTGGCGACTAAAGTGTTGGTTACTTCACAGAGGCTATTCGAGATCGACTGGATGAGCGATTCGTCTGACGGTTCCCTTCCAGTGTTACAAAAGAAGAGTCCTAATTGAGAGGAAACCTTGGGAAAAAATTTATCATTTCCTCATATGTCTAAGTTATACGTGCTTCTCGCTTTGCAAGGATTTTTCCATATGCACATTGCAACAAAAGATTTTATTAAAAAAACATATGGAATAATAGAAAAAGCTAGTAACAAAACTAGCAAAGTTAATGAGCAAAATCTTAGCCTCTACACTTAAACACCATAAAATACATCTTAAAATAATAACAATAACAATATGAGCCAAATTGCAAAAACAACTAATTCAGACAACTTAGAGCTTGATTCAAACCCCCTAAATTAAATATCTTTTATCCCATTCAAATTCCTTAAAAGACCTGCAAAGCTTATAGGAATATTTGTAGAATTTATCATCCATTAGGTTAATAAAAAATCTTGCAAAACTATCAAGGACTAGGTCCAAGACAAATCTTACAAAATCATATAAAACCGAAGCAAAGTAAACCATCCACTTCTCATACCATTTTCAGAAACCATCCATCCTTCCATCATAAGAATGAAGTCATGCTTTCCATCTCAAATCTTATTTTGGCACACCATTCAGAAAACGACTCTCAAATGGAGAATCACCTAGGATTCAAAATCATGAACAAAACTTGTGGCGAACCTTAGCAAACAAGAATAAGACAACACCAATTAGAACCTAGAAAGCAAATATTAAACCAAGTAATATAGTTAATCAATCTACACTTCCATACCAAGCATCTTGATTTAGCCTCCAACAAGCAAACCAATCAACCAAACAAGCAAAAATTAGCAGCAAACTTCTCCCACATAAAACCAACATTTCCGAGTTAAGTTTATTTATTAAGTAAATAGTTTTTATAGAAAATAAATCTTGGTGACTAAGAATTTTTAGTGATCAAGTAAAAGGCTCTTTAATTATACTTTCATAATTATAAGAGAGGTGTAATCTTATGAGATTCTGTGTGGAAGATGAGTTTGTATGATTTGTGGAAGCATTTGGTAAAATACCGGGTTAATGGAATAAAGGATATTTCATGTGTTTAAACACTAGGGAACATGAAACTAAGTTTGTTTCGAGGCTTGGATTTAGTGCTTACTAAGTACTTTGAACTCGTTGTCATCTCTATGTTTATAATAGATTTTTTCTCTTATCTATGGATTTAGGTAATTGAAACCAAATCACGTAAAAGCTTGTTTATTTTGTGTATAAGTTAATTTCATTTTCATCTTATGTTGGAATTCGTTTCAGCTAGAAAATTTTCCACACCTTTTACAATGGACACATTCATCAATGCACGATGAGAAGATTGGCAATGTATCCCAAAAATAAACTAATTTGGCTATGGGGAATATTAGTGAACATTCAAGTGTACGTGGTTCGTACCGATCACAATATATAGGGTCTAGCTAGCCACCAGGAAAAAAATGAAGGCAAAGAGAAACCTTACCGGGAAACACTTTGCAGTATAGTTAATATTAACCAAAATAGATATATCTAGATTGTAGAACATAGGTTGTTAGGGAACATTTTTGTAACTCAAGAAAAAAAATTCGATATTGATACTAATAATAATTTTGTCAGCCTGTCACAACTCAAAAGAAGTTGGACTCTTTCGAATATAATATATTTGAGCCTTTCTCTTTTGCTTTTTATAGTCTAATGGACTAATCGAGATAGGATTTTCACGAATCTACTTTATTTCTTTTATTTCCACTTTTAGACAAGCTCAATGCTCATGTATAGTAACCATTTTCTTTTATTTTTTCTTCAAGTAAAATATTGACCCTTTTCTTGGTTTTTCACTGGTGTAACTGCTATTTGCTTTTTACTATGCTTGTCTTCTATGAACGTTTTGACAGCTTTTTCAAGGTCTTTAAGATTCCATTTCTCTCTCTCAATTCTCAACTATTCCGATGTCGGAAGGAGAACTAAGCAACTGTTATATCTTCCTTCCAAATTCTTCTTCCTTTTTTTTTTTTTTTTGTTTTACCTCTCAGTTCCATATGTAACTCCAATCTTCTATCTCATAACTATATTAGAAAAGAATATGTATATAGACCGCTACGGTCCATGAATATAAGTCTTGGGAAAGTATGTCTTGGATGACTCACAAATGGTTGGGATTTGACCATTCTCATTGATTTTTTATATGTATTTGCAAGATTAAGCCACGATAATCCACAATCAAAATTTAAGTTCGAAAGCCATATCGGGTGCACATAATCAAGATTCAAAAAAAATTCTCTTTTATATCATTGATTCATTAATCAGGTGATCCAGGAAATCGTTTCATCATTATCATCATTCTAATCATCCCTATTCTTTTAGCTCGTTAATGTTGTTGCTTCAAGACCATCAATAATAAATTAAACAAAAAGATTAGGTAACCATCAAACTAACTATTCGCCTCTATAATTCAACTACCAATCAAATCTAAAATAGCTATTCGCCTCTATAATTCAACCACTAATTAAAGCTGTGTGACATATCAGCTATTATGTTTTCTGATTTTCTTTGAGCATCCGGACAGAAGCACCCATCGTAGTCACATTGAGATTATTAATCTTGAAAAAAGTAATAATTAAATTCGAAGCAAGGCACTTTCAGAAATGCTGTTGTACTAATCCAATCAAACAGCTCAACGTACAATTTGCTACCATTAAATTTTTAGTATTTTATGTAATTGGTAACAAGCTTTGATCTTCTACTCAGCTTACTAAGAAAAAGTTGACAAATTTACTGACCTTATTAATTTGCGGGTGAATACTAATTTCATTAATTACTAACAACTAATTAGGTTTTAATAAAATATTTGGGATTCAAATTAGTAGTTTAATCTAAGGTCTGGCAGAGTTTAATAGCATGAAATGTTGAAATATATTTTTCTCCGTACAATTATTTTCCACGTATGCTCTTTTTCCTTCACGAAGTTCTATATCTTATTTTTGTTATTATGACAAGTTTAGAGGAAGGTTAAAAGAAGTTGTACAAAAGGTTTTGAAAAGGAAAAAAAAAAAAAAAAGAGAGTTAGAGAAAAGGTTGACATTGTTTTCCATTTAAAATTTGAAGGATTCGACTGTAACTAATTAATTTTAAAATTTGATAGATCTATCGTCATTACGAAATAAGAGATTGTTAAAGATAGGATAAGAAGATGATCAAAAGAAATATTCTCTCTATCTTGAGTTTAGTAGTATCGAGGACTAATATTGTCCCTAGTTTAATAATTGGGGCCAAATGTTGTTTACAAAACTTTTTAGAAACTAGTTTTAGAAAATTATCGTTATGAATGATTTTTTGTCCCCTAAAGCTTTTAGGAATCATTTCTTATCTTTTGAAGATAATTATTAGTTATCTTTAATTTTTCTAAACTTTGTTTGATATACATTATTAAATTACAAGTTTTTTGTTGAGTTTTCCAATTTTTTTTATAAATAATTTACGTATGTCTTGCTTTTAAAGGTTTAATCAAATTTATTTTTTTATTTGTAGTAATCTTAATATTTCGATATTTAGAGTTAAAGTTGTTTGATTGGTATAGAATTAAAAATAAATTTTATACAGTGCAACTTTTTCTTCATTTCATATTTATTTCTTTTATTTCTTTCTTTCTTATTTTTTTATTTTTGCTTAAGAGATTTTTTTTTCATTTTAAAAGTAAAAAATTACTTGGTATGATTGAAAATGAGAGAAAGAAAATAAAAAATATATTATTTTAGAATAACACTCACCGTAAGTTAAGAAGAAAAATAATCAATAATCTTGTAAATATAAATATTTGAGTCATACTACTTTTATCTTCTTTCCTCTTTTATTTCTAATTTCATGTGATTTGTCTATGTTAAAAAATATGAAAAATAATAATTTTTATTTTCTTTTGATTCAGTTCTAAAATTCATTTTTTTCTATTTTTTTATTCTTTTCTATGTATCTTTTCATTTTTCTACCTTACTAAGCACACTTCAAAATTTTCTGAGTATTTATATAAGAAAGACATACAATGTGATTATACTTATTCTAGAATGTAAAGGATTATATTGTGTATTATACACATTTAATTGTATTTTAAAAAAAATTAAAGAAAAGCATTTTCCTTCCTTTTTGACAAAATAAAAACATTTTTCAAATAAAGAAAAAAATTGGAACAACTGTCCAAGCAGTAAGGACCGCGTGTAAGGTAATATATTTTAACAGAATAACTAGTATCTTTAAAAACCTTGAATTTTAATTACGAGAAGGTTGTAGAAAAGTAAAGAAGGAAAAAGTATTCAACGTGTATGGCACTCTCGTTTCTGACCCATTAACACATTAAGTTATATTCAAACAAGCAAGGGAGCAATTGTCGCATAAATTTTTGTTGGATTATTATATGTTGAAATTTAACGTCAGTCAAAGAAACCATGCATGAAGGTGAACATTGTAATTATTTTTTAACAAAGGAAAATAATTCTTTTTTTTTTAAATAATAGATTTTGGGTTTATATTAATAATTGTTAATTTTGTTTATTACAATTAAAGAATGGGTCTATTTTCAGTGTCACAATAAGTTCGAAAGATATGAATGATTTAAAAGGATTGTTTGTTGTTAGGTGACATCCAATTAAGCATGCACAAATGCAATGATAACTTCACTTTGAAGCCTCAATTACGTGCATCACTATTTTCATTCAATTATTATATGCAATTGCCATCAGATTGGAAGTAATAATGTACTTTTGCCAGGCCCCCCCCTCCCCTCTCCCCATTTTCTTTTTCTTCAACTTCAACACTTTATGCTCTCAACTAAGCCTTCAAATGTTATCGGTAGATCTCATCTTTATCTTTGAGTTGCATCGCATGTAGTGATTTTCATGAGGCTCAGTCTGAGAGAAAGAGACAGAGAGCGGCATCAGAATATATAGAAAAAAAAAAAAAAACAAAAAAAGAACGAAGATTTGCATGACTACTACATATCATACATATTTGTACTGATCCACTAACGTTAATTGATCAATCAACATCACCATAAGAAATTTCGGAGATCACCCAAATTTGTCGGCCGGGTATTTGTGTAGATTTATAATTCCTAGATAATTTGAAGTTGGGAGTTTTGAAAAAAGAAAAAAAAAAAGGAGAGAGAGAAAGAGAGAGAGAGAGCAAAACCCTCTTTCTTGCTGGTTAATGCATGGTTAGGTTTTAACTTATACCTATTTAGAGGTTAGATGAGTTTGGATAGTAAAAAATTATTTGTTCAATATTTGATTTAATTAGATTAATTCTTAAAACTCAAATTATAATTCAAAATATTAAAATATTTACAAAATAATATTAATATTTATATAATCTTATAATAAAATTTAAATAAAATATTTTGTATTTGTTACGTAGTAATAAAAAATAGATTGATTTCATCCAAATTTGAAAAACACCTACATTAAATTCAACATTTGGATAGGTTTATTCCTATGATCCCCTCATTAACTTTTTTTTTTTTTGTTTTATATCGAATCATAATCTTTTGAGACTATGCTTAAGTTAAATCATTTTCTCAAACGATCATAAGGGTTTTATAATTAAAATTTTTATATATACAAAATAAATATTATAGGTATATTAAAAAGTCATATATATAGAAAAACCAATAAGTTTGAGAAGGGAACGGAGTAGAGAATAGCATGCAAAAGTTTGAAATTAATCAGTGGAAGGGCATTTGAAACAGTTAAATAAAAGTTTTGGCTTTGAGTGTGAATTGTCATCTTCCCTACCGACTAGGCCGATTATAGGCCAAGGGACAGTCCCGAAAATGTCACTTTCAATTAATTTTGAGTGCTCTCTTTCGTTTTTGAGATAATAGGCGGTGTTGTTAGGTGTCCTTGAGAATATTTTCTCTTGGCACCAAAAAGACATTTGCCCCACAAATCTTTTTGATCCTTTCGTTGACAGACAGTGAAGCCCTTCCCCACACCAACTCACTAACCCTTTTTTACCGCTTTCTTGCTTTACATGATTTGGACAAGAATTTTTATTATATATCATGCCATCATCACTCTTTGTCTGTTGGTGATATTTAATATTCTCTTCTCTCTCACGACCCCTACTCCCTCTTCCCCTCTCCTGCCCTCCCTCCTATTCTTAATTTTATCTTTTTTAGAATCCCATTCTTCCACCCTAATTGGACTATTTTATGTTAATTTGTTGTGAAATTAATTTTTTTTATTAATTCTTTTATACAAAGAAGATTGCAGCGTCGATACAAAAGAAGAAATTAAAAACATTTTGGTTCAGAATTTAAATTTTCAAAGTATAAATTCTTAAAAATAATTAAATAAACTAATTAAATTAAGCTCAAATCTCAAGTTATCGTTATTTATAAACATACAAGAAATTTTTTTGTATATTGTAATCCATGAGTGACCATCAAGTAGCCTATAAAACATTTTTTTCAATAATCACGATTATCGATTTCGTGTCTATCTTATCAATTTACATTTTAACCTTTAACTAGCATTGAAAGCAATTATCTCATCCACCACAGTTAACAAGATTACAAATATCTTTAAATGTATTTTAAAAATTTAAAAAAAATCATGTATATGATCATTTTTTAATCATATTATGGAGTTAAAGATACTGCATTACTGTTATATAAAAAAGAAACACTTAATACTATTACGCATTTATTCAATGATTGTATTCATACTGCCATGAATTAAAAAAGAATACTAATATTATGTACTTCCTATATCATCACCAGTCATTAGTGATTCATTTTTTAAATAATAAATGTGGTGTTGATATTATTTTGTTTGATAGTGTTTCTTATAGTATTAACTAGAGTGTGCTTTTATCAAAACCCAAAGGCAATTGGTATGCTAATTTTCCTCTTGGAATCTCTTAACTTGTTTGTCAAAAACTGGGTTTATAATGGATAGAAATAAGTTCAAATAAGCAAATTATAGGATTGAAAACAAAATAAAATAAATTCCAAAGAGCACATTAATAAGTCATGATATGAATATAAGAATTCACAAAATAATCAAGCTAGAACACGAAACAGACAATATTCATTATATATATATATATATATATATATATAAAAGAGCTAAAAGTAGATGACCATAAAACATTGTTTCTTACCATTTTCTCCAGAAGCAACGTAAAACTTTTGATATTATCTCAGAACGAAGAATGAGATGAAAGTAGTCCAAAAAGTTACTCAAAGTAGCTGAGTAGACAATTAACCTGCGGCAATTGGTGCATGGCATTGGCAGGCTGGAACCTTGTTTCAGCGTGATTTAAATTATGGGCCAGCACAGCCTTCTACTGTTATTATTACGACCATTTCATAGCCCATTGCATGAGTTCCAATAGCTGGATATTTGTTATAGACTGAACGTTGGGCTTTCTCTATCCAAGCCTCCTCGGACTTCATTCTAGGTGGAAAGCATTTCCTAAACTTCTAATATCCTTTGCTGACAAAAGGGTTACCAAGAGCCAGACACACTTTAGTTAAATAAGTTACTAATTCGTAGGGCATGGAGGCCTGGTTGAATGATGAGGCAAAGTTTTTGCCTTATGCTTAGTTTGGAAATATGAATTTGATAATTTAAAATTAGATTTTATTTATTGTATAAATTATAAGAATGAAATACATATATTATATATAAATTAGTTAAAGTTAATGTAATTAAATAAACATATAATAAATCTATAAATTTAAAAAATAATTATAAATGCTAAACTTATATATATTTTATCACACATCTTATACTATTTTTTAGATCCAAATCCATTCGGTGAAATTCAAGTTCCTAAAAGCTATCTTAGTGTTTTTCTTTTTATTCTTTTAATCACTGCAAAAGGAAGAAAGAGAACCTTATCCAAAGGGACAGTAATCTAAATAGTCTCTGAAGTAAATCAAATCTTTTAATGCGATCCTTGTTCTTAAAAAATTTTCAATGTGCTAGTGATACTAATAAATCATGTATCAATGTGTTACTTTGATTTAACACCATTAAGTATAGATGATGATATGGCAATGACTAATAAACTGATGACATGTGGCATCATGAGATGTTTGAGAAATTAGCATTTAAAAGTTTGTAAATAAAGTTTAACAAAACAAGAAAAAGAATATTTTAAAACATAAAATATTTAAAATTATATTTTTTAAAAATTAATAGCCACTTTTAAAAAAATAATTTAAAATATGAAAATTTTTAAAATTATATTCTGTAGAAAATTTTATTTTTAAAAAAATAAAAAATTATATTAAAAAGTAAAATATGGAATTAAAATTATTTCTAAAATATAAAATTTTAAAATCATTAATATCTGATTTTTTCAATATTTAAAAAGAAAAATTATTTTAAAAAATTAGAAAGTAAACAATGTAATTAAAATCATTTTTAAATATAAAAATTTTAAAATTCAAAATTTATATCTATTTTTATAAATATTTTAGAAAACAAAAAATATTTTAAAAAATTTTAAAAATATAAAATATGGGATTAAAATCATTTTTAAAAACTAAAATTTTAAAATCATTAATATTTATTTTTAAAAAATTTTAAAGAAAGAATATAACTTTTTTTCAATTTTTTTTGGTTGATACAAGTTACAACATTATGCGGTATCATACATTAAACTCTGCTAGATAAAAAATTATCCTTTCATATTTAATGATGTTATTGACAAGTATTACAATAACACAGGGTATAAAACTTTAGGTACGTACATTCTTAAAGTACAAAGACTATTACAAAACTTGATTAACTTTAAGGATTATTGGGATTGTTATCGCTTGTACTAATATCAAAAAGAATCAACGCTGAGCAAAGCTCATAGCTTCGAGGAGCTAGGAGAAGGGATCCAGAAAAAAGTTCTGGTTTATTTTTCTGTTCAAATTGGTCGCCCTATGGTCGGGTTCGAGCAAATCACACGAATTAAAGTTATGTTTGTCGGTGTTTTTGTTATTTGCTTTTTCATATTTTTAAGATAAAAATCAAATTATTTGAATAAAAAAGCAAATAATTTTTTTTTTAAAGAAAATCAATAGGTTTAAGCGTACTTACTCCAATAATTTGCATAGATTGAAGTCGAGGCCACATAGTTAATATGGTAAACTTCGTAAGTTGGGAGCTTGTTCGATTTGTTTCATGGGTTTTGCACTTTTATCTTTCAACTCAACAAACTATATTGCTGCTTTCATCTTCTATCAGCTAAGAAGACCAATGGATGGACTTTCAAAATGCCTTTGATGCTGTATCTACAGCTGGCGTCCCTTGAGCTGTGGTTTCGAGTCTTGATTGAAGGCCTCAGAACGAATTGGCCTCAAGAAGTATTTCCAGGTTCATTGTCTTTCCAATAATATATATATATATATATATATATATATATATATATACAACGTCTTCTATGATGGCAACTAACTTTTTTGTTATAGTTCTGTTCTGATGCTCAGTAAAATGTGCTGTTTGTCATAATATGAACTAGCAGTTATGAGCTTGGCTGGGAGAAAATATCATGCTACCTTTAATTCCTTACGATCAAACGTCACTCTGTTCTGCTCAGATATGCCACTATTTTACTTTTTCAATTGAAAACCTTTTTCTCCTTTTTCCTGTGTTGACATTAGAAAAAAAAAACATTTCCTTTTAGGGAATAATTGAATAGAATTTGGACGTCCATGTATATTCTGTGCTGCTCAAAATATATATATATATATATGTATATATATATTACAACAAATGTCCAGAGTCAATTATTCTTTCACCTTTTATTAAAGAAATCTTTACCTGAAAAAAATATATGTTTATTAATTTTTCTCTAATTTTTCCTTCATTTTCCATGCCCTAATTCAAGGTGGTAGGGAGGGTGAATCTCAGACATTAATAGGGATGATAACTATTCGGTTCAATTTTGGAAAAAAAAAATTATGATTAATGTTTTTTAAATCGAATCAAACAACATCTATAATGAACATAACCAAAACAAATTCCATTGGTTCAGGCCGATTTAGTTCATCCAGTTTTTTAATTTAAAAAAATTCTATCGTATTTTTAAGTTTTTTCTACTAATTTAAAAATATAATATTTATTTTTATATTATAAAAAGTAAAAACGAATTACAAAAATAGAATTTGATTTGACTCGATTCAAATAATTGTAAAACCAAATAAACTAAATAAACTTAACTACTATCCGAAAAAAGACCAAATTGAATATTAAATTCAAATCGGTTTTGGATTTTCTCAAGCTTTTCCTCGACATTAATAAGTTGCATAAGTCTCCAAAAATGGCATTTTCAGCCAACATGTTGGATAAAATCTTGCTCAAAAGTTCAAAAAATTGGCTCCAAAACTCAAAGGATATTAGATAGCTCAAACTGCATGTGAGAGCAGGAGGGAATTGGGCAACGATTAAAATTAGACCAATGTCTTCACAAGAACATGCAAGAGGCTAATAGTAGGTTGTTTGCTGTTGTTGACTTAAGTAATATCTTTGTATCATTAGTCCTCAGCTCCAAAATCATACTAAACGTAGAAGACAACAAGCAATTAACTTAAGTCAAGAAAAACTAATATATATTTCTCATATCACAATGGAGTGGTGAATCTTCTCTAGGCTACTCATTTACATTAGCATACTTTATGTAATTCCCAATGTCACCCTCCCATGGGCCTTACTTCTTGTGACCTTTTCAAGTGAAATCAAAGCATGACAATTTGGATTCAGGATAACATGGTGCAACAAGTTAAAAGACTAGTTATATGATTGAGACATGAGAACATTTGCATGGAAATTTCAACGAGATAATGTGCCAACTTTAGTGAACTTCTTCTCTAATAAGTACCTATATGCTATCCACAACTATCACAATAATTTAACCATATGAGATCTAGTTGTATACTTTTCCAAGAAAAATGGATTAGCATATATTAGTTTTTTAGCATTGTTAATACCCTATCTTAACAATACGATGACCAAGAACTAGGCTCGTAAACACAGCTTTTGTGCTATTATTATCGCATAATTATAACATGCTTATAATTCCTTGGAAGGCCAAATGTATTACTTGGGTTCATCTTATTAGCACATACATAATTATTCCTATTATGTTTACCAATGATGAAGGAAAACCTCTAATCACATATTAAATAAGTGATTAGTATGCATAATTGGTATCACATTCTTGTCTAATTCGATTAGCTTTACACTCACAACATGACTCGAATATGAATCCTGACTAGCCTAACTTAAAATGGAGCATGTACCTTTGTTCTTATATGAATCTTGACATCATTAATTTTTATTTATAAGGGCCATAACATTATTATTTTTTATTTTTTTTGTATCTAGGACAGGCCGTTTAAATGAATCATTCCTTGAGTTAACCCTAAATAGCCGATACGAAATGATCATTTATTTTATAGTCGTCACTAATCTATTTTTGCTAGGTAAGATTGATCACCAATCAGAGTTTGCATTTTGAGGGTTGTGAAACCCTTAAAAACAAACACCTAGGTTTACGTGAATACCGGAGAACACGTAAAAGGATCTAAGAGTTGGTTACAATCACGAGTAAGGATCAATCTCTCTCATGATCCATGGCAATTAATACCTTATTAATCACATGTTAACTTAAAATTTGATTTTTATTTAGTTTCAAAATTTGGTATTTAAGTATTATGCCCATTTTTCAAAACAAAATTTTATGAAGCAAATTTATTATTCCGCTTGAGGAAATTGGGTTTTTCATATTTTTGAAAATCAAAATATCTCTGAAACCCTATCGGAAGATCAGAGGAACATGAAAGGTTTTATCATTATCTTTCATATCCTCCTGGAGAGCTGGAAGAATAGGAAAAGTTTTAAAAATCAAAATATCTTTTGTAGCCCTCTCAAAAGTTGGAGGAATACAAAAGGTTTTACTTTTCTGAAATTTATAAAATCTCAATTTTCATTTTGAAAAGGATATCTTGTTATTAAAATAATTCATAGAACCCATCTCATATATTGGGAGACATTCCACGAACTACTTTAACTCAAAAATATTGTCTTAATTTTCAAAAATTATGATTTTATAAAAAATTAATAAAATTTATCCTAAACCCCATAAAGTATATTTTCGACATAGAAGTACTTGGTAACCCTAGAGAACTTGAAGACATCACAAACGAATAAACGTATTCTTACTGCGCACCTTCGACGTATAAGTATCCTGGTGATCACATAGGATTTGGTTCTAATTAAAATTACTATAATATCCCTAAAGTCTACCTCAGCGGTAAAGTATCATGGTAACCTTAAAAGACTCGATAACTTCATAAAATGACAAACCTATCCCTTTTATGCACCTTCAACAAAGAAGTATCTTGATGATCACGTAAGACTCTATTTTAAAAAAATTACTAAAATACCTTTAAGCTTTACTTTTGACATAGAAGCATCCCAGTTAGCTCAAAGGACTTAATATCACTATAAAAGGGTGAACCTCTCCTTATTATGCATCTTTGACATAGAAGTATCCCAATGATCATAAAAGACTCAGTTTTAGGATAAATTACTAAAACGCCCCCAAGATGATCCTTTAACACTAAGGTATACCAGCAAACTTAAAAGGCATGAGAATGATAAGAAATGAGATTTTTACTATAAATAGGTAATTTGGATATTAAAGGTGACCTGAAATGCAAAAGTTATAATTAAACTTTTTAAAATTGCATTTTGTACCCTACTGGAGAACTAAGAGAATACAAAAGGTTTTAATATTCTCTACACCCCATCGGTGGACCAAAAGAATGCTAAAAAATATTTATAAATGACCAAAATGCCCTAAATAGAAAATTGAATGTTAGAAATGACCACTTTAACCTTAAATGCTAGGTTTTCCTTATAGTCCCTAAACTTAGTAAACTTTGCAATTTAGTCCCTACATAATTAAAACTCACAATTTAACATCAAATATATCACAAAAATCATGTAAATCATACCAAATGACAAAAGATCACTTCGGCCAAGTATGTAAGGTCTAAAAATAATTTTTTAGTTTTTTAATTGGTCCTTATATGAATTAATTCATAATTAAACATCAAAGACATCATAAAAAATCCTAAAAATCATATCAAATGACATAAGATCAATTCGGCTAAACATGGAAACACTTTTCCAAGGCCTTTAAAAAGTTGGGAAAATTATTATTAATTTTTTAGTTCCTATAAGTTTCAAAAATAACAAAACAATTCAAATCATCACAAAAATAACAAAATTAAATCTAAAGGCCAAGTAAGGTTTGATCTTTACCAAGGCACATGCCAAACAAATGCTTTTTTTATCATAATAATCCTATATTTTAATTCTACTAAACTCAAATCAAGATGATTATCTAGGAAATCCTGAAAAATAACACATAAATATGTTTTACAAACATATCAACATGAAATTGCTAAGGAAAATAGTATCAACATGAATATATATATATATAATCAAAATCATATCATAAAAATCAACATCATATTAACAAACAACACATTTCATGAAGAAAATCAAGCTATTATTAAGAAAAATTAAATATAACAACTAAATAAAAGAAAATTGTTAATTGCCATCTTGCTTTGCCTTTCAACATGGATTAAAATTCATGAGTTCAAGCAATATTTTGGCTCACTGAAAGGAAGAAAATTGAATGAAATGAACACATACTCAAAATTTTCTAAGAATTTATACCTTCAAAGTATAGAAATGATAAAAATCTTGATCCTTTTTAGGTACTTTCGGTGTATTTTTGCTTGGAACACAATTAGCCTTTATTTGAACAGTTCTTCCCCTATTTATAAGGGGGAGATTGGCCAAAAGGGAATAAAATCCTTCTTGGCCGAATTAGCCATTGATTTTTTCTTTTTTTATTTTTTGATAAAGTAAATTGGAAATTAGTTGGCCAGATAAGCTTTAATTAATTGAATTTGTCTTTTAGCATGAGTCATATGCATTAGTCATCACCTAGGGCTTAGACTCCATGATGGCAATGATAAGCTTAAAAAAACCTTGATTAAGAATACCTTAAAAATGAAATAGAAGGATTAAATTATAACAAATTAAAAATTATGTATTTGAATAGTAAATTTTTTATGTAATACTATTTAATTAATAATTTGATCGAATAGTAAGCCCTATTAAAAATTTATAAAAAATATCGGGCCTAAATGAATTAATAAAAAAATAAATGAATAGGCTTTGTTGAAAATTAATTTGGGCCTAAAATATTCAAATTGGTTCGTTCGAAAATTCCATATGAATATATTGGGCTTGATAAAAAAAAAATGGGCTTGGAAAATCTTGGTGGGCTTTTTGAGAATGAAATGAGTTCATTGGGTTTAATAGCAAAATTTATAAGTTTTAGGCCCATTAAGAAAATTTGGCCTAAAAATAATAAAATTTTCTTATAAAAATTTCAAGTATTAAAATTTTTTTTGAGAAGTCTTATTTACAAGAAAAAGATAATTAAAACTTTCAAACTCATAAACTTTCACGAGAAAAACCTTTATGAAGGAAAAAATATAAAAAAAATTTAAAATTCCTAAAATAAATTAGATTTTAAAAAGTGATTTAAAATAAATTTAATAAAAATATTTGTTAAATTTTAAAAATTTTAAACTTAGAAAAATCTCACCAAAAAATTTTATGGAATAGCAAACCTTGTATATTGAAAACGAGAAAATTTTCAAAAGTAATTTTAATTTTGAGGAGAATGAGCAAAATTTAATATCTTACTCAAAATATTAGTAATAAAGGTAAAAACTTGAATTTTGGAACAAATTTCATTTAAAAAACTCGTGAGTAGGAATTCGCGGTGCAGTGAAAAATTCAAAATTAGTTGGTAAATTTGACATCTTGATACCTTGTTGTATATAATGGTAATATGTATTTTTTTTATTTTTTTTAGCATGCATATTGGCATTAAATATTGAGTGGGTATTTGTAAAAATATATGACGATCAATTTCTTAAATTTTATAAAAAGATCTTGAAAAATTCTTAAAAATGAGAAATTTAGCCATGGTATCATCTGTAGAAATATATTTCAAAATTTTAGAAGAATAAAGATAAAAGCTAATTGTCTGACCTTGATATTCGTTTTTTTTATCCAAGATTTGTTCTTTACGACCCTTAAAATGGTGATTTTTCTATCACTTGCACATGCGGCCATTTAGGCATGACTGAAAAGGTGTTAAAAATGTCTAATCTGCCTTAGGAAGTCAACCTTCATCAGGTGGCTGTTAAGTTCTGGGTCTCAGATATTTTTGGACTATAAGAAAAAGGGGCTTGGATAAAATTAGGTATCTACAACCATATTCCAATATCCTTCCACTTGCATTAAGCAAATCGCTAATACATCCAATGTTAAACCTTTTCGATTAGAAATTAGTTTTGTACTATGACCTAGCTTTGGTATATGTTATTTGAATATGCTTCAGTTATATACTTTTGATAATCTCTTTTATTATTGTCATAATACTTATCCAAATCATAATGAACCTACCTTTCTTCATACTCATGTTATTACTTCAACAATTGGGAAACTTTTTTATTAGTTAGTAAGCTATAGATCCAAATGTACTCCCTTTTGCAACCTTAAACAAATGGTTTGAATTTTGACTTCGAGTATAAATGATTCAGTCCTATCTTATTTGGAACTTTTTCACTTGACCGATTCATTTTCATCATCACTTTAAGTCACTATTTCTCTCTATGTTAAACTCATTTAATGTCTAATCTAATCATTTGTTGATAAATCTATTAAATTGTAGGATCATTGTTGATTTAGTTTATAATAATCAATGTATCTTATATACATGAACATGTATTACTCCCATTATCCCTTAAGTGTGTAGAAAAGATATCTCATTTTTTTTTTATAAATTCTAATCTTGAATGTTACTATCAAAACCAGATATCTTATTCCATTAACTAACAACGTATCTTTTCTTTTGAGTACTATATCACAATATATCCTACTTAACCAATATTTAGTTGACTCATCTCATATGAGTAATACATCACAATGCATCCTACAAATCTTTATGCCTTTATGTGTCCTATGCATAATTTTGGATTTTCAACCTATAACTTCTAACTTTTAAAATATCATAAGAGACCAACTATTTCCTACATGTGTAGAAATATTCAAAGTAAAATCATATCCAATGTGAATGTTTGTTTTACTATTACAACTTGAAATCCTATTGGTTAATGTTTTTGGCCAACTCAACTATTAAAGCATTTTGGACCTTTTTGTGTAATCACATGGGATGTCCATCCAATTCATCTCATATGAATTCAATTAGATAATCTCTCAATTTAATTCCACAAAATTCTTGATTATATCTTAATGACATTGCTCTTTAACTATTTTCTAATCTTATTACAAAATTCCTTAAGCCAAAGCTCATTTAACTGTGAAGATTTATGCAGGATTTTTTATTCATAACCGAAGAAACTACTAGCAACTATTTACTATTATCTTATACTTTTAACTTAAACAACCTTTGGTTATCTTTTATGCAAGTTTCTAGCTTATCTTGTGTGTGAGAAAACCATGTTATGGAACAAATTCCATAAGACATTTCAGTTTATTCTTAGATGAATAGCTAAGCATCTAATGCCAGCTAAACCAAAATGTTGATGGTAATGTTTCCAAAACGTTTATCATAAATAGGTTGGCAACTTGATCAAGTATCAACTTGGGTTATCACTTGCTTGGTCTTATCCCTTCACTTGTCCTATTCATTAATTCTGACAATATGTGAACTAACTTTATAGGTATCATATACCTAAAGGTAGTGAAAACAAACCCATACTACTCATGAAGTAAAACTTCTCTAGTTTCTTTGCCTTTATAGATCCACTATACTTCCAACATTTAAACCTCAAATGCCTTGCATTACTACAATGATGGTATGTCTTTTTATTCTTTTTCTTCATCTCATCATTCAATGTTACAAGCCTTTACGAAAGAATCATTATCATTACTAAAGAAATTTTTCTTCAATTTTCTTCTTATAATGGAAGAAACAAAGTGGATAATATTTAAATTTGGGTAAGTAATTTAGCAATAACAATCAATTCATGTTAAAGTTCAATAATGATTTACAAATTGCTTTTAGGCATTGATGAAAGAAATAAATCTATACTTGATTATAATCCATAAATCAACCAAGTTTATTAAACTTGTTAACGCATCCAATTGCACATGATGTCTTATATGCTGCCTTTTGACATTTTTCATGGGAATAATTCCTTTGAGATACCGAACTTCTCAACATTTATTAATAAAATAATTCTATAAAGTAAAGGATCATTATGGATATATAGATTCATTTTTATATTTAACACAATCTTTATTTTGAAATTGATTAATAGAAATTGACTTTATAGAGCTTGCATCAAATATGTAGTTGAAAGTCTAGTTAATTAGCCATAATAACATATATCCCATATGAACCAATGCAAATAAGTTATCATGTGATTTCCAATCATTAAAATTTTAATTTGTCAACATTTTAGAATATGTAGTTAAGAGACTAGTTAATTAGACATAATAACATATATCCCATATGAACCAACGCAAATAAGTTATCGTGTGATTTCCAATCATTAAATTTTATTTTATCAATGTGTTAGAGATATTTAACTTTTGAACTTGTTGGTAATCTAGACCATTTTCAACCCTTTATGATCTTGAGTGAATCGAGACATTATCATGAAATTAATTAGGTAGATAACACAACTTGCTAATACTCAGTTGTCTTAACTTGTTGAATTGCTACTCGAATCCTAAACAACAAGTATGCAATTCCTAGATTAAGGAGGGTACAACACATTAACTTAATGCATCATATGCATTTCAGCTAAACGTTGCCTCTTATGTCATGTGGTCAATTTGGGTGCATTTGAACAACACAACATTAGTTAAGTAAGACCACATTCATAACTTTAACATAATTTTATAAAAGTTTGACCTTGTGTGACTCCACAAGCCTCTAATTGAATAATTCTAGTTGTCTTGTTATAATAGCAAAAGACAACTTAATCTTGTGAAGCATTGACTCAATATTTTAATGAGGGATTTTAATTCATTAGGTCCTTTTGCTTTTGTTAATTAGCATGCATAGCATTTATTCAGTTATGCATAAATATATATATATATATCATATATTTAAACTCAAAAATAAATTTATCTCGTGCAATATGCTAAGATGACTATGGAGTTTACGATTTTAGTTTCCTTGAGCCACTAGGAATTAGTCGACCAAATTCTCGGGATACAATACATGTTTTTCAAATATCTTAATGGTGATCTCCTTGGTCTTTCTTGTTTCGCACCTTGTCTACTTACATTTTGGATTTACATAAATTCTATTATTATCTAAATATAAATCTATAAAGCATAATGTAACACTTACACATCTTTAAAAAAACTCGAGTTACACTGGAGGGAAGTTAGGTGAAAAAGAATTTAAAACCCCAAAAATTTAAAAAAAAAAAGGATTCACAAACCCTATGAAAAATACAAAATGAAATTTTAATCATCTATAACCTAAATCTAAGATTTAAGTCCATGACTACCCTTATGCTTATTGTATGTCATTTAAGGAAAGTGACATTTAAACTTATTTAATGTACTTAGCTCAAATTATGATACAATTTCAATTTTAATTCAATTTATGTTTTATGAAAGTAATTTAAAAAAAAAACATTTGAATAAAAGTAAACCAATTTACATAGATCTTACTCTAACTTGGATCCTTGAATTATAACATTCCATCTAATTAAGCAATTCAATTATGTTTTTTAACATTTTAGGAAGTATATTTCAATTAGGACAAACATGTGAAATATTCTAGAAAATAATTCAAAATTTTAGAATTTTTCTTTAATTTAAAACTATTTTACCGTCTTTAGAAAATCTACTTACCATATGTAAAACAATGAGTTCTTTAAAATACTTATGAAATAATTTTTTTTCTTGAAAGTTTAAATATTCTTGTAACTCTTAGAAGTTCAAGTTTGACTAGGAAATGATTTCTAGACGGAAAATTTACATACGCTCCTAACTTTTAGAAGTCTTTGTTTGACTAGGAAATAATTTTCACAAAGAAAGTTTATATGTTCTCCTAACTCTTAGGAATTTAAGTTTAATTTGGGAAATAATTTCTAGAAGTCCATATTTCCTAGGAATCAAAATTCCAAAAATAAAACGTGATGCTTTAACACAACTTTTGTATGCATTCTCCTCTAATTCCTAATAAATCTTTTATGTTACCATTAACTACAACCCTCAAGTAGGACAACTTTTGCCTCAAACAATTACCTCTTTTGGTGTTTAAGTGGTTGGTAACTCATGCGCACTTGATCCTTTGATATTTTATATTCATTATAACTTTAAGTCAAGAACCAAATTCAAGAACTTAAGCTATCAAGAAAATCTCAGCTGCCATGTAAACATTCATGCAGTTTTAAAAGGTTTTTCAGCAGTGAAACAAATCAAATAATCCATCAACAATTTTAGCATCATTATAGACAAGTTTAGGCCGTAAGAGTCAAAGTTTATAATTTTTACACATCTTTAACAATTGTAACTTACAGTAGGTGTGTAAAAAAATTTTGTACTTTGTGTTCTTTGAAAAACATGCATCGAAACAAATCCAAATCAAACCAAAACATGTTTTTTTTTAAATTCTTGTGTCATGGAATTACGTAACAAGGTTTAACATTAATCAAGTAAACTTGAAACATGTTTTAAACTTTTTAAAAGAATAAGAACATATTGCACACAAAGTTGTACAAAATTAAAACAAATCAAAAAATGTTTTCCCTGATTAAGTTTTTGCGAATCAACACATAATTCAATCCAATGGAATATTAACAAAAATCAAACATATAAGTCACAAGAAAAATGAGAAGAAACACTTTGATCCACTACAAGATTTCACCTTATGCTTAAGAAAAAAAGTAAAAGCATTAACGCATTGGAAAAATAAATAATATAAAGAAATAACCAAATTTGCAAGGATCATACTTATAGGCTTTTATTATGATAAAACATATATATAATTTAAATATAATCAAGAATCATACCTCAATTCATAGATGTTGTAATCTTGAGTTTCCAAATAGCCTATGCAATCTTGAACACCAAGGAGAAATCTTAAGACTTCAAGCCATCTAAGTTTTTGGCCTTGATAGTAATCTACACAAATAAACAAAAAAATCTTCTTCAATGTAGGAAAGGAGTGATTGCTGAAACCTATGCTATTGTTTTAGGTTTCATAAACCTCTCCCTATTAAAAGGAACCTTGGTCAAATACTTCATAAGAAAGAATGAAGAAAAAACAGTTTCAACCTTTCACAGGATTTGGTGTGGCATCTATAGGAAATATCTTAATCTTCTTTTTTCACTCTAAGTTATTACTTTCTTGAGAGAAACTTTTTTTGTTTAGTAATCCATTAAGAGGCACTAAGGAAGAAAGAAACAAAGAAGATCCAAAATATGCACATTACTATATGTGACCAAAGTCAGTAAAATGTAATGGTTGCCTCATTTATATAACGAATGGCAAGACACTAGAATATTAAAGACTTAGGGTTATAACATAATTCTTATGTTATTTACTCTCAAGTTCTTTCACTTAATTAAACCCTTTAATTAAGCCCTTATTAATAAAGTATAAAGTTAATCAATTAGGTATATTCTATTTTAATCTCATAAATTACCATATTCTATCTAACCTATTGGACTTCCAATATTTTGGCAATGAATATAAATTATAATCCACGTAGAGAACTAATTTCGTTTGAACCTCCAATAAGCCTTGTTCAACCCTTAACCTCTAATAAATGTGTCGTTCCCTAAAAAATGATGCCCATTTTGCATGAAAGAGACTGGCTGACAACCTTGATGCAACATAATGCCAAGGTTATTATTAATTGGTGCAACAATGTCAGTTTTTGGCATCGTGATGCCAACTCTATTGTTTTACCCTTGTTTTTTAATTTTGTTACATCTTAGGACATATTGGCCATCTAAGCCCTAAAAATAGGATTAAAGAGCCAATAAGATGGTTTTTTTGGCCATGTAGAGAGAGGTTTGGAAAAGCTAAAATATAGGTATATCTTTTCCTCCTTTTTATTAAAGTTGGAGAGGAGAGCACAATTTTTTTTACTCTCATCTAGATTTTCAACCAAAAAGACATTTTTGGTAGCCCTTCTTTTCATTTTTAACTCTTAAATCAAAAAATGAGAAAAAAAAAAGAGAGAAAAGTAAAGATCTTGCTTAGATTGAGCTTGGATTGAGGCATATCTATTTTTTTCATTTTCTTTGATTTTTTATGTTTAGATCACATTGCCATGCATAGATTTAAAAAAAAAAGAAAAAAAAAGTAGAATGGTTTTCTTATGCATTCTCAGATGTTCATGCATTTTTTCCATGTGATGTTCATTGTAGTTGATATTTATTATTGATCTTGAATTTTAATGATTTAAACCTGGAAATATGATAGCCATGCAGCCATGGTGTTTTTTTCATTATTTCACGATTTTGTTGCTATTTTGGATACTTGTTTGATGATTTATGTTCACTCTTTAAACCAGGTATGGTATAAGGCTTCATGATCTTAAGACTGCAAGAGCTTAGGTGATTTTAGGAAGTTGAGCTTTAAGCAATGTGACAACCAAGGGGTTAATCATGCTTGGCTAACAAAAATTGGTTTTGCAAAAGCTCCCCAAGAATGGATCAAAGTTGGCAATTAATGAACCAATCTTTGTCTGTTGTTTTTACCACTCTTGCTATGAGAACTTGGGGTATATTGAAATACACTAATGTCTTAGTTAATAATTTTTTGGCCATATTGTGATGATTTAAAAGTCTTGAAAAGGTGATTTTAAGGTATAATATATGTGACATTGTGAATGAACTGTGTAATGTTAAGTTGGACGACATGTAAAATGCACTTTAGGCAAGGATTATAGGGTTGCCAAGAAATAATTAAAGGGTTTTCTCATGACCTCTCATGTTTATTAAGCTTAACTTTAATTTTGGTTAAAGTTTAGTGTTTTACAATGGGGCATTTAAATGCTCTTAGTTAGCATGAGTTGGTCAAATATGGTGGCAAATTTTTCAGCTTTTTTTTAGTTGGTTCAACCATGGTTAAGGCCATTGCATATTGAAGTAAGGATGCCGTATGGCTAACTCCAAAGGCCTTACATTAGATCACTAAAAAGAATTTTTGGATTAAACCTTACTGAATTACCTTTCCCATGGTGTATCATTTACATTTTTTGGGGTCTATTTAAGTGGAAAAGTAAGTAGGAAAGCTTTATGCAAGCAGGTTGTCCCTATATTGATTTAGGTTGTCATGTTTATCTTAAAAGTTACCTATGAGATATTTGAATATCTCATGTCTAGAGTCTGGTTTCATAGGTTTAAATGAGGTGGGAGGCATTTGAATGCCATAAGATTAAGATATTCAGTTTATCACAAGGTAACTCATTTTCCATACTAATTTAAACCTAGTTTTTAAAATTACATTTTAAGGTTTCCTTTTTCTTTTCATATGGTTTTAACTATAATTTTATTTTCTCCTTCTAAAATATCATGGGAGAATTTCCTCTTTATGAAAATCATTTGATTTTTAGGTGTTTCAACTTGAAATTTTTCTACAACCATTTTCCAAAAAATCAATTTTCACCCTATTTTCAAATATTAAACTAACTTTTGTTTAATTTCTTTCAAAATTTCTGTTTTAAGCCTAAGATCACAATTAGGATCTAAATTTATCTCAAATCTCGTTTGATTACTTTTCTTAAGTACTTGAGACCTTCATGAGGTACATTTTTAATGATATCCCTTCGTATCCTTTTATGGTTAAATATTCAAATCTCATGCTATCATGCTATTATGTTATAGCTTTCCATGCTATTCTAACTTATTTAACTCGTAATTACATGCATCTCAAGCAAATGAACTTGCAATATTTTCAACAAGCAAACTTCAAATTTTTAAAATTAAATAAGGCAATGTTTTTTAGTTAAATTATTCATGAGTTTTTCATCTAGTTGATAGCAGGAAATCTCATCAATTGTCTTTAACAAATCATATGTTATTTAAAGGCCAAATTAGTTGACCAAGTATTGTTCCTATTTCTTTGAAATATGTATTTTTTTTATTTTTTAACCTTTATTGGTCACTTTATTTATGTGAAACATTTAGGTAGGGGTTGTAGAACAGACAACAAAAGGGTTGTTTGTTCCCCCAAACATTATACACACATAGATGTATTAGATGCTTTTCCAAGCTGCTAGGGAGGATCGATATTCCAATATGTTAAGAAGGGGTAAAGTAGCTACGCTCTATGGGCTAGTGAACACTCTCTAAGTGTAAAATACCTATATCTCCATGAGGTGTCAACCTCCATATAGGCCTTGGATATACTCTTAATCGATTTGAACCCTCTTCACTAGAGACCAACGATGGGTAAGGATAGGGTGCCTTAATAGTCATTAATAAGTAGAAGTAATTTGGGGATCAATTAAATATTAATATGAACCTCATACAGTGAACTATAGTGGCCAACTTGTAGACACATATTTTTGTCTAACCCTCCATAAACTATTTTTCAAGAATAACAACCATCACTTAAGCCATTTACTCATGCCCAAGGCTAGTACGGATCATCGCAAACTAAGTTAAGAGTAACTAGGGAGCCAAAATGGAACATGCCATGTAAAACATGTCAAATGTATTAACTCCTTACTATTGTAACATATGAAAATCGAATTTGACAGCTAGACTCAAGATCAATAAATTGCTATTTTATTTTTCTCATTGGAATGGGACATAACTGTCAGATCGAATCACTTGTTTGACCTAACCCTAAATGATCATTATGAAATGACTAAAATACTTGGAGTCGCCACAAATCTATTTTTGCCAGGTAAGGTTGCTCAACTAGTGGAGTTCATTTTTTGAGTGTTATGAAACCTCATAAACAAACTTTGAAGTTTGTATATTAACAACAAATTTGTATGAAAGGGCTTCGAAAGTTAGTTACACATTGAGTGAGATATGTCCCCTCCATGACACCCATAAAACAGTATCTACTAATCTCGTGTTATCTTGAACTCAATAAAAATTAATTTTAGTTTTTTCCAATCTTAATTATAATTCTCATGTTTGAAATTATTTGAAATTGATATTGTTTTTTAATTAAAAGTAAATCAAGTTTTAATTGATTTGAAAAACCAAAATATTTTTTGCACCTTTTCGGAAAACATGGAAGAATAAAAAAGTTTTTTTTCAAGAAATTGAAAATTCTGATTTACTAGTTTAAAAGGGGTATTCCTTTGTTTAAATTAATAGTTAAGATGAATTCCATACGCTAAAAGCACACCTATGGACTTACCTTGAATTTTATTTCAAATACCTTTCATAATTAATAATATAATACAAGGTTTTTAGCATAATAGTGCCTAAAAGACTTAACAGGATGTGCATCAATGCGAAGATTCCTAATGATCCTAATGTTAGTGTAAACTCTGCAAGCCAATCATTGTTGCTTGTAAAGCATTAGCATTTAGTGACTCCATGTAGTCAAATATTATGCTTAATTAATTTTATAAAGGTATTTCTTTATCCTTAAGATTTAATTGTATAATTTTTATAAATATCTTATATAAATAAAGCCTATGAAACACATTGGCCATGCAAAGGAATCGTAAAGAGTTGCAATTATAAGATCCCTATACATCAAAGCCATGTTTTAAAACATGCTTGGTTATCGTATTGTTAAGACAGAACATTGACAATACACAATAACTGGCATATGTAAGCCTCCATGTGTAGGATGCATGCAATTAATCTCATAAGTTGAAGTGTAGAGATACTTGAGACATCATATGGGTGCTTGCTATAGTAACAAGTTCACTAAACATGACCAGCTATGCAAGTTACATTTAGTATTTCACTCAAGTGTCTATCGAAATACTCTAATGTGTCAATAGTGTAAGTGATCTTTAGACTTGTGACATAAGGTCATCTTCTATAAGGGGTGTTATGCTTTGATTCCATCACAAACGGGTCCATAATAGATGAATGCTTATAGTTAAATGGTTTTGGGTATGACATGAATCATATGATAGGTGAATGAGTGGTCTAGAGAGGATTTATCACCCTAAGTGATATGAGGGGATATATTTCACATATACTTAGCCTATGTTAATTCAAAGTCCTTGGCCAAAGCAATATTGATTATAGAGTTAACACATAAGGGCGCATACTAATATGGAATGAGCTAAGAGTAGACACTAAACTATCATTTGCTAATTCTGGGATATATGATGAAAGGATATTTATTACACTAAAGGGCTTGTCAAAATCTTATTGAATCTCATTGCATGTTGGGTGGCCATGGTGCATTGCTAGATGCCAATCTTGGTCTATATAAATAAAAAATATTCTTAATTGGGCTATTTTATATTTATTGCCAATATGATGGGGGCCTAATGGGTCACATACATAAGGGTGATTAGTAGAAATTAAATTAAGACTAGGCTTATATGTCCAATACAAGTAATGGTTATGTAGGCCTAATTTGAATAAGTTTATACAGGCCAAGAGTAAAATTGTAATTTCATATATATTAAAATTTTAAACCCTAGACTATATAAACCCATGTTTGCCATCTCACACACGTGAGATTACACTTATAAAATCAGCCAAGAGACCCCAAAAATTATAGTTTGCATTTTCTTTCAACTTCCCTAAAAAGTGATAGCATAATCTTGGCTATTTTTTGGAGAAAAATTGTTTTCTTCTTCATTTCAACTGTTGAATCAAGATCTTCTAAGTGTAAGGAAAGGTTATTAAAACCTAAGCAGCTAGCACAACACCCAGCAATAAAGTCTCTTCCTTATTAAAGGTTTTTTGGGTCATTTATGTAGATAATTGTTAGAGGTTGGACGCTTGGATAGCTTTAGTTTATGACAATCGGGCTTCTTATTTTTCATGTAATTGGGTTATCAAATTACTGAAAGTCTTCTCAAGATTAAGGAACAGTTGAATCTTGAATAGATATTTAGGTATCTTGATCTTAAAGATTGATCAAAATCATGCAAAATGACCCTTTTTAAAAAGTTTTGGATTAGTTCTTTGATTTGCTTTTGTTGCCATGTTTATTTTATATTTATAAAATTTTCTAATTTGATTACTTGCTGTTCTAGATTTCTTATACCTAAAGACTTGGTTTTAAGGTAGTATTTCTTAAATGCCCCTAATATGCAAGTTTCAACATGGAAGTTCCTACATGATCCTAAAATGATGGAAATCACTAAAATGACCCTAGATTATGCAAACTATCCTAAACGATCTTAAAATGCTTGGAAAATGTTAAATGGTCCTTATATTATGAAAATAACCTACATGACCCTAAAATAAAAGAAAATTGTTAATGGTTCCTATATGCATGAAATAGCGTAGAGGACCTTAAAATGCATTGGAGTGTTAGAAATAGGGCTAAAATGCATAAGATTACATAATAATCTTAAAAGTGTATTAAGAATGACTAAAATAATGCTGAATGGTGAAAAATGACTAAAATGACCTAAAAACGTATAAAGTTGCATAATAGTCCTTAAAACATAGGTAACAACTAATATGGTTATAAAATGAATGAAGTTACCTAAAAGGGCTCTAACTCATGGTAAATGACTAAAATGATGCAAAAATGAATGCAATGGCATACTAGATCTTAAAATATGGCAAATCACTAGAATAACCCTAAAATGCATGAAATTGCATAAATGGTCCTAAAGCATAACAAATCACTAGAATGACCCTAAAAAGCATAAGGTTACATCAAAGGCCCTAAAACACAACAAATTACTAAAATGACCTGAAATGCATGAAATTACGTAACTGGCCCTAAAACATGAAAATTTATTAAAATGCATTAAAGTGCATGAAACAACACAAAAGTCCCTACGACATGGAAAATTACTAAAATAACCCAAAAATGCATGAAATTGCATGAATAGTCTTAAAACATATAAATTATTAAAATTACCCTAAAATACACGAAGATGCATAAATGGTCTTAAATCATGAAAATTTAATAAAATGACATTAAAGTACATGAAATGGCATAAAAGTTTTTAAATCATAGAAAATGTCTTAAATGCACCGAAATGCATGAAATGACATGCTAATCTTTAATGTATATGAAAACATTATAAAAAATTGCTAAATGGTCCTTAAAAGTTTCTAATCATCACAAATGCACCCATAAACATTTTATTTCACCAATAAACGTACAAGCATAGTACAATACATGATTTTTACTCTCAAAACACCGCATTAACAAGAACAAATTTGGAGTTTTAATATGCATGATGATGTTGCCATAATCACCAAATATTAATGGAAAATGCATGGGCATGTGCATCATGATAACAATGCACGAAAATATCTTAAAATGCATGAATCGTACATAACATGAAAAATGCATAGCATGGATTAACTAACAAAACAAGAACAAGGAAAACAACATGAATTATGCAAACTTATTCTGAAATATATAAAAACAAGTTTTTCTTGATGTAAAGTTAATTTTTAAGAAACTTTTAACAAAAATCAATAGAAAAAAAGCAAAAAAAAAACATTTGAAGATCATACCTTAAGAGTTAGCCATAAACATGGTTTTACACCTTTGGCTCAAATCATCACCTAAGCATGGCTTAGAATCCTCAAGCTTACATAACATGAAGAGAAAAATGATCAGAAACAAAGTAGAAAACAAGTAAAGAAACCACCTTGGATCAGACTTAAAGAAACTCTTTTTTTTTCTTTTAGTTTTCTTAGCTGAGAACTAGCTCCCACCGTTTTGGACACCCTAAAAGGTTTTAAAACCTCCATTGGCTAATCACTTCTTATCTCTATTCAAGTTCATCATAGTTTGGCAACTCAACTAAGCTTGCTTGGAAGCAATCTCTCTATAAGCCTAAGTAGTCTAATTAGGGGTAAAACCCTTCTAAATGAAGATGTTTTTAGCTAGTGGATGCCGCAACGTAGCCGGGGTACAAATCTTGACTAGCTCAACTTAAAAAAAGAGTGTACCCCTCACGCCTATATATATATCATTATTGTTTTTCTTTATTTTTCATGTTTGGGGATTGAGTCATCGAGATAAAATCACTCATTGACTTAACTCTAAATAGTTATTACAAAATAGCCATTTATTTTGGAGTCGCCATCAATCTGCTTTGGTTAGGTGAGATTAGTCACCTATCAGAGTTTGTATTTCAAGGGTTACGAAGCCCTTAAAATCAAACTCTGAGACTTATGATAATACCAAAGATTATGTGAAAGGGTTTTGGGAGTAGGTACAATCATAAGTACAGATCGATCCCTCTCATGACGCCCATAAATTGGTACCTCATTAATTATAAATTAACTTAAATTTATTCAATTTTGGCATCTGATATTTAATTATAATTCTTGTATATCAAAATAAAATTTTATAAAACAAATTTATTACTTCTTGCGAGAAAATTAAGTTTTTAATATTTTTGTCAAATCAAAATATGAATTGTACCCTACTAAAGAGCTGACAAAATATGAAGGTTAAAATATCTTCCATACCTTACTAGAGGACTGAAAGAATATGAAAGGTTTTATTTTAACGATTAAAATCTTTTACATACCCCATTAGAGAACTATAGGAATATGAAAGGTTTTATTTTTACAAAATCTAAAAAAAAATTGATTTTTATTTTGAAAAGAATATCTCATTATTAAAATAATCCATAGAGTCCTTCTCATATTTTGGGAGAAATTTCACTTACTATTTTAATTTGGAGACATTACCTTAATTTTAAAATTCCAAGTTTATGTAAATAATAGTAAAAATTACCTTAAGACTCGGTTTAGACAAAAAGTACTAAACTTGACTATAAGAATTCAAATTTGGTCGAAATGACTAACATATCCTCCAATGTACACTTTTGTCATGAAAGCATCCCAGTTACCTTAAAAGACTTAATTTAGTGATAAATCATTAAAATACCCCTAGGGTATATCTTCAATGTAAAAATATCCCAACAACCCTAAAGGAATAAAAAATATCATAAAAAGGCAAACTATCCATAATGTGTACCTTCAACATGAAAGTATCCTATTAATCATATAGGACTCGATTCTAAAATAAATTACTAAAAGACCTCTAAGATGTATCTTTGACGTGAAAGTATCTTGATAACTTAGAGGACTCAAAAATAATCTAAAATGATGATTATACCCCAAATGGGTATATTGGATACGAAACATGACTTAAAATGCAAAAACTGCTAATAGGTCACTAAATTTTTTAAAATTGCATTACGTACCCTATCGGAGAACTAAAAGAATACAAAAGGTCTTAATATTTTCTACGCCTTATTGAAAGACTGAAGGAGTGCTAAAATATTCTTAAATTACCAAAATACCCTAAATAGGAAATTTAATGTAAGAAATTACCGTTTTAACCTAAAATGCGAGGCTTTGCTAAATGGTCCTTAAACTTTCTTAATTTTCATAATGGTCCTTAAAAGATAAAAAACACAAAATTAAACATCAAATATATCCAAATCAACATAAAAAATCATACCAGTTCTCACAAAATAGGTTCGAGCAAGCACTTTTGGCTTTGGTATAATTTTTTTATTTTTACAAATATATCCCTAGACTTTCCATATCTACAAAATGACACAAAAAGGTTAAAAATTCACAAATAAGCCCACATATGGTTCAACCAACAAAGGAAATACCTTTCCAAGGACTTAAAAAAATTGGTAAAATTATTTTTAGGACCTACTACTTTTAAACATGACAAAAAAAGTCTAACATATCATGAAATCAAGCATGAAAATTCTCTTAAAAGTCATCATCAAATTCAGCCAACATGAATAATCATGAGAGAATATTTTTACAACATTATTTCATGGATATCAACTAATATCTTAACTTCTAACAAGCTCACATCATCATCAACATGCATGAAAATCATTAAATATGATCGTATAAACAAACTTTAACAATAATCAGTAATAAAATATCATGGAAAGTAGCATATAATCACATACACAATATCATAAGATCATTCCCATAACCAAACAAATTTTTGTATGGTAAAAATTTAATTATTACTAATAAAAAAAATCAAATCTAACAAATAAATCTAGAAATGTTGATCATAGCCTTTAAACTTGGCCTTTAGCATCGATTAAAACCTATAAGCTCAAGTCATCAAAAGGCTCACCAAAATGAGGGATTATGCATGAAATGAACAAAAATTGAAGCTTTTAGAAGAAAATCTACCTTAAAAGCTTTAAAACTTGGAAAACTTCTACGTTTTTTTTTAATGTTTTTCTGATAAAAGCCAATATCTTTCAAATGAATTATCCTCCCTCTATTTATAAGGGGGAGAGCGGCCAAGGGGTTGGGAAAATCCCTTTTGGCTAAAAATTCATATTATTTTTTTGATGATTTTAATAGAATTTTTTATGGATATTTGTAATTCAAGATAAGTATGAGTTAATTAATATTATCATTTTGTGTGTTATCCTAAATGACTTTTCATCTTAATGATAATCAAGATAAAATTAACTAATTGCATAGTTAGGAAGCCGCTAAATTGGTTAGGGGAAAATTAAAATTCAATTAAACTAGTTTCCATGAAACTAGCTTATAAAATTCTAACATTTAAAATAAAATAAATAAAAATAAAATAAAAATTAATAAACATAAATAAAGTTTTGGAAATGAAAGAAATAAAATCATAGTAATGAAAAAAACTTGAGTGGAAATCCCAAACTCGAAAAATTTTACAATAATCCTTATAGAAGAAAATTAATATTTAAAAAATAGACAACTCATAAAATAAATTAGAGTTTCAAAAATTGAATTAATGTGAATTTAATGAAAGTATTTGGAGAATTTTCAAAATTCTAAACTTAGAAAAATTTTACCAAAAAATTTACAAAGTAGAAAACTCCATATTTTGGAAAAAGAGCAAATTCCAAAAGTGCTTTCAAATTTATAAAAGTTAATTCAATTCATTACATTATTCAAAATATTCATTTATAAAAATGAAAAATATGAAAACCTAAATTCAAAACAAATTTTACCAAAAGATTTTCACAAGCATAACACTTACAATATTATGAAAATTTCAATTTTAAATAATAAATTTGACAACTTGATATCTCAAGGTATAAAATGCCAAAATAGATTTTTTTCTTGAATATTTTTTATTTTTAGGGGTAAAAGTTGACATAAATACTAAATGGGTATTGGTAAAAATATACGACGGTTAACTTACCAATTTTTATGAAAAATCTCAAAAATTTCCTAAAAATAGAATTTTCAATCGTGATATTATTTACAAAAATAAATTTTTAAAATTTAATAAGAAAATATTTAAAAACTAAATTTTCTCTTGAATATTTGTCATTTTTATCTAAGATTTATGCTTTACGACCCTCAAAATTGTACTTTTTCTATCATGTGCGTACGCGACAATTTAGGTATGATTAAATCATTCTTGAAAATACCTAACTTGCCTGGAGGAAGATGAACTTTACCAGTGTGGCTGCTAGATTCTGATTCTTAGATATTTAAGACATCAAAAAAGGAGCCTGGATGAAATTAGGTGTCTAAGCTACCCTCATTTGACCATTATTGAGAATTAGGAACAGGACAAAGATTAAATAGACATAATTTTTTTAAATTCTTAAAAAATAAAATAAACACATGTATATTAAAATAGAATAAATAAAAGAGGAACCTTGAACTAAAGGCGATAACTAGATTAAAAGAACTAACCAGGGCAGAGCCTAAGTTTAATGGGTTAACTAGGTAAAAATCATAGTAGTCAACTAAGAAATGATTGAGGCAGAAACTAAGTTAAATGGGCTAACTAGGGCAAAATTATAATAATCAACTAAAGGTGACCAAGGTGAAACCTATGTCAGATGGATTGAGCAGGGCAAAACCATAATAATCAACTAAGGTTGACCAAGAATAAAACTATGTCGATGGGTTGACTAAGGCAAAACCATAATAGTCAACTAAGTGTGACCAGGACAAAACCTACGTTTGAGGGGTTGACCAGGGCAAAACCATAAAAGTTAACTAAGGATGACCAGGGCGGCATCTAAGTCTAAGGGTTGATCAAGGTGAAACTATAATAGTCAACTAAGGTTGACCAGGGCAAAATATAAGTCGAATGGGTTAACCAAGGTGAAATCATAATAATCAACTAAGGGTAACCAAGGCAAAATTATAGTCGAATGGATTGACCAGAGTTAAACCATAATGGTCAATTAAGTGTGACCAAGGCAAAACCATAGTCTAATAGGTTGACTAAGGTGAAACAATAATAGTTAATGGTGACCAGGGTGAAACCTAAGTCTGATGGGTTGTCAAGATCTGATAATTGATATGTTTGAAAAGATATGAGACTTACCTTTTCTTTTGAGGAAGACAGTGTACTAAAGGATTGTTATGTTTCTTTAATATCATGCTCAGCTTTTAATCTGCAAATCATTGAATGCAATGCATGCAGAATGCATAGGATGAACTTTCATCATTATATTTTCTAATTTATGAATGATTTCTGATCCAACCTATTCTGGAGTTAAGGTATTTTTAGAAAATATGGTAGATATTTCTTTTTTATTTGGTGAAGTAGGCTCATGCCTCTACTTGGAGTTGAAGGCCTTTTTAAAACATGTTATGGATATCTCTTTTCTTTTTGGAAAAAAGGGCCAGTGCCTGAACATGAAGTTGAAGGCATCTTTAGAAAATACATGTACACAAAATGAACCCACTCTTATATTTAGAGTCGAAGGCATCCTCAGAAAATGTTGGGAATACTCTTTTTTTTAGTAAAAAGAGTTTGTATATGTCTTTAATCTTTCTTTGAAGGAATCATTTAAAATTTTATGTTTCTTTTTAGAAAGCTTTTTACCCATGTATCCTAAATATTTAAGAATATTATCTATCCACCTTCCTATAATGTTCAAAAGATTTAAAATATTAACTAAGATCCCTGCAATATTTTGACCTCATCCTAAACTAATGCAAGGAAATCTCTTTGTTATTTTTATTTTCCATTTCCTTAAATTGTTAATTATCATTTACTAGAAATGATAGCATGGTTAAAAAGTAATCTGATAAAGGTATGGATGAAAATATACATTTATATTTAAAGAAAAGAAAAAAATACAATATTATTTTCAACAATAGTCAAAATAAAGGGTGAAATATAGAAGGAATTTGGATATTACTTAATAGACGAAATCTCCTCTTCAATTTTTCATATATCTCTCTCGAACAAAGTGTTTGCTCTTATGTGGATCTATCTTTAAAAATGTTTCTCATCATACCATGCCTTTTTCTGCCCTAAACTTTCACCCAATTATATTTTGTTCATTCTTTACTAAATGTTTGAGCCATCCTTTTCAGATTTTCAACTCGAAGCCTCCCCTTTTTATTGCTTTGGATCATACGCCTTTTAGGTTTTCATTCGAATTTTTTCATTTTGGATGCCTTTTTTGGGTTTTCATTCTATTTTCTCTTTTTTGTTTTTTTTTTTTTTATTTCGGACCCTTTTTTGGGTTTTCATCTAAATTTTTCTTTATTTAATGACATTGCCTTCTAGGCATAATATTTCTTTACATTGTTAGAATTGACAGGTTTTGCTAAAATATCCTTATCCATTTCTATCGAAATTAATGCTCCTTCAAAAAATGTTTTCTAAACCACATAAGGCCCTTCCTAATTAGGCACCCATTTGCCCTGTGGATCCTTTTGGATGGGAAGAATTTTCTTTAGCACTAATTCCTCTTCACAGAATTGCTGTGGATGAATTTTCTTATCATAGGCTCTCATCAATCTTTTCTAGTACATTCATCCATATTAGATCACTTTTAGCCATTTTTCTTCAATGAAATTCAATTGTTCATAATGATCCCAGACCCACTAGGCTTTCTCTAACTTGGTCTCCATCAGTACCTAAAGTGATGGGATCTCAACTTTAATTGGTAAAATGGCTTCCATACCATAGACCAATAGGTATTGCCCTAATTGAAATTTGAATTAAAGTTTGATAAGCCAAGAGTACAAAAGGGAGCTTTTCATGCCAATCTTTATAAGCTTTCACCATTTTCCCTATAATTTTCCTGATGTTCTTATTGGCTGCTTTTATCACTATGTTCATCTTCGGACAACATGTCATCAAATTGTGATCTTATCGATACAAACTTGGCATTTATGGCAATTTTAGGCGTATTTGACACAGTCAACCTCCATCTTCATCTAGAAGTATCCCAATCTCATTATTTATCTTCACATTTTATATCCATTAGCATAGATTCCACAAACCCTTTCATGTAACTTTTCCAAGATTTTTTATGCTTTGGAAGCATCTACACATCTCAAAAATATCTGATCATAACTTTTCTTATAGAAAACCTCACTATTTAGGATAAAGCTTATTGCCTACCTTCTTAGTTTTTTTTTTTTATCATTTTTGGATGCATTGTTTGGCTATACTTAATCTTTAAGGTGTTTTTTCATGTCCTAATACCATGGGAGGCCATTCATTTTTACTTCAACATTACGACAATACATAGGGGACTCATATATGCTCATCTGAATTAGGGTTACTTTTTGCCTTTCATTCACTTTGAACATCAAGGCAAGAGTGGCTAGAGCATCTACCATTTGATTATCATCCTAGGGCAAATGGATAAAATTCCATTTTTTCAAACATTTCTAGTGATTCTAGAATCAACTTTTTATTTTGTAGTAACCTTGAATCTTGGATTTCTTATTCTCTATGTAATTGATAAATCACTAAGGTTAAATCTTTGTAGACTTTTAATTTTTGAGCTTTTATTTCTATAGCTGCATGAAGCCCCATGATGTAAACTTTATATTCTACCAGATTATTTATGCAATCAAAATCTAATTTGGCAGTGCAAGGGTAATAATCTCCTTTTCAAGATATCAAAATCTTCATAATTCCATGACCCAAAGTGTTTGAGGCTCTATTAAAGTACATCTTCCATATCAATTCCTTTAAAGGTTTTCGTTCCTCTTCCACTGAGTTATTCATCAAATCATCATCAAAGAAATCAAAATTTAAAGGCTACTATTTATCAAATGCCTGATTTGCTATGAATTTGGCAGTTGCACTTCCTTTTATATCCTTTGATTCACATGGACTATGTCATATTTTGACAACATGACCAACTAATTAGCTATCTGTCCAAACAGTGCTCGTGCTTCAAAGAGATACTTGATCATATCCATTTTCATAATTAACCACGTAGTATGATAAAACATATACTGTCGGAGCTTTTTTTTAGTCTAAACTAGGGCATAGCATATCTTCTCTGTTGGGGGAAATTTATCTTATTGTTCAAGAACCTTTTACTGAGGTAATTAATGGCTTTTACTGTCTTTCTAGTTCTATCATGTTGCCTCAGCACATATCCCATTGATCTTTCAAAAATCGTGAGGTAAAGTATGAGAATGCCCTAGAACTGGTGCTACTAGAACTAGTGGACTTGAAAAGTAATACTTTACTCTCTCTAATCCTTTTTGGCACTTTTCTTCTCATTCTTTTAGATTGTGCTTTCAGAAGAAGAAAAAAGTTAGATCACAGTTGTCATAAGTTGGGAAATAAAATAGGCAATGTAATTCAATCTTCTGAAGAAACTTCTTAGTTCTTTTTGCATGCAGGGAGATGGTGATTCCTAAGTAGCTCTAATCTTATTAGGATCAACCTCAAACCCATTTTTGCTTACAACGAAGTCGAATAACCTTTCCAATTTCATACTAAAGGTACACTTTATCGGATTCAACTTTAACTGATTCTTTTTAAGTTTTCTGAACAACTTTTATAAATCTGTGACATGTTTCTTCCTCCTAAAGTGATTTGGAAATTATATCATCCATATACACTTATATATGTTTTCGCTTATAACAAAGATTAATAACTTCCCCAATTTTATGCTAAAGGCATACTTTGTCAGATTCAACTTCAACAGATTCTTTTTAAGTTTTTTGAACAACTTTTGTAAATCTGTGACATGTTCTTCCTCTTAAGGTGATTTGGAAATCATATCATCAATATATACTTATATTTTTTTAGGCATTATATCATGGAACAAAGTAAGCATTACCCTTTGATAAATTGCCCAGTATTTTTTAATCCGAATGGCATTACCTTATAGCAAAAGGTACTTCACATTATGAAAAATGTGGTCTTTTCTATGTTTTCTAGCACCACTTTAATCTGGTTATACCTTGAGAATCTAGACATAAAAGAAATTAACAGTTTTTTATGGTCTTGTCAACCAAAGTATTAATATGAGGAAGAGGGAAAGTATCTTTTAGACTTGCTTATTTAAATCCCAGTATTCCATGCACATTCTGACTCTTCTATCTTTTTTAAAAATTGAAACGATATTCACAACCTACTTTGAGTACTTTTGCTATCTTGAGAAATCCAACTTCAAATTATTTCTTTAATTTTTCAAAAGCATTTTTGGTTTCATGTTTCTTAACTTTTGCTGAACCTACTTACATTCTGGTTTGAAAGGTAATTTATGGACCACCATCTTCGCATCTAATCCTAGCATATCTTGATAAGAACATACGAAGGCATCTCAAAAACCCTACAGCAAACTTATTAATTTTTTTTTGTAGTAGGCATGAAAGCGGCCCCTATTCTAACTTCTTTTTTATCATTCTCATTATCTTCTAAATTTATCACTTTTATGGGCTCTTCATAAGGCATTATTCGTTCATCTTCCTGCTCAATTATTTTTAGCAAATCGAAAGGCAAAGTATAATCTTTAATATTTTCTTTAAAATTGACCTTATTCAAGCAAACATATCGTTCAAATTCGACCTTCAAATCCTAATTAAGACCATCCGCTTCTCTTCAATTAGAAGATCTGTAAAGGTGAAAGGAAGAAAAAAATGAGTCAACAAATATATGGCATCATTTATGTATATGTATGTAGAAAGAAAAAAATTAAATATACATAAAAAGTTTTATGCATTTCATTTTCGAAAATGATAATTTAGCATTTTTAAGTTTCTTTACCAAAAGGATACTTATGTCAACTGGAATTACTCTAGAATTTGCCTAAACATATTTTTTTTCTCGAAATAGTCAAATTTTCTAAATATATCCAAAAGGATACGAATGGATTCCTTGATCATCATTTGGCTCTTTACTGTTCTTTCAAAATGGCCACTTGACACTTCTTGAAGGCTTTATTTATCACCATTATGACATCTTTGTTTTTTCCTTTTAGTTTTTGGATTAATGACCCCCTTCGTTATGAAAATTTTCTTTTCGGAAAGGATAGAGACTGTCTTCTACTTGATTCCTGACTACAGCCTTGGTTAACTCTTTTCCTCGATTTTAGTTCTCTATCTTCTTTTTTTTACTCTATTCTAACTTAAAACCTAACCCATGTTTGTCTCTTTTGCTAACTACATTAATGGATTAACTTATCCCCTATAAATATCTTCTAAGTCCTCTACTAACTCAAGCATTTTTCTCGATCATAAGCTTGAGGCCCATGTGAGTGCTCTTTGGAAGCTTGGATTTCAAGATTATAGACTTTTCCACAGCAAAAATAGCATTAACAATCTTAAAGGTTCAAAATGAACACTTTTTAGCTTTTAGCATTTGTCTCAATATATGGTGCTTTAGTAAAAGTCATGGCTACGATGTTCTTTTCCCTAAATATGCTAAGTAATTTTTCAATAGTTATGAATTTGACTTTTTGATGAAGTAATGATCATACAACGATAGTAGAATAGATCTACGGTGACCCTAATAAATAATTGTATGCTAGGATAATGTTCATTATATGAAATTTACTTTAAACGAGCATGGACCAATGTTTAAAGTGATTGAAATAGCTTCTTTAATTTCCCTTTTTGCTCCATCAAATGACTTGACAATCGTCTGGCTGTGTTTAATCTAGTTGGCATTCGATTGGCAAATGGGACAGAATGATTAGTGACATCATGTTCAAAGTCAATCCATTATGATGAGAACCTTAGGTAGTATGGTACCATTACAATTTGTTGTTATAGAAAGGGCTTTTATGAAAGTGGTCCCTCATCGTCATTGAACAAAACAAAATTGTCAATGATAATATTGTTTATCAAGTGATTAAGTTTATTTATCGATATATATTAAAGGACATATGTTTGGTTAGGCACCTTCAACAAGGCATTTTGGTGTGGCTTTGAATGAAGCAATAGCGTTAGCAAAGAAAATGTTGTTGGTTTGTTTCAATTTGCTATAAAAGCCATACTTATTATGCCAAATAAACTTGAGAAATTTGATCGCTTTTTTATCGATTCTTGTACTTCTGCCAACACATCTTAAGTAATTATAGCTTTTTCGTGTGTTTGCCCTTTCAATTTTGCTTTGGCATTAGCTTTACTAGTTTCTAGGCAATAATAACGACCACTTTTAATTTCATGGTTTACTTTCATAATGTCGACAGTGACTAATTTTCTTATGATATCCTCTGAAGTTATCACCCTTCATCATACGTTTATGGAACCTACTTATTCTTTATATGGAAAGGGTGTTGGTGATATGATAATGAGTCTAGGGTACTTTTAATTTTGAAAGGAGAAGCCTTTAGCTGGTTATAATAAATGATGAGAAGTCGATCAACACTGTAGGGCGGTTGTGACAATCTTTTATTAGTCATATTGATTGGCTTGTTTTTTTTTTATAAGATCTTTTGTAAAATTCAATCTCTCCAATATTCATCTTTCTTTGAATCAAAAAATAAAAACTCTGGATAATTTTATAGTCTATGTCCTTGAGTCGCATGAAACTTGCAAAAGTTAAACCTCAGATCTGATTGACTTCTTAAATTCTTATCAATTCTGACCAAGAATTCTGCCTTTAGTCAAAATTGTCCAAACATTTTCCATTAGGGTTTTGATTTCTTGGAGATTTGTCTCTACCTATTATACTTCCTCAGCTATTAGAGGATTTGGAGACTATCGACCTTGGCTCTAATAATATAGGCAAGGTTCTCGATGGTATGGTTGACCAATATAATTAACAAATCATACCTTCTTTTCAATGAAAAATTCACTATTTCCAATTTTTTTAGCCTTCAAGGCTATCTCAATCATTTGTCCTAATAAACTAGGTTAGCAAAGTTCTTAGTGACATTCCCTACAAATTTATCATAGTAAGAATGGCATAAAGTGTTTATGAATAGTATATGGTGTTCTTCTTAGTCAACAGAGGTTAAACTTTAAAGGTCATATCTTTCCATCTCTGTGTATGTTCTCTGAAAGATTCTATAGGCTTTTTCTTCATGTTCTACATAGTTAGCGTATCTTATGCCTATTCGGCCATATGTTTATACTATTATGAAAATATGTTTGCCAAATCAGTCTAACATTGAATTTAGTTATGGTTTAGATCGTTATACTATTGCTAATTCTAACAAGCTTTTCTTGAAAGTAGTGAATAAAAAGCTTGTCATTTTAATTATATCCAGCCATTTTTCAAATAAACATCTTGATGTGTGCTTGAATGGATATAGCACCCTTCTAATTCTCAAATTCAAGTAGTTTGAATTTCAGCAGGAGGACTAACTCTAATATCAAGCTGAAATCTTTAATGTCGACACTACTATACAGTTAATCCCTTCTATAGCATTTAGTTTTCTTTCAAGGGGTGGTAATTTCCCTTTTTCACTTTCTATTTTAGCCTATTCTTTGTCTTTTTGTTTATGCTTTTTTTCTCATTAATGCTAGAACCTACTGACTTTTCTTGTGCACCTACGAATCTTGCATCTATTCTTTGTGCGAAAGTGCTAAGATTAATATGGATGGCTAATGGCACAGGTATGTTTTGGCCAATCACTAGTTGCACATTTTGCAAACCCATTGGTTATGTATCGTGGATGTTTGTGCGTTACGTTTTAGCATATACCCCTCGGATCCGCTAGCTGGAGTGCCCATAACATTTTTTAACTATTAGTGGGCTAGCACCCTTGCCATGAACAATTCCATTATCTTAATGATCTGTGCTTGCAGTTCTTCCTTTCATTATGGCCTCTTGGGTCTCTTAATGACTTGCTTCTAATCGTTTAAGTCTTTTTAAGTGGTCTTCAGCCATCTTCTTTTTTTTTTATTGAGTATAATACCGATGAGTGAACTATTCTCACAATATTGAAACCTTAAAATTCTAAATTTCCTTAAGTTAATTTTATTTATAAATTGGCAAAATTAATAAGTAGGTATGTATGTATATATATAATGTACGTATGCATGGTATGAATATATAAATGCATTTGTAAGGATGCTTGCTTTAGCAAAAGATTCCAAACTAAAAAGAATTTCATTAACTTTCTAGAGGATTACACATTGTTGATCATATGCGAATTACACCAAGAAATGTTCTAGCTTGCTTATACTGTTACTGAGTTTGTTCTAAAAATTTAAGCACAATAGCCCCATATTCCCTTACTAGATTCATCTGATGCTTCAGGACTTGGATCCTTTCTACAATCTTTCTTGATTAAATCACCGCTGAATGAACCTGCTTCATGAGATGATCATTGTCCATCTGTCGACCAATAGAATTAGCTTTCTATCTTTTACATTCCTCTTCAACCCACCCTAGTTTATCATCCCAATATGCGTCCACTTCTTGATAAGCTTAAGCCTAGGCATTGATTTTATCCTCCTACCATTATTGTACTTGCCTTTTTTCCTTACGGGTCATTTCAAAGACTTTTTTTTCCCAAAGCAATTGAGATACTCTTCGTTTTTCTTTATCAAGGGTTGTTCTGAGTTGCGCATTTCATTTTATGGATCTCTTTAACTAAACACAAATATTAGCATGTTGTTTTCTTTCTCTCTCGAAGAAGGCCTCTTTAACCTCTACTTCTAGGGCTTTAGCTTTCCATAACCCTAGCTTTTCATGAAGTTTATGCATTTCCTCAATCATCCTCTTAGAGGTCTCACTGAGCTCTCGAATATCCTGTTAAGCTTCATCTTTTTGTTCTGTTCGGCCTAATCTTGCTTCATCAAGTTATATTTTTCTTCCATCCCCTAGACATCTTTTTTTTTAGCATCTATCCTTATCTTTACATATATAACTTCTTCTTGGAGAGGTCGATTCTCATTACCCATTCTTTTTCGCTCTCTCACAGCTTTTTCTTTCATTAGGTTGACTTCAGAAGGAATGGTGAGATTTGATTGGATAGGTACCTAGTGAATAATTCCACCTGTGCCAGGGACAATCATGTTGCAACCTTAGATACTTCTCCAAGCATCATAACTAGGGGTAATTTGATCAGTGTAAGCACACAACCCTGACTCATATCTTTTCTTCAAATGCAAAGCAATCGACTTCATTAACTTTTTATAGCCTTCCCTGTGATATTCAGGATCTTTACTGGCTATGTTAGAAGTATGGGGATGAGCTATTATGACCCATACTATTTTTGGACCAACAATGGTGTATACCTTATATCCCATATACCTAGCTAAGTTACAAAGAAAAGACCACCAAATTGATACACAAAAGCTTTTAGAGAAAACCAGGGTGTTCTCCATGTTATGTCATCGGAAGCTAAATTCTTAAGTGTCTCAACCCACTAGATTTTGGTTCCAGACTTGGGCCACTCTTTCTTAATAAACTCTTGAAGAGGAACACACTATGGAAAGTAGGGCTTGACCTTATTGGCACTTATACCATGGAAGTGACTCTGGGCCAAAATATATAGTAATAACATATTCCCAAAAAATCTTTCGTAGCTTGTTTTTTAGCATGCATTTAGTGTTAAAATTATTTTTGATAAATTGGTAGAGGCAGGATGCAATTTCTCTGCAATTGATTAAAAAAGTCTACCATAGCTACTTTCATATGTCCGAGTATCCTTAGGAAAAAAACTAGACCATATATGGCTCAAGCAAATGCATCGAGAGCTTTTTCCCTATTTGCATGTACTTAGGCATATTCTCGTAGGAATTGCCAAGAAATAACACTGGTATTCCCTTTTTACTCAATGTAAAGGCAGCTTGATTTGAAATCTAAATCAAAAACTTGCCCTAATTTCTTATGGAAGCTTGTTAGATTACGCTCCTTACAATAATGGGCCTTATTTCTAAAGGCCCTAGCCCGAGTAAAACTAAGATCTCTTCAACAGTTAGGGTTATATCATATTGGTTGAACGAGAGACACCGATATGAAGAATCCTAAAATTCTATTAAGGCTCAAACTAATTGTTCATCAATCTATATTTTGAGAAAAAGAGCAATCTATCCATATTTCTCTATGAACTGGGTCTGTTTGCTTTCCTCCAATAGTCCAATAACTTATCAAACTCTTTCAAAGTGTTCTGACACAAATCCAAATAAGTGATCTTTGACAGCTCTAACACGAAATCCTTTGGTACTCAATCCTATGCTCTTTCTAGTTTAATTTGAACTCAATACAAAATTCTTCAAATGTCTTGGAAACAACCACTGTGTGTACTCATTTAACCATTAAGTTTAATGAAAATTTAACTGAGCTGAAATTCCATTCTAAAGCAAATGTCCCTATATTTATATGAAAAATACACCAATGAAAAGAAAAAGAATAAATAAATTAGTATCCATAAGAAATAATAAATCCAAATGATAATAAAATATTAGAAAGAAAAAGCATACAATATTAAATTACTTAAAGAAACACAGATGTTTAGAGAAAAAGAAAAAAAAGGTAAATTTATCCTTTCCTATGTCCCTAATTTTGTTGGCAACCTCTAAAATCGACATGGCTTTAATTAGGGAGTTAGTATGGTTTATTATATGCAGTTTAGGTTAGACCTCTAAATTGGTTCTCAAATTGCTCCCCGAGCCCAGAATGGAGTAATGAGGTATCTTATCCGTACCTATCACGAGTTTGTGTCAGAAAGGATCCAATTCTAGTAGGAGTATTTTCCATTCCCATAACAAGAGTAACACTTTAGATAGGCATAGGGATTTACACACTATAAGCTTTTTATTGGCCTAGGCAAAGGCTAACACATAGAGCTACTTCACCTCCTTCTAATAAAAATTCGGTCACTTATGTCCTCTTCATAAATTTAGAGAAACTATTGCACGTACTTAGTGTGTGCAAAGAGATAAAAAAAACTTTTTTTGATGCAATACTAAAAATAAAACCCCTATCCTAAACCCTAAAAAGGCAAAAAACACAAAAATAGATTATTGCAAAATTAACAGATATTTGAAATAACAAAAAGAAATTTTTCTTCAAAAATATTGAGAATTATAATTAAATATCTATTGACACTGAATTAATCAAAATTCAGTTAACACGTGATTAATTTTAGGCTGACTCTCTAACCTGTCCGAGTGGAGTGGCCTAGATATGAATCCTGACCAGCCTAACTTAAAAGGCCAATGCACCTTTCGTGCCTATATATATATCTATCATTATTGTTTTTCCTTATTTTCGTGTTTAGGGATTAAGTTGAGAAGACTAATTGTTCACTTATTTTAACCTTAAGTAGTCATTACGAAATAACCATTTATTTTGAAGTCGCCACCAATTTGTTTTGGCTAGGTGAGATTGATTACTTATTGGAGTTTATATTTTGAGAGTTACAAAACCTTTAAAAACAAACTCTGAGGCTTGCGATAATATCAGAGATCGTGTGAAAGGGTTCGGGATCAATTACAATCATGAGTAAGGATTGATCCCTCTCATGACGCCTGTAAATTGGTACCTTATTAATTACACGTTAACTTAAATTTTAATTTTTATTTGTTTCGGTATTTGATATTTAATTTAATTCTCGTATAACAAAATAAAAATTATGAAACAAATTTATTATTTCATGTGAGAAAATTATGCTTTTAATATTTTTTGAAAATCAAAATATCTTTTTTACCTAATGGAAAGCTAATGGAATAAGAAGGTCAAAATATTTTCCACAACCCGCTAGATGACCAAAGGAATATGAAAGGTTTTATTTTAACAATCAAAATTTTTTACGTAACACATTGAAGAACCAAAGGGATACGAGAGGTTTTATTTTCATAAAATCTAGAATTACTTTTTTCTTTTTTATGGTTTGATATTAAGGTTTAGCATTAATGTTTAGGATTTTGAATATAGGGTTTATTATTTTGGGTTCAAGTTTCGGATTTAAAATATAGAATTTAGAATTTATGATTTAAGATTTAGAGTTTTAGATTTCGAATTTTAAATTTAGGCTTAGCAATAGAATGCTAATTAATGTTAAAAATTAAAAAAATAATTTATTATTTATGAATATATAATATTATAAATAATATTTTTTAAAAATATAACATATCATATTTTTTTTGGATGCCTAAAAAATAACTTTTTTAAAATTATCTTAATATAAATTAAATTTATTATACATATGCTACATTGATAACTCTATAAAATAGAGCTATTTAGTCTCATTATTTATATTCAATTAGCTAAGTCTTAGAGATTTTTATTTTAATTTTATTTATTGTAGTATTATTTTATTTAAGTTTTATTTACTTTTAGTAGTTTTTAATTTAGCATTTTTACTTTCTTTATATTTTAATTGCTTAGTTATTTAAATACTTTTTCATATTTTTGTAATTCAAATCCCAAATGAGTTTCCAAAAGTACAACTTAATCAAGGAGTAAAGTGGACTCAATTAATAAAAGTGATTAAGTGTGACAATTTCCAAAAATAATGCTTTCAAGCTACTTGGAGACCTAGTTTTTACCTTGAAGGTTTTGCCTATAAATAGAAATCTTAGGATTAAATTTAGACATAATAGAGACAATCATAGATATTCTATAGTTTTATTTTTCTCTAGTTCTTGGAAGAGGAAAGAAGCCATCATAATATTCAAGAAGCTACAGTGATTTTGGAGAAATTTAAAGATCAAAGATCCAGCTAATTTTAGTTTTCTCTTTCAGTTAGTTATTTTATCTTTTTTGTATTATTTATGAAGGTGAAACTCTTTGGTTTTATATTTTATATATTATTATGAAACTAGATTTATTTTTTTAGGGTTGTAATGGAACTCAAAGTGTAATTTGGATTATTTTATTTTCTTTTCTTGATAATAATATTTGAGTTGTTTATTCAATCTTGTTCTTAATACTTCTAATTGCCTGATCACCAATTAGATTGATTTAGTAACCTTAATGAACTTGGAAAAGGTAATTTCGTGTTTAGACCTGGATTGAATGACATATGTTTCATATTTATTTATTATGATGAATTGATATGCATGTTAGATAGTAATATACAACCATGACATATATAACCAAATTAGAGTCTACGCTTAATGAGTTTCTTTTAATTCAATTTGCATAGGAATATAGTAAATTGGTTAGAAGAAATATTTTTATAAGACCATCAAAAGATACTTCTAAATAAATTAGAACTCTAGGTTAACAACTCATTATTATTAGTCAAGTTAAGAGAATAGAGTTTTATTCAAATAAAGTGTTGAAGGAAATTGTAATCCTAGGCTTTTATTACTTATTATTTTCTTTATTATTATTATTATTATTATTGTTGTTGTTGTTGTTGTTGTTATTGTTATTAGTTATAATTTATAATTTTTAATCATTTGTTTGAATAAGATTAAGTTGTTTTAATTTTAGTACTTAAGAAATTTAGTATCAATTCCTTGTAGGATTGACACTCTACTTCATTACTATATTACTTATTGCGATATGTGCACTTGTGTGGTTAATTTCGGCAATAAATTTTTGGCACTGTTGCTGGGGAATTATTTGACTATTTTTGTTAATATTACTACCAAGCAATTTCAGTCTTAATTCAAACTTTTATTTAGTTATCTATTTATTTTATTTTTTGTTTTAGGTAATTTGAGAAGATGGCGTTCTATAATTATCAATGGTCATCTGAAGAAGTTAAACAAAGGAAAGCACTAAATGCCATATCTAGGAAACTGGACAATTTGAATACATGTGCTATCCAAAGATCATTCATAACTTGTGAATTATGTGGAAGAGCACATACTAGTGATCGTTGTCCAATTTATTATAAACCTATTCAATATGTTGGAAACTACAGTATGCAGTAAGATTATTTTTATTTTGACAATTATCATTCAAATTGGGGATATCATCCAAATTTTACTTGGTGCAATACTCAAGGGCCTTCATATGCAGTCGATCCAACCTTTCATTAGGTTTTTCCACAGCAAGCTGAAAGTCCTTTCCTAGAAGAGAAATCATTAGTGGAAGAGATTCTTATGCAATATATGGCAAAAGCTAAAAGCTGAGACACTATCATTCAGAGTCTAGCTGTATCTTTGAGGAACCTTAAGACACAAGTAGGCCAACTTGTTGATGCCATCTGCAATTGTCCTCAAGAAACTTTACGATGTGATATTGAGACAAATTTTATGATAGGTAAAGAGATTAAAGGGGATGACAGACAACCATAATTAATAATCAAGCACGAAGATGAAATTTTGGTTCATGATGAAAAGGTTCTAAAAGAGAAAATATAATCCAAACCACTATCATCCTTCCCAAAAGAATATGATGAGTATTGTGTAGTTAATCAGATGGAAAGTGCATCCTACAAAGTGTTCATAGAGAGTTATTCCATCAATCAATTCAAGGCATCATTGATTTCAACTTTTGAGTGGGATAACATTGAATTTATTGGATGTTCTAAGTTGTTGGAGGCACAACCACATTTCATTAGTTTCACCTCTTTGTTTGAACCATTAGAATTTCAACTAATGCAATGTCATCTTTAAAGCAACTTATTCAAAAACTACCTTCATTAGAGTGTAAACCCTTACCGATGCATTTAAGAAACTATAAAAGGGTATTGGGATGGTCAATTGCCGACATAAAATGGCTGAGGAAGTTCAAGGTAAAAGGGTAATATTTCAAACATCTTTGGGCAAGCAAATTTGGTCATTAATGGTCCTACAACAGTTTAGCCTATCTAAAATAACAATGGAGATAGTCAAGCCGAAGACTATAAATCAAGCGCTTCTTGGGAGGCAACCCAAGCTTCTTAAACTTTTTTTTCCTTATTTTTAGAAATTTATTTAATTGTTTCCATACTTAATATGTTTTAATTTTTTTGTAGGAGTAAAAAAATTAAAAAGAAAAAATTGGCATTACAACGCCAGAATTTGGCACGCAGCGCCAAAGCATATTGTAGCTTGGCGCTGTAGCATCGCGACTAAAAAATGTTCATGTTACAGCATCAAAATCTTGATGCTGTAGTGCCAGTCGCCTTTTTTCCTTCTGTTTACATTTTTTATATTTTTAGATCCCTATTTTAATTTTCTATTTTATTATTTAAAAAAATTAAAAAAATTTCTTAGGATTATTTATAATTAGTTTGTTTGATTTTCTTTTACAACTTGCACCTAACTTTGACAAACATGATAATTTAAAGAGAATGCTAGAGCTTCGCTTGAGTTTTCTTCATCGAGAAAGGGGAGTTGCTTATGCTTTCTTTTTTCTTTATAAACATTGAGGATAATGTTTGTTTTCAGTTTTGGGGTAAGGTTATTTTTTTGTTAATGTCTAATTAGTCTAGGTTAGTTGATTCTTGTAAACTTAATTTTTCTTTTTATCTTTGCTTTTGCATATTTTTTTTCTTTATTTCTCTATAAAGTTTGTTTACGAGTTTAGTATGTTGAGATGCTTGTGCTTAATGTGATGAGATTCTTATCCAATGATGAGAACTTAGTTATTGATTTATCTTGATTCTTGGGAAAATATAAGTATGATTTAATTTTGTGATTAAATTCTTTTTCTCATTGTTAGAATATGAATTTTGAAAATTCTAAGCACTTAATCTCTTGCATTGATTTGTATTACTTATTGAATATTGTTTATGTTGATGTAAATTGCAATTATATCTAGAGGCCTAGAATTTGTTTGATTCTCTCTTGAGGCGAAATCCTAGATAACACTATGTTGACGAGATGATTTAAGCCATCTTTTGATCGTTTGAGCCTTTTTAAGCCTACCTTTATATATCTATCCTTAGTTATGCCATTTAAGCTTAATTGATATATCCTTTTCTTTTGATTACCACATATATTTAGTCAAGCCTAATAAGAAAAACCATAATCAACCTTCGCTACATAGGCATGAGCATGAATCCTTAGTTATGCCTTTTGAGCCTAATTGATATAGCCTTTCTTTTGATTACCACATATATTTAGTCAAGGCCTAATAAGAAAAGCCATGATCAACCTTCACGACATAGGCATGAGCATGAAATTGTTTCAAAAAATACAATAAGCCATGTTTGAATTGTATTGTATTGGTGAAGCATGAAAGAAAAAAAATTTAAAAAAAAAACACAAAAGTGTGTAAATGAATAAAATGGCATGAAAAAAAATTTAAAAAAAAGGGGTATATGCTTCAAACTTGTTGTGAAAGGCTCGATAAAAAGATCCAGACCAATAAAAAATGTCTATGGGTGGATTAACTGAAATATATCTTTTATCCTACCTTGACCCTAGACTTTCATTACAATCTGAATAAAGTCCTACATGATCTTTGATGATATGTTGGTCTACGTTAGTGGAGAGAGAGATGAAAAGCAAACTTATAAGAATCGAGTATTAATTCATACTTTGCATTGGCATAAATTTATTCTATTTGCATGCAATAATTTGTAAAGAGATCATTTATACACATACTGCAAATCCACCCGAAGCATTGAGATTTATGATTGAATTGAAGCATGAATTTGAATTATGTTTATATCTACCTTGAGTTAAGATATTAAGATGACTTTTGAGGAAAAATTAAGGTAATCATTATTTAAGTACAATCATCTTAATTCATGTTTCATTTTATTTTGTTTTATTTAGTTGGTTTTGTTTCTTTCTTTTGTTTTGTTTTGCTCAAAGACTAGCAAAATATTAAGTGTGGAGGTGTGATAACTCTATAAAATAGAGTTATTTAGTTCCATTATTTATATTAAATTAGCTAAGTCTTAGAGATGCTTATTTAAATTTTATTTATAGTAGTATTATTTTATTTTAATTTTATTTATTTTTAGTAGTTTTTAATTTAGCATTATTTATTTTTCTTATATTTTAATTGCTTAGTTATTTAAATATTTTTCATATTTTTGTAGATCAAATCCCAAAGGAATTTCCAAAAGTACAACAATTTACTCAAGAAGTAAAGTGGACTCAATTAAGGAAATTGATTAAGTTTGGTAATTTTCAAAAATAATATTTTCAAGCTACTTGGAGACTCGGTTTTTACCTTCAAGGTTTTGCCTATAAATAGGAATCTCAGGATTAGACTTAGACATAACAGAGACTATCTTAGATATTCTATAGTTTTATTTTTCTCTAGTTCTTGGAAAAGAAGAGAAGCCACCGTAATATTGAAGAAGCTACAATGATTCTAGAGAAATTTAAAGATCAAAGATCCAGGCAATTTTAGTTTTCTCTTTCTCTTTACTCTTTTTATCTTTCTATATTATTTATGATGGTGAAACTCTTTGGTTTTATATTTTATATATTATTATGAACTAGATTTTTTTTTAGGGTTGAAATGGAACTCAACGTGTAATTTGGATCATCTTATTTTCTTTTCTTGATTTAATAATATTTAAGTTGTTTATTCAATCTTGTTCTTAATGCTTCTAATTGCCTGATCACCAATTAGATTGATTTGGTAACCTTAATGAACTTGGAAAAGGGAATTTCATGATTAGACCTGGATTGAATGACATATGTTTCATATTCATTTATTAGGATGAATTGATTTGCATGGTAGATAGGAGTATATGAGCATGTCATAAGTAACCAAATTAAAGTCTACGCTTAATGAATTTTCTTTTAATTCAATCTGCATAGCAATATACTAAATTGGTTAGAAGAAATATTTTTATAAGATCATCGGAAGATACTTATAAATAAATTAAAAGTCTAGGTTAACAACTCATTATTATCAGTCAAGTTAAGAGAATAAGGTTTTATTCAAATAAAGTGTTGAGAGAAATTATAATCATATGCTTTTATTATTTATTATTTGCTTTATTATTATTATTGTTGTTGTTGTTGTTGTTGCTATTGTTGTTGTTGTTATTAGTTATAATTTCTAATTTTTAATCATTTGTTTGAAAATGATTAAGTTATTTTAATTTTAGTTTCTTGACATTAGAATAGTGGCGGCAATGTGACTTTCTGACAAAGATAAAATGAATATTCCAGGAAACTTCCAAATTAATATATGCCATATATATCTCTATGGTTGCTATTTGCAATAGAATAATAGATGCCCGAAATGTTAATAGGAGAGAAACAAAAATGTCATAAGTACACTATTGATTGATAGAACTATCATACGCGTCAATGCCATCAGCTTTGTATAAATATGCCTTAATACAAACTTTTAGGATATTAAATAGGCCTTAATATAAACTTTTAGCATATTAGCTTTGTATAAATAGGTTGGAATAAGTCAGGGAAAATTGTAAGATACATTTGCAAAAATAATCTTTCCATCAGTTTAAAATAAAATGAATTTTTGAATATGAAACTTTTATCTCAACCTCAACGTTGCTTAAAAGAAGAAAAATATTGTGTAGACACCCGATTTTAGGCTCGGGTTCTATAATCCAATATTTGGAAAGCCTATATCCTTTTTGGAAATTTATATCTTTATTTTACAAAAACAAAAGTTAAAATTGCAAATTTCCAATTCTATGACTAAATCTATCAAGATTAAATTACGAGAAGATTAGTCAAAAATCATTAAAATCAAATTGCCAAAAATCTGTAAAATTAAAGTTGACATCGCTAAAATTATGGGATTTGAATCCCAAATTTTAGAAAAAGAATTAGGATTTTTGACTTCATCATTAATTCTTTGTCCCCTGGTTAGCCCTATAAATAGGACCTAAGAATTCTGCTTAGGGTACACACATATAGAGGGACACAAAAAAAAAAGGAAACATATTGTTAAATAAAATTTAGGATCCTCGAGTTTGGAAGGGAGCTAGGAGTCTATTTTTAAGGTAATTTTACACTTGTTATTTTTATTTTTTATTTAAAAATGTCAAAATTTTCTAAAAAAATTTCTAGAATTTTCATTCTTCAATGATAAGAGACTGTGAAACTTGAAGTTTCTGGTGATGTATGAATTTCCCATCTTCAAATGCTAGTTTTCGTGCTATAAAAGTTTGAAAGTTCAAAGGTTTTTTTTCTTTCTTAAGAAAGAACAGATGACAAGTGAAAAAAAAAAGTTTAAATGAACCAAAATCAAGTCTTAGCATGATTCAGTTGGGTCCCGATCCATGCGTTCACTATTTTTGTTCACTTTAAAATTTTTTTTTACTTTTAAGCTTTGATATTTTATTCATTTTATACATATATTTATGTTTATATTCATTTATGGTTTTTTAATATACATTGTTATTTCTTTGATGTTATTATTGAATTTTTTTTTAATAACTAATTTTTTAGAGTAAATTGATTTTTATTAATCATTTATAATTATGTGATATGAATTTTTTTTATTTGTCTTATTTGATTTTCTTACTTAGATGAATATCATTAATTATGATATATTATTAATAATCCACTTTAAAAAATTTGTATAATAATTTGTTCTTATTTTAAAAATAAATTGAAATTGAAATTAATGAGATTTTTTTCCAATGATAAAACTCAAAGAAGTCACAAACGGTTGATTCTAATAATTTCCTAGGTGAGAAATTTAGCCTAAATTCTACCAGCATAATGGAGTGTTTGGTCGATAATTTTCAATATTAATAATCTTGGTTAATTTTAATAACTTGGTATTAAAAGACTAATTAGATAAGAATAAAAATTCAATTTTTTTCACTTCTCTACATAAACTATTAAAATGAATTTGATGACGAAGTCACTTCAAGGGAGTGAACGGATTCCTTTAAATACTCTTGATGTGATATTTCTCAAAATTCCAGCAGCATGATGGAGAATTTCTTGAAAAATATTTCCAATATTTATTTTTGAATTAAAAATAAATAAATTAGATGTTTAGGTAAAATTTAGATTTTTTTATTTTTTTTCTTCATAAAATATTAAAATGAATCCAACAATTGAGTTAATTTAAGGAAGCAAATAAATTTCCTTAGATACTCTTGAGGTGAGAAAATTTTTCTCAGGCATTCCACCAATATAATGGAGAATTCCTTCGAAAACATTTTTGATACTTAAATGTTTGATTAGTAAATCAAAACCTTTTAAACCATAGGATCTTTAGTTCAACATTAGGCTAACTAGTTGTTCTCTTTGTGATAGGCGTTGTGGGGGTGCCAATCTTTCCCCACACATAACCGAACTCCTGAATCTAGTTCTGAACATAGACCAAAACCCATTCTTTTAGGGTGCCTTAGTCAAGTTTAAGATAACCTTAAAAAGAATAAACTCATATAGGTCATCTAATCACACATTTAAAAAAGATTAATGGCGACTCCCACCACTTATGTCTAGTAGTCGAATTCGTATTTGGCACGTTATGACAGTTTGCCAACTCTGGTGGGGATGTTAAAGAGTCAAACCATAGTTAGCCTTATGATACTATAGGTTTTCATAGTTGGTTTTAAAATGATCATTTGTTTATGTTTATTTGTTAATTTTTGTTACATTATTATTTTGCTAATGTTTATTTTTTTCTTCAAAACATGTGAAAATGTTAAAGGGTTTGGATTTTTCCTTCACACACATTGCACAAATCATATCATAAAGCCTTAAACCTGAGCTCATCCTTTTAGAGGGGGTAAAGTAACTAGCTCTCGTGAGGTATCAACCTCCACATGGGCTAGCGAAACACTCTCAGGGTGTAGAATACCAAAGCTTTCAAGAGGTAATAACCTCTGCAATGGCTAGGAAAATACTCCCACTCAAATTGAACCCTTTTTTATTGAAGCCTATAATGGGTGAGTACTGGGTGCCTAGCTCATCCTCCATGGGTGATGTTAAGGAACAATTTGGGGAACTTTTTAGACTCATCAAATATCCTAACCCATCATGTAATTAACACTTAAGAAGTTAACTTTAGGGTAAAGGCATGCCAACCTTTGTATAGAAATAACCTAAGATAAAGCATATGAAGGAACATATCTCCCCTTTTCAAGATGTATATATATATTTTTTATGCTTATGCTTTTATTATTATTTTTATATTTTTCTAACAATTTTTTTTATTTTTTTCCTTTTCATGCACTCACATTATCATGACATCATTGGAATATCTTGCTAAATAACTATTTTGGTAAAAAAGGAACTTTCAAGTGACATCCATGGCAAGCCTACCAAAGTCTGAATCTGCCAAGTACGCGTCCTTAGATGATTTGAAAGCTAGATCAGAAGCAACTCAGCTAGTAGAAGGTGATTATTTACCAATAGGATTTATCTCATCTTTCCCAAAAAAATGTCCACCTTGATCTTGCATAAAATGACCTAATTGATCTGATGAACATTTGGGGATCACGGAGCTCATCTACACAAGAAGCTTTTTGAGTAAAATGTAGGGACATACCATTATTTCTTTCGATCAAGTTGGACAATAATTTGATAAGGACCATAGTTCAATTTTGGGACCCTTCGTACATGTGCTTTGTATTCAACGAGGCAAATATGGTTCCAATTATTGAGGAATATTCAAAATTGTTACACCTTCAAACTCCAAATTGCGATAAGATATTTCAAAAAAACAAGATGGGTTATCCTTAACAGCTTGCTAAAATGATCGGGGATTGACAAACAAAAAAGAGGAAGTACTTACATTCCTTGAAGTTTTCTTCGAGATTATATCACCAAAAATCCTAAAGAGAAGAGGGTTGTGAGCATGATGGCTTTGGCTATTTATGGAATGGTCATATTTCCTAAGGTTTTAGGTTATGTGGAGATTGAATGGTAGACTTTATTGATCAAGTCGAACACCAAATAAATGCAGCACCAACCATTTTGGCAGAAACAATCATGTTTTTGAATCATTGTAGAAAAAATTAAGAAGTGTGGTTTAATAGATATGCACAATTGTTACACATTTGGATGATAAGCCACTTCAATTGCAAAGAAAGCAGATTTCTCAGACCATGTTTAACTACTAATATTCCTATCAAGGAGTTTCGTGATAGCACTTGGTCGAAACCCAAAATAAAATTTGAATGGGTAGCATTCTTGAGAAAATTGATAAGTTAAGACATGGTATGGAAGGCTCCTTGGATGTGTCACGATTAGACTTTATTCCAGTGTGGGGATTGGCCTTGGGTTCCACTTCCAGGTTTGTGGGGAGTTATTAGTTACACATCGACTATAGTTCAAAGGCAAGTAGGCTACAAGCAATTTATCCCTATGACTCATGGTTTTAATTAGATAGACTTTGATTACACAGATAAAGGGGCTTTAAGGAAAAAGAAGCTGTCATTAAAGCTTAAAAGAAAATAATTCGAATGGAAGAAGGGAAATTCATGAATAATATATCCCTTGAATATTCAGTATGGTATATGAAGTGAGCCAAGTACATAGTGTTACCTCCTGAATAGAATGTCAGTTATTAGGTCCAAGTTATGCCTCTTGACCCTATGATAAAAATAGAACTGGCAAAGAGAAAGCTACAAAAAGAGAAAAATGAGGTAGAGCAAGAAAATGAGAACTTATGAGAGAAGATCAAGAAGCTGGAAGAAAATTGATCTAAGCAAAATAAGAGGATTCAAAAACTGAACCAAGATTATGACATATGGAAGACTACGTTTAAAAAACTTGATGATGTGGTTACTCAAAATACTTTGGAGCTCGAGCAAATGAGGGTGGAAAACAAAGAAGCATACATAGAACATATGAGATTAGAGGAAAGGTGTTAAAGGTTGACCCTTTGACTTGAAAGGTTAAAAAAAGAATTTGAATAACCCAAGACACTAATTCAAGAAGACAACTACATCTTAGGCATTTATTCGACCAAATTTGCATTGGTGTCTAAAAAGCGAAAGAAATTCATGATTAGATTAATGAGTTAAATGTGATTGTGCACCCATTCCAACCTTATGGTCGAAGATTATTCAAACTTTTAGTAGAGGCTTAGAATCATTATAGGCAGGTAACGAAGTTTGTTTGAAGGCCATAGATGTTAGGCTTTATTTTCATGGATGTTATTTAAAACATTATTGAGAATAACAATAAAGGTTCTTTTTTATTAATAATTGTTATGTGGTAAATATCATTTTTTTTGCATAACTCATTCATGCATTCATATTAGTAACTATGCGGTAACTGACTTCGATGCATGATACCTTAACTTCTCTATATGTTGGTAACAAAAAGGTTCAAGGATAGCTCGTCAATTGAAATTCACAAAGCCATCTGCTTCACGCCATTACGATACCTGATTACAAATAAGAATCATGGCTGAAAAGCAATCCAACAAGATTGAAAGAATGGAGAAAGCCCAAGAGGAAATGAGAAAACAACCAGCTCAATTAATGGAAATGATTAAAGAAATGAACAAGGGGAAAGGGAAAATGAATGATGACTTGATGAAAGAGAAAAGCCAAAATCTTGTGCACATGTTGGTTAGTAAGGAAATCCTTACTGCACATCCTAAAATGCAAGAGGTTACTATTTCAATCATGGGGCCAAAGCCAAATAACTTAATTTAAGCTCCTAATTAGATGACCCAGAACAACAGAGGAAGGTAAAGCTCAATGAAAAAGAAGTAAAGCAAAACTTTGGGTCCTAAAAAATAAGTCTTCTAGAAGAAAGGCTTTAAGCTGTGGAAGGAATGGATTTTTTTGGATCCATAGATGCTGCGGGACTTTGTCTTGTGCCCGATGTTGTAATCCCACTAAAGTTCAAGACTCCAGACTTTGAGAAATATAATGGCACTACCTATCCTGTGACACACTTTACAATGTACTACAGGAATATGTCAGCTCATGCAAATAATGACACGTTACTTATTCATGTCTTCCAAGATAGTCTTACAAGCTTGGCTGCCAAATGGTATGTACAATTAGACAAAAACTGCATCTGCTCATGGAAAAAGTTGGCTAAGGCATTTATTTCACAATATAAGCACATTGTGGACATGGCTCCTGATAGGATGGCAATACAAACAATGGAGAAAAAGCCAACGAAAAGTTTCAAAGAGTATGCTCAAAAGTGGCATGATCTAGCTACACAAGTCCAACCACCTTTCACTGAGAAAAAAACTACCAGGATGTTTATTAGTACTCTTCGAGCTCCTTATTATAAAAAAATGATAGGGAATGCTACAGAAAACTTTACAGATATGGTGATCATAGAGGAAATTATCGAAAATGCTATCAAGAGTGGGAAATTCAAGCAAGAGATACATCTGGGGCAAACAAAAGAGGAGTCCTTAAAAAAAAAAAGAATTTAAGGTTCAAATAGCTACTTATGAAGGACTATATGAAGGATTTACACCTTATAAACCATATCCTATCCACCAAACCCATTATCCAAGTTCAAACAATGTTGCCAATACCTATCCACCTGCACCATCTCCTACTTTTCAACTAACTTTTTTCCCTCGAGCACCTATCCCACTAATAAGACCTATAATTTAATCAGCTCAATCGACCCAATTACCAAACAGCCAAAGAGCACCACAACCTTATCAAAAAAGAACTCCCATTAACCTTATCCATATAACCTACACTCAATTACTCATAGATCTCATCAAAAACCATTTAATTGCACCCATGTATCTTAAGCCCATAAAACCTTTATACCCTAGATGGTACAATCCCAATGCTCAATGTGATTATTATGTAGAAAATACTGAACATTCTACTGAGGATTGCACTGCATTAAAGTATAAGGTACAGAGCCTAATTAAAGCTGGGTTAATAAACTTTGAAAAAAAAAGAGCCAAATGTCAATGGCAATCTTTTGCCTAATGATGCTAGACCTGCAATTAATGCCTTGGGAGATGAGAAGGCAAGAATTGTTAAAAGAAAAGTGAAGGATATTAAAATCCTATTGAGGTAAATCTTTGACATTCTAGTCAAAGCTGATATGATTTGCCTTATGCCAGCAAATTTAAGTACTTATTGTGGAACATATAATCCCTTTAAGACCTGTAAGTACCACATACAGGCGTAGATCATTCGATCCAAGAGTGCATCAATTTTCAATAAGAGGTGTAATGATTGATGGATTCATTCCAAGTAGAGTTCTCTGAACATCATAAGAATGATAAGATAAATGTTATTGATGAAGAAGCATTATCAGGGCTATCTTTCAAGGTCAAGCCAATGACATTTTACTATAATGAGAAGTCAAAGCTGGCTCTAGTTAATAAGCATGTCTATACTTTTAATGTTTTGAGTCTATTCACTTATTTAGATAACAAAGTTGTACCATGGAAGTATGATTGCAAAGTTACAACTACAAATGCTAAGCCAGGATTGAGTTGCTTTATAGATTTAGCACAAATAACTGGCATAGAGGGAATGACTAGGAGTGGACAATGCTACTTTCTCAGGATGTTAGAAAAATGTGAGAAAAAAGAATTAAAAAAGAAAAAGGGAAAATTAGGAATTGATAAACACCCAATAAAGACCTCTAATTTGGAATACTAGAAACTTATGACAGAGAAGAAGTGTAAGAGTTTTTACAACTGATTAAGCATAGTGAGTATCATATGGTGGAACAATTGAATAAGATGCCAGCACGTATCACTTTGTTATCATTATTGTTGAATTCTGAGCCCCATGAAAATGCATTGATGAAAGTACTGAATCATGCTTATATCAGTCATGACATCTTTTTTAAAAACGTGACCCATATCGGAGAGTTTGATAACCTCCAATTACATAACTGTCAATGATGATGAGATACACAGATGGATGAAGTAGTACTAAAGCTTTCCATATCACAACAAGGTGTAAGACCCATACTATGGCTAAAGTGCTTATTGAGAATAGATCTTTGATCAATGTCATGCCTATGAGTACGCTAACTAAGTTACCTATGGATATAATCTACATAAAAGCCAGTAGTATGTTGATAAACACTTTTGATGGAAACCGTAAAGAGGTGTTGGTGATATCGAGATCATTTTACAAATTATTCCTTGCACTTTTAATGTTAAATTTTAAGTTATGGATATTTCACCATCCTATAGCTGCTTATTGGGGAAACCATGGATTCATGTTGCAGGGGCTGTCCTTTCATCATTGCATCAAAAAGTCAAATTTGTTCTGGATAATAATCAAGTTATGTGCCTGGAGAAGAAGATTTACCGGTCACTCAGTTATCGTCGATCCCATATGTAAAAGCTACTAAAGAAGCCTTGGAATGTTCTTTTAGATCATTTGAGTTCGTCAATGCAACATATGTGGGTAAAGGTTCTAAAGTAGCAAGCATGCCTAAAATAGCCAAATGTTGTTTAATCAAACTGTCCAGAAAGATTGGCAAGTTGGAGCTGGATTGGGGAAGGATTTGCAAGGAATTAGAAACCTACCAATCATACCAGTGAATAAGGAAAGATTTGGATTAGGATATGGGCCAACATAGAAAGAGAGGGGAAATATGGTGGAGAATAAAAAGAGAGAAGGAATAACTCATTACACGAGCCATACATAGGGATTTAATGGACTAATCATGCCTCGCTTATATGACAGTTTTTGTTTTGGAGGATTTATTAACCTAAATACTCCAAAGAAGACACCAATTGAGGAAATAGATGAAGCTCTTTTGGACATATCAATTGATTGGTGGAGAATGGAAGTCAACAAGAAGATCCCTTAATGCATCTAACACCACCCGGCACTGAACTGAAGAATTGGAAGATAATGAAATTACCTGTTGTTCTTGAACCTTTACCAAAGCAATTTAATAATCTAATCTTTAATTGTTCATGCCCAAGAACATTAGGGAAATTTTTATGTATAGGCTAATTTATTTTTTTCATTTTCAATTTCAATAATAAATGGAATGCATTTTATTACATTTTTTCTTTATCCCATTACATTTCATTCCCATATTGCACATATAACAATATACACCTTTTTAACCATTTTCAGGTCTGCAAATAATGAACATGCAAGCGATCATGATAATGATAATTTGATATTTGACTTTGAAAACTTTGTCCATATTAGTGAACTTGATGGTGAAGAAAACTTGGATTATGACACCTTATGACTTGATTTGTTGAGGTTAGTGGAACAAAAAGAGAAGTCCCCAGAACCTCATCAAGAAATTTCGCAATTAGTTAATCTAGGTGATGAAGAAAATAAAAAAAAGGTCAAAGTGGGAAGATCACTCTCATCTGACAATAGGTAAAGGCTGAAAGAATTGCTTCGAGAAAAAATAGAAGCATTCGCATGGTCTTATCAAGATATACCAGGTTTAAGTATCGACATTGTATAGTATTATTTACTTTTAAAGCTAGAATGCAAACCAGTGCAACAGAAGATTAGACGCATGAAACCAGAGATGCTGTTGATAATCAAAGAAGAGGTTAAGAAACAATTTGATGCAAGATTTCTAGAAGTAGCCAAATATCTTGAATGGGTAGCCAATATAGCCCCAGTACCTAAAAAAGATAGGAAAGTACATATGTGCGTGGACTATCGGGACTTAAATAGGGTAAGCTTAAAGGATAACTTTCTATTACCTCATATTAATACTCTTATAGATAACACTATAAGATATCCTTCTTTCTCTTTTATGGATGGCTCAGGTTATATATATTGCTTCGTTCTCATATTGATTAAGATAGCTTTTGAAGATAAAGAAAACTACTTTTGTGATCATATAGGGAACATTTTGCTATAGGGTCATGGCTTTTGGACTAAAGAATACTAGAGCAATTTATTGAAAGGCAATGGTGACGTTGTTCCATGATACAATGCATAAAGAAATTAAGGTTTATGTTGATGATATGATAGCTAAATCCCTTAACGGAGAAAATCACATAGACCACCTCAGAAAATTGTTCGAAAGACTGAGAAAATTTCAAGTCAAGTTAAATCTTACCAATTGTACATTTGGTGTCAGTTCTGGGAAGTTGTTGGGTTTCATAGTCAGCAAAAGAGGGATTAAGGTGGATCCTGATAAGATACAAGCCATACAAAATTTGTCTTCTCCTAGTACATAAAAGAATGTGAGAGGTTTTTAGGAAGGCTAAATTATATTGCTCATTTTATCTTTTAACTTACATAAAAATGTGATCCCGTCTTTAAGCTTCTTCGCAAAGACAGCACAGGTGAATGGAATCAAGATTGTCAAGAAGCTTTTGAAAGGATCAAAGAATACTTATCGAATTTGCTTGTTCTTATACCATCAATCTTTGGGAAACCTTTAATTCTATATTTAACAATATTGGAAAGATCGATGGGATGTGTGCTAGGACAGCTAGATGGAAAGGATAAGAAAGAGCAAGCCATTTATTACCTAAGTAAAAAATTCACTAATTATGAGTTTAAGTATTCATCGCTAGAGAAGATGTGTTGTGTGTTGGCTTGGACAACTTATAGGCTCAAGCAATATATGCTATACCACACTACATTGCTCATAGCGAAGTTGGATCCCTTGAAATACATTTTCGAAAAGCCATCCATGTCAGGAATGATAGCTAGATGGCGAGTCATGCTTTCTGAGTATGATATAGTATATGTGACCTAAAAGGCTGTAAAAGGGAGTGTAATAGTAGAATTCCTCGCTGATAAAGCTGTTAAAGATTATGATCCTATGAGGTTTAACTTTTCAAATGAAGATTTGATGGCAGTACTCTAAGTAGATAAAGAATGATGAAGGGAAAAAATATGGAAAATATATTTTAATGGAGCATAAAATGCTTTGGGGCATAGGATTAGTGTAATTTTGGTATCCCCAGATTGGAATTAATTTTCAATCACTACTAGATTGGATTTTAATTGCACTAATAATATGGCTAAATATAAGGCTTGCATTATGGGCTTACAAGCAGCAATTTATAGAAAAATTGATGTGTTATATATGTACGAAGATTCAGCTTTGGTTATTTACTAACTCTGAAGAGAATGGGAGACAAGGGATTCGAAGTTGGTCCTAAACTAAAAGCATGAGACAGATTGGCTAAGCAATTTAAAAAGGTTTGCTTTTAACATCTCTCTCGAGAAGAAAATCAAATCGCTGATGCTCTTACTATATTGGCTTCAATGTTCTAAGTGGGCACTGATGTTAATAACTAACCTATTAAGCTGATTATAAAAGACTTGTTGTGTACTATTCTGAGGTAGAAGAAAAGGTTGATGGGAAACCATGGTACTACGATATCTTGCAGTGTATTAAGCATCAGCAGTATCCTAAGCATGCGTCAGATAATGATAAGAAATTCATTTGTAGTGTAGCTATGGGTTTTTTCCTTGATAGTGATGTGCTATATAAAAGAAGTCAAGATTAAGTACTTTTGAGATGTGTGAATGCAACAGAAGCAAAGAGAATAATAGAAGAAGTACATGATGAGGCATGTGAGGAACATGTTTGTAGCCATATAATGACCAGGCAAGTTATGAGGGCGGGCTATTATTGGTTAACAATGGACAGTGATTGCATTGATTACGCTCGGAAGTGCCACAAATGTCAAATTTATGGTAATAAGATTCATGCTCCCCGAATGTACTGCATGTTTTGGCACCACCACGGCCTTTCTCAACGTGGGGTATGGATGTCAGAGGACCAATCACTCTAAAAGCATCAAATGCACACAAGTTCATTCTTGTTATCATTGACTATCTTACGAAATGGGTGGAGGTAGCCTCATATGCAAACGTAACGTAGAAAGTTATTTGTAAATTCATAAAAAAAGAGATAATATGTTGATATAGACCCCCAAAGAGAATTATTTCAGATAATGCTTATAATTTGAATAACACAATGATGAAAAAAGTTTACACATAGCTCAAGATTAAATACCATAATTCTGTACGATCGTCCAAAGATAAATGAAGCAGTAGAGGCAACTAACAAAAATGTTATGAGAATAATGGAAAAAATGACTAAGACATACAAAGATTGGCATGAAAAGTTGCCTTTTGCCTTGCATGCTTACAGAACGTCAGTGCATACGTCTATTGAGGCAACCATATTTTTGTTGGTGTATAAGATGAAGGCTATATTACTAGTTGAGGTGGAAATACCATCTTTAAGGGTATTGAAGGATGTTGAATTGGAGGAAGTTGAATGGATATGAGAACGATAAGAGCAGCTAAACCTTATTGAAGAAAAAGAGGCTTGCTGCATTTGTCATGGCCAACTATATTAAAAGAGAATGATGCGAGCACACAAAAAGAAGGTCCATCCTAGAAACTTTTGAGAAGGAGAATTGGTCTTGAAGAAAATTCTTCCATATCAGCATGATCATTGAGGGAAATGGACACCAAACTGGAAAGATCCATATGTGTTGAAAAAGGCCTTCTCAAGTGGGGCATTAATTTTGACTAAAATGGATGGGGATGAATTAGCAAACTTGATCAATTCAAAAGCTATAAAAAAATATTTTGCTTGAAAAAAAAAAGGAAAACTTAAATTGAAAACCCATAAGGGCAATTTAAGTTATTGGTGGGATCTAAGCTGAAAACCTGGAAAGGCAGTTTAGATAAAATTTAGCATCATTGGAACTCTCATGATTGGGGCAAAATCTTTAAAATTGAAATCTTGAAAAAGGCAATTTGGACCATTAAAAAATCAACATCGATTGAAGATCATAGAATAAAGAGCAAATTCTAGTCTAAAGCACGTTGGAGGCATTAATCTAGTAAGTTTTCAAGGAAAAATCAAGGATTGGACTAATCATGGTCATTTGGATGTTCATTATTTGAGTACAAATTACCTTATCTAGATTTTCCTTTGTAATTTTCTTTAAAATGGTGTACTTGAATTCCTATTGAATTATATTCTTTTTTTTCTTTTCTCATAATAATACAGAATTATTTTTCCTAATTTACATTGCTTTCCCTTTTACCTTTTCCTACATTCTTGTTAAGGAAATGTACAATGCATTTTGTTTATTGTTGAATTAGAAATTATTATGTCACTAAAAGATTTTTTTTTTCATTACTTTGGTAGGGAAATAAAGAATTACATCATAAAAAGGATATGAGTAAGAGTAGTAAAATATAGGTGTTAAATGTACAATGCAAATTAGATATGGCAACTCAGTTTGATCAATGAAGAATGGAAGTCAAAAAATTAGAATTCACGAGACAATGAGGACATTTCTAAATCAATGACAAAGTGATGAGCTTCAGAATCTTTTTGTTATCATGATTTGGTAGTGTTTGGGTTCATGATCATGGTGTATCATTGTAGATGCATTGCATTCCACTTATAGCATTCATAACATCTTAAGTAGATATTTGATTTTTAAAAGTGATTTTTCTTCAATATTGGATTTGCTTGGTTAAGTTTTTAAAGTTGAAGCCTCGATGGAGGAGTTATTTCAAATTTTTAAAGTTGATGCCTCAGTAGAGGAGTTTTCTCATTTGGGAAAATTTTAAAGTTAAAGCCTCGATGGAGGAGTTATTTTAAATTATTTAAAGTTGAAGCCTCGGTGGAAGAGTTTTTACAGATTTTAAGGATGAAGCCTCAGTGGAGGAATTTTTTCAAACTTTTAAAGTTAAAGCCTCGTTGGAGGAGTTTTTACAAATTTTAAAGTAAAGGCCTTAGTGAAGGAATTTTTTCAAATTTTTAAATTTGAAGCCTTGTTGGAGGAGTTTTATAGATTTTAAAGTTGAAGCCTTAATGAAGAAGTTATTTCAAATCTTTTAAAGTTGATGACTTAGTGGAAGAGTTTTTACAAATTTTAAAGTTGAAGCCTCGATGGAAGAGTTATTTCAAATTTTTAAAGTTGAAGCCTCGGTGGAGGAGTTATTTCAAATTTTTAAAGTTGAAGCCTCGATGGAGGAGTTTTTTCGTTTGAAAATTTTTTGAAGTTTATGCTTGGTTGAGGGGGCATTTCCCAAAATATCAACGACTACAATAAGGTCTAAGATACAGGTTTCTATGTCTTTGAACACTTCCTGTTCTATAGCAAGTGCACAATGAGGGGCAGTTGTAGACACCCGATTTTAGGCTTGGGTTCTATAATCCAATATTTGGAAAGCCCATATCCCTTTGAAAATTTTTATCTTTATTTAAAAAAAAAAAGAAAAAAAAGAAATGAAAGTTAAAATTACGAATTTCCAATTCTATAACTAAATCTGTCAAGATTGAATTGAGATGAAGATTGATCAAAGATCATTAAAATCAAATTGCCAAAAATCTATAAAATTAGAGTTGACATGGTTAAAATTATGGGATTTGAATCCCAAATTTTGAAAGAAGAATTAGGGTTTGTGATTTCATTATTAATTTTTTGCCCCCAGGCTAGCCCTATAAATATGACCTAAGAATTCTGATTAGGGTACACACACAGAGACACAAAAAAAAGGAGGAAACATATTGTAAAAAAAAAAAAAAGGAGCCTCGAGTTTAGAAGGAAGCTAAGAGTCTATTTTTAAGGTAATTTTACAATTTTCTTTTTTTATTTTTATTTTTATTTAGAAATATAAAAGTTTTCTAAAATATTTTTGGAATTTTCATTCTTCAACGATGAGAAACGGTGAAACTTGAAGTTTCTGATGATGTATGAATTTTTCATCTTCAAACATTGGTTTTGGTGCTACAAAAGTTTGAAAGTTGACAGGTTTTTTTTTTCTTTCTTAAAAAAAAACAAATGGCAAGTGAAATAAAAAAAAAAAAAAAAAGAGTTTAAATGAACCAAAATCAAGTCCCAACATAATTCGCATGGGTCCTAATCCATGTGTTCACCTTTTTTTTTACTTTTAATTTTTTTTTTTTTGCTTTGATATTCTATTCATTATATATATATATATGTCTATATTCATTTATTTTTTAATGTATACTGTTATTTCTTTGATGTTATTAGTGAATTTTTTTTGAATAATTGATTTTTTAGAGTAAATTGATTTTTATTAATCATTTATGATTATATGATATGAATTTTTTTTATTTGTCTTATTTGATTTTCTTATTTGGATAAATATCATTAATTATAATATATTATTAATAATCCACTTTTAAAAAGTTGTATAATAATTTGTTCTTACTTTAAAATAAATTTTAATTGAAATTAATTAAGATTTTTTTTCCTATGATGGAACTCGAAGAAGTTGTAAATGGTTGACTTCTAAGAATTTCCTAGGTGAGAAAATTTTGCCTAAATTTCACTAGCACGGTGGAGAGTTTAGTCGATAATTTTCAATATTAAAGATCTTGCTTAATTTTAATAATTTGGTATTAAAAGACTAATTAGATAAGAATAAAAATTCAATTTTTTTTTTACTTCTCTACATAAACTATTAAAATGAATCCAACGATGGTGTCTCTTTAAGGAGCAGACGGATTCCTTTGAATACTCTTGAGGTGAGGAAATATTTCTTGAAATTCCAACAGCATGATAGAGAATTTCTTGAAAAATATTTCCAATATTTAATTTTTGATTAAAAATAAATAAATTCGACGTTTATGTAAAATTTAGATCTTTTTTTTTAAATATTAAAATGAATCAGATGATAGAGTCAATTTAAGGAAGCAAATGGATTTTTTTAGATACTCTTGAGGTGAGAAAATATTTTCAACACTTGAATATTCGATTAATAAACCAAGACCTTTTACACCATAGGACCTTTAGTTCAATATTAGGCTAACCAGCTGCTATCTTGGTGATAGGCATTATAAGGGTGCCAATCCTTCCCTACACGTAACCGAACTCCCGAATCGCATTCTGAATACAGACCAAAACCTATTCTTTTAGAGTGCTTTAGTCAAGCTTAAAATAACCTTAAAAAGAATATATTTATATAGATGATCTAATCACACCTTTAAAAAATATTAGTAGTGACTCACACTTTTTATGCCAGCAGAAAGCTAGACATATGGTTGAGTGGGTAACATTTAGGAAGAATTCAAAAAATGTAATATAGAGTGATAACTTTTACAAAAATGTAAAAGTGAAAAAAATTATTTTAAAAAAATAAAAATTATTAAAATTATTAATAAAAAGATTGTAATTACAATTTAACCATGCTTTTCTCTGCTATTTTGCTCTTGTGTTCATAAGAGAGTCGGTTCCCTTACTATGTGAACTGACTCTCCTACATTTATAAACTATATATATATATATATATATATATATATATTATATATCAAAAATAGTACTTAGAAATAATAAAATATTAAAAAATATTTTGATTAAATCCTAAGCTACTATTTAAAAATAAAAAAAATAAAAATATATTTTATATTAAATCTCAAATTGATATTATATTTTGTATAATATTATATATAATGTATTATATATTATAATATTATATATGTTGGGGATCAGCTCCCTTCGTAAGGGAATCGACCCCCCACAAATTATATATATATTATATATTCTATATAAATTATATATACTAAAGATATTATATTAAATCTTGAATTATAAAATAACCTTGAATTATATTAAAGAGTGGACTAATATAAAAAATACTTAATATTAAATCAAATTACCTTTTAAAAGCTTAAGAATAATATATATTATACATATTATCTATAATATATATTATATAATACACATACAATATAATGTAATATTATAAATATAATATAATAATATATTATATAAAGATACAATAAAATATAAAAAATATTTTATATTCAAATTTGAAAAACTAATTAAAATAATAAAAATTAAAAATATTTAATATTAAATCCAAATTATTTTTTAAAAATTTAAAATAATATATAATATATATTATATAATACTTATATAAAATAATATATAATATTATAAAAATAACATAATAATAGAATATATAATATATAATAAAATATTAAAATATTTTATATTAAAAATAATTATTAAATGTACGACTCACTATAACTAGATGTACGATATACTATAACTAAATGTAAAGCACATATAGAAAGTCGTCATTTTTATGTATGATCGACATCACCTTGAGTATGGCTTTATATATGCTGAAACTAATTATTCTTATATAGTGAGAGGATGACATTCCAATAGAAACAAAAAAATAAACTTGTAAGCAAAACATAAAAAAAAATACAGTTGATGATTTTTATACAATGAGATAATCGTAACTCATTATCTTTGAAGATTTTTGTTTGGATAAAAATTTTTAATCCCTAAGATTACAAATAAAAAAATAAATAGTCAACAATATATATTATAATTTAATATATATAATTTATAACCTTCACTAAATTACTATCAGAGAGAAAGGCAACCAAAAGATTAGATCAAGAATAGAGGTAAAATAATAATTACAGTCTTCTTATTAATAATTTTAATAATTATTATTTTTTTTTAAAGTTATTGTTTTGCTTTCACTTTTTTAATCATTATTATTACATTTCATTCTTCTGAAATTTTCCCTAACATTTAACATAATTTTTTCTCCTTCTAGTTCATTTGGTTTTTCAGCAACTAACAATCTCATTTTTTTATTTTTATTATATATAATACATTATTATATTATATTTATAATATTATATATTATGTATGTATTATATAATATATATTATATATAATATTTTTAATTTATATAAAACATAAATTACATATAAATATTATATAAATTAAAATATTTATCTGTAATTTTTGCCATATTTAGTTGTAATTTATAAACTAATAAAAATTATAAATTTATCAAAAAATTAATTTTTTCTTAATATAATATAATTATTACTAATATACCCAAATAAATTATTAAACTAAAAAAATATGAAAACTCTTTTACTTCAAAAATTACTGCAAAAATTAATTTTCTACACATATAATATATTTAATAAATAATAAAAAATAATTTCTAGAAATTATAGCTAATTTGCTTAAAGAAATATTTTACATACATAATTATAGATTTGAAAATATGTTTATGTAAATATGTAATGTTTGTATGTAAATTCTGTAATATTTATACGTAACAAATTACATACATACATTATCTTCAAAGATTTTTTACACAAATACATTACATATAACACAAATTACACAAAAATATTTAATATGTATTTATATTACCTATGGTAATAAACGTATATTATAGATAATATAATTTATGTAATTATAATATTTTTTGTAATAGTACTTCTTATTACATGTTAATAATATATTTATGTAACTTTCAAAATTTTTATGTAAATATAATAAATTCATGTATTATAACTTTTATTATCTTTTATCATAATTTACATAAGTAAATAATGTATATGTGTAATTGTAGAAAAATATGTAATACTTATTCACATTACCTATGATAATATACACGTGTAATAGATAATATAATTTATATAATCATAATGTTTTATGCAATACTATTTTCTATTACATAATTGTAATATATTTTTGTAACTTATATCATATTTATGCAAATATAATAAATTTATGTATTATAATTTTTATTATATTTAATAATAATATATGTACGTAAATAATGTATATGTGTAATTATAATAAAAATATATAATAATAACTTATATTACAAGTCATAATAATTTAGATAAACATAATATAATTTATGTAATTATAATATTTAATGTTAATTTTTTAATCATAAAAATTTATATAATTTATAATATATTTATGTAATTTTAATAATTTTATATATTATTATATAATAATATATAAAAAATAAAAAAAATTACAATCGATTTACCCTATTACAACCGAAGCCCACCCAAAGCTAGAGAAGGCAATTGGGCAGGTTCGAGACGGGTCATTTCGAGTTCGAATTTTTTCGGGTTCGGGTTCTTTCGAGTTCGAGCCAATTCGGGTTCGAATTTTTTTAGGTTCGGGCCGATTCGAGTTCGAGCCAATTCGGGTTCAGGTTTGGGTTCAAGTCGAGTTCGGGTTTGAGTATATTTTACATCATTTTTTTATTTTATGTTAAATGTAATCACTTTCACGTAATTTTTAATTCTAAGCCTAGACACGAATTTGGCCTCGTTTGGCCCGAAAAAATCTTAGTTCGGTTTTATTGGCCTATGTATGGCCCAAAAATTTTTTGAATTTTAAGCTTAGGGCTGAATTTGTCATGGCCGACCAATTTAAGTACAAATAATTATTCATAATATTAAAAAGTTATTTTTATATTAATATTTACAATTTTATAATTAAATTTAAATAGAATATATTATTTTATTTTAAAAAAATACTGATTCAGGTTGAGCATACTTAAAACTTCAAATCTAAGACTCGGGCTTGATCGTGCCGGGCCTATTGTGTTGGGTAGGCTGTCTAGCCTATAGGAAGGTCGTCTGGCTCATGGGTAGGTCTAGTTACTAGTTTAACATGTTATTTTTTTTATTTTTGATATGGTATTATCTATTATGGCTTTAATATTTTTAATTTATCTTATTACTTTGTTATATTATTATCAGACTCTAATTATCATTATTTTAAATAATAATAATAATAATAATAATAATATTCAAAGAAGTATTTTAAATTTTACTACTAACATGCATAAACTCTTAATATTTAATGAGTTTAACTAATTAAATTAAAAAATTGATAAATTAATGATATACTTTATTGATAATGCTTTCAAAGCTCATGATCTAATTTATTTTTTAATAAATTATTATTTTATCATATCAGACATGTTCAAAGATTAAGCTATCCACTTGGCTCAATTGGGCCTAGGCTTGGGTTCTCATATTTTGGTTTCAGATTAACCCAATCTGACTCGAAACAGTTATTTTAAATTAAAATAAAATATATTGTATTTTATTTTGATTATAAAATATATAAATATTAATAAAAAATTCTTTAATTTGATGAACAATAATTCTAGCTTGAACAAACAGGTTTAGGCACATTCAATAAGGGCCTGCACTTGAGATTTTAAAAAATTCAAGCCACAGCTGGCCCAACCCAAAAGTAGGTTTAATCATATATAAAATATAAATTAAAATTTTAATATTTAATTAAATTATATATAGTATTAATATTCAA
>JBBYHK010000005.1:5317947-5332174 GCA_038382065.1 Adansonia grandidieri
CTATGTCACTTAAAAATTAAGACTAAAAGTTAAGTTTCGATACCACCATCAAAATACCTTCCAAGGTTAGTGCCTATAAGACTAGCACTTATCAAGGTGTCTTTTTTAGAGACTAAAAGAGTATTATAATTTGAATGCTTGCCTTTCAAAAAATTCAAATAAAGAAACACACATTTTTTCTTCTTTACCAAGTTGCAAAATTTTTAGCCTTTGACCATGTTAATCAACAATGGACCTTGTTGTATCGATTATCCAAAACCTTGGCCTTCTCGAGTCAACACAATAAAACCAATGATCATGTTATATTGCAATATGCTGTATCAATACATTGAACTTGCTATACCAAACCACTCGAACCATTCAAAATGGGTTGAATTTTTACTTTTGCTCCAAGATGTCTCTAGTGTTGATCATTGATTGTTAGAAACATCATAGGTTTTAAGGATGTAAAATGACATCTTATTACCCTAGATACTAGAGAATATTTATTCGGGGCAAATTTTGTTATAAGTTCCAAGACTTTTGATCAGATAAACTTTTCAAGAAATAATGGATTTTTTTTCTAAAGTTAGAGTGGAAAACCATCTTGTTTGATAGATTTTCCTATAGCTGCAACAAAACAATTCTTGGCACATGAAATGTGACATGCTTTAAGCAAAAAAATGAAAACTTTTATAGCATCAATTCAAGAGAGTTAATTCTAATTTGATGAAATTGATCCTGTATTTGATGTCTTTTAAAGAAAGCTCAAAGATATCTCAAAGACTTTAGAGTTGGAAGGAGAAAAGATCTTACTGAGGCAATGGAAGGCCGAAAACGAAAGTTTATCTCAAAAGATCTTACATATGCGTTCTTTGGCAAGACCACTTTAGAAGGGTGAATGACTTAACAAACCACTTCTTCGCAAGACAAAATGATGCCAAAAGAAGGAAAATTAATGTAGACTTTATGAGGGTCTAATAGTTTTTTGACATTAGCAAGGACAAGACACCATAAAGAGAACTCGTGTTAACACATAAAATGAAAAGAGAGACAACAATCATTTTAATTATTTTTTCATGTGATATGAAATAGTTTTTTTAACCAAGATGGCATTATGCATTTGCATGAAAGGATAATGAAAACATGCACCATTTCAAAAAATATTTGCATCATATTAACTTTTGTACAATTTAATGCAACATAAGGATCACTTAGAGATATACACCTTTTTAAGTTCTCATATGAGAAAATCTTATAAGACACCTTTTTTTTTCAATGTTTGAATAAGATTAAGCCCTATTTAGTCGTGGACTTGGTAATTAGGCTCTAAGTAAGAAAGCCCAACATAGTGGTAGGTAAGCTCCAGTGAAGTTGGCCTATGGTTGGTTAAGCCCAATGTAGATGATAGGTTTAACTTCCGTGAAGTTGGCTTATATAAAAACCAAGCTTAGTGTAGTCAACAAGTTTAGCTCTGGTATAATTGAACCATGTTGAGAATCAAGCCCAATGTAGCCGGTAGGCTTAGCTTGAGTAAAGTTAGCCCATATCAAAAGTTAAGCCCAAGATGAGGGTAAGTAGGCTCCAATGAAGTTGGCCTACATCAAGAACTAAGCCCAGTGTAGCTTATAGGTAGGCCCTCGTGAAGTTGGCCTATAACAAAAACCGAGCACAATGTAATTGGTAGTGTCACGATGTGCCATTTCTCGATTGCTTAGATGGTGTGCCCAACTTAAAAAATATATCATCCCTTGATAGGGATTTCTCTTAGGGTGATTTTGTGAGAAAAAGATGTTTCTCATAATGAAAGTAGGGGAGACTGTCGAACGAATTGCTCATCTAATTGGTTTTAGGTAGCCACTACGAAGTGGCCAAAACTTGGAGTCGCCATCGATCATTTTGGGCTAGGCATGACTAGACACCTATTAAAACCTTTAATTTCATGTTACAAAATGCAAAATACTAATTTTATGATTTGCACATACTAGGGTTTATTTTAAAAGGTTCGGGAGTTAGTTATACATAGGGAAGGAATAGTACCCCCATAATGCCCTAAATTGGTACCTTTTGGCCATATAATATCTTGGTTTTGACTTTCTCAATTTTGTTACGTCACTATTAGTATATAACACCCTTTATAATGCATGAATTTTGAAAATACTAAATCTGATTTTTGTAAAAAAGTTTGAGACAATTATGTACCCTCGAAGGAATGATTATACGTAAGGATAAAATTTCTAGACTTAGTTTAAAAAGGTTGTTCCATGTCAAGCACTAGAGCAAATTAAAGCAAGGAGGGGCAGTTGGGATGCATATCGTAATTGTCCTCAGTCATTCAAGAATAACCAAAATGACAATTTTGATATGCATTTGGACTCAATAGTTGCTTGAGGTGTAGGAAAAGGTTTTGATAAATTGGTCTAGGGAAGTTCAAGAAAGAAAAAACTTTGGATTATTTCTGAAGTTTGAAAAACAGGATTGGAGCATCCCCTTAAAAAATGGGTTAGAGTATCCCTAAGGATGAAACTTTTAGTAATTTTTGACAAATGGAATATTTTTGGTGAAAATATAACTTTAACTTAAAACCAGTGATTGAAATAAAAGAAAAAAATTATATTTTTTCGGCCTTGATTCAAGCCTAGTGGAACCTATATTGTGACACATGACTCCATGGGAATTAATCGAATGCCTCTCAAGGCGTTTGAATGCCTTGAAAAAGTGGTTTAAGAAAATTTATTAATTTTGCTTAGGGCTAAAAATAAAAGATAGCATCGCATTGTCCCTTTCTTCAAATTTATTCCTAGCTCATCTGAAGACTTTAAGGGGCAAATAAGATACCATTGGAAAGGTAACTTGACAAGGGTATGCAAAAATATTCTACTGCATAGTGACTTTTAGAGCAAAAATCATGGCCAAATTCGATTATAATGCAAAATTGAACTTAATTAAATCCTAAATTTAATTTAACAATTCCATCTTATTGTGTGTGACTTATTCAGTTCCCAACATGTTGGTAATGAACCAAATTAATGATTTTAATCATGACTATAGGTCAAGAGTTGAATCTAGCAACCCATCATGACCACCTAAATATTGAAAAGTCAATTTGACCTTATTAAAACCTTTTAATAACCAGCCTACCAGTGTAATAAGTCATTTCACCAAATATCCTATAATAAGTATGAGTGTGGTGCAATATTTACTTATGTTTCAATCCATGTTAGATCTTTCAACTCTTGGTTAATGACTATGAATTTATTAGGATCAATTCCTCATAATTCATAATGCTCTGGCCAGAGACTTTAATCCAAATAACTACAGTAAAGATCATTTTGGATACATCTTTGATGCCATTAAAAAAGGTTAATCCTTTTTGGATCACTCAGCTATCTTCGTATGCTTCATATCATACCCAAAATCACCATACTTTAACATCCATCAAAGTGGACCACTTCATGATTATGACACACCCTATACAAGATGACCGGGTATCACAAGTTTGAGGACTGTTATACATGACTAGCATATGAAAACATATTTCATAGATACTTAAATGACTAACACCAAATAGAGATCTCATATGGGCTATATTCAATCAACTTGTTTCCACAAAACAAGCACCACATGCCATCTTTACTATCTCGCATACTTTAACCTATGAGATTGGTTGCTTCATAAATAAGAAGGCATAACATTTTTGGGTCTTTAAGCATTGCCAATGCCCCATCTTGACTATATGATGACTAAGAACATTTAAAGAACTTAGCATTGATCATAAAGATATCATAATTACAACACTTTGCAATTCTTTTGCAAGGCATTTTAAGCTTCGTGGCCTTTATCTAGTTGGTGTTTTCATGACAGTCAATCATGCCACTATCATGCAGGAAAACCTTCTGTTACTGAAGCTAGTTACTAATATGTAGTTATTTAACAATATATCCCATGTCCCAATCTGAATGGTTTTAAGGGCATACACTAACATATCCCACTTGCACTTGAAACAATCATATTGTTATTAGTGTCCTTTATGAATACTATGTTCATTCATATGCGATAATTTCTATTATCAAGTCATTAAAATTTTTAGATCACAATAAGACCTTGATTCTAATCATATTGTTCTTTTACCTTACAACTATTAGAATCAACTAATTATTTCAATAGCCAATGATCCAAAACTAATCATTTCGCAAGTCTAAACAAGATGATTTGTTCAATGGCTCATGGATATAAATATATAAATTTCTAGTTTGGAACTTTTCCAATATTACGTCCAAATATTTATGACTTGTTGTCACTCAAACATGATTATTAACTTTTAATAATTCATGTGGCCTCCCACTGAAGCTACATGTGTAAGACTCTTGCATGGAATCCTTGAATTTCAAAAAATTAATTGGGCTTTAACATATCAAGTGTATGTTCACTCAGTATAAATTAACTAATAGGTGAATTTTTAAAACAATTCTACTATTGCTTATTCAAATAAAGGAATTAAAATAGCATGCCATCCATATGCTAACAAAATGTTCAAAATATTATTCAAAATAATATCCTTACAGTCAACCTATAATGGCCAACAATAGAACATCTAAATGTTCAATAATAAATCATTATAAGTTTCATAAACTTTCCTAGATGAATTGGCAAGCCTAATGCGCATCATCTAGGTTGCATTAGACCTGCTCATGGGTCGGGCTGGGCCGGATTCGGTTGGGCTTGACCATGGTATCAACATTAAATATGCTTGCCCACGCCCAGCCTAGCTCGAAATATTGGCCTTGAATTTTGCCCAAGCTCGCCCATTTTCGTAAATAGATGGTTCAAGCCCGTTTAGGCCCACCCATATTATTTTTTATAATTTATTTTTTTAAAAAATATATTTTAAAAAAATTTAATCTTTATTAATTTAATAATTTTTATTAAGTTTATAAATATGAATAATTTAACTTAGTTTTTAAAGTTTACAATATAATATTATATATATGTATTGTTCATATGACAAAAATTACATAATACATTAAATATAAAATAAATATATACAATTTAATAGTAAAATGGGTTGGGCCGAGCCGGGCTTAGGCTTTGAAAGTTGAATCGAAGGCCCGGCCCATTTTTTAAGCAGGCCTAATTTTTTTGTCCAAGCCCATTTTTTAGGCCTAATATGTTTGTCCAAACATTCCCAAATATCGAGTGGACCTTTGGGTTTAGGTGGGTAGCCCACCCCTTGAGCAATTCTAGGTTGCATCATCCATTTTGGCCCATCATTATTTCTCAATACTATTGCAAGTATATGTTTGAGAATAATAAGACCATGGTACAGAATAAATTCTGTGATTAATGATTTATTCAAAGAAGAATAAATTTAAGTTTGGCATCGAATGCCAACAGTCATCCTCAATTAACGTGTGATTGGAAAAATAAATCATAATGATGTTTTAAACATTAATAAGAAGGTAAGTTTTGGTTAATGTCAATAAGATTGCCATTCTCGTGGTCTATCGTCACTACTACTTTTGTCATTTGATTTTGCCAATATGTAGAAGTAAGTTAATTTCAAAACATGTCTAATATTGAAACTTCTGTAAGCTTCTTACTTTGACAATATCAAAGTACTCCTTGCAATCTTTACTCTATTGATCTAGCTATCCATAATTATGGGATGTTTCTTTATTATTTCATTTGACTTTTTTCACAACAAAGTATAATGTCAATGCATGAATCATGATCTATGACCCATCTAATGTGCTCAAGCCTTGAAATGCATCCTATTACATATGGCCTAATGAAGCTACCTTCTGACATCTTGCTTAGGAAAAATTCCTTGGGGATGTTGAACCTTTCATCATGATTGTCCTTATTGAAGGCTTCAAATGATTTCATAAGCATTAATTGCCAATCTCTCTTTTCAGAGTTCAGGTGCCACATTAACCATCATCACAATATAGCTAGATCAAGGTAATTGATCTAAGATATGGATCACATTTATGTAATGACATAAGTTTGTTAAAGAATAATAGAAAATTAGGCTCTAATTAGGCAGTTCTGAGAATAGCCAATAGAACAAAAGTTGTAACCATTGCAATAGGAACCTGTATCTTATCATTGGCTTCGGCATGAACTTAGAATTAAAATAATGTCTTTTTGTTCCTAGATTGTCTAGAAACATCATTTCAGTATGATACCTTATTGTAAATGATGGTTTTGAGTTTAGGTTGAAAAGCAATTATTGCTCAATCATCCTAAATAACATGGTTTATAGATCATCGTTATTATAGAATGGACTATTTGTATTTATAATAACCATACTAACATAATGTGAAGAACATAAAGAAAGATGATCCAACTAAGAACTATATTAGGCTTTGTAGACTTGGACATGTCAATGAGACTCGAGTAGCCAAGTTACGTAAACAAGGTTACCTCAAACCATTTGATTATGAATCATATGGGACATGTGAGTGTTGTCTCCTTCACAAGATGACTAATACTCCCTTCACTGGAAAAGGTGAAAGGCCTAGTGATGTATTGGGCCTGGTATATTTAGATGTATGTGGACCAATGTAACACAATGGCTAGAAATGGATATTTCTACTTCATTACCTTTATCGATGATTTTTCAAGTTATGGGTATGTAAATTTAATGAAGCATAAGTCTAAAGCCTTTAAAAAGTTCCAAGAGTTTATGGCTGAAGTAGAGAAACAAACTGGTAAAAGAATTCTATCTTTTAGATCTAATCAAGGAGGAGAATACCTAAGCAAAGAATTCTTGGGTCATTTGATAGAAAATGGCATTCTGTCACAATGAACTCCACCCAAAACTCCGTAATACAATTTGAAAAGAGAAACTAAACCTTGTTAGACATGGTTTGTTCGATGATGTCCAAAGCTAACCTTCCAATATCTTTTTTGGGATATGCCTTAGAAATTACCACCTATCTTTTAAATAGGGTTCCATCAAATCACTGTATAAGACATCATATGAGATGTCGCATAGTAAAAAACCATGTTGTCTTATTTTAAGATTTGGGGCTATCTAGCTTTTGTGAAGCAAACAACATCTAATAAGCTTGGAGCTAGATTAGACAAAGGTAAATTTATGGGATATCCAAAAAAAAATTGGATAATATTTTTACAATCCAACTAAACTTCGAAACATGTTATCTTCTTAGAAAAGTAGTTTCTATTAGAAGATTTCAATATAAGTAAAATTGATTTTAAAAAAGTTCAAGAACCGTAAATTGACATTCCAACTGAACCATAGTTAAGGGATGACGCATTAGATGCTCTATCAGAAACTTAAAAGACACAAGTTCTCTGACAATCTGGTAGGATTAGGTAGGCTTTAAAGAATTATAGATTTCCCATGGATCAGGATAACTTGCCTTATGATACTGAACCTACCAATTATGAATAATCAATGTCTGACATTGATTCTAGGAAATGGTTAGATGCCTTAAAGTTTGAAATGGACACCATGGAGGCTAACAACATGTGAACTCTAGTTAACCCACTCGAAGGGATCAAACCCATAGGTTCTAGTCAAGAAAAAAACTAAAATAGATGGCAAGTAGATGTATAAGGCAAAACTAATTGCGAAAGGTTATAGTCAAGTTGAAGACACTGATTCTAAAGAAACCTTTTCGCTGGTAGCCATGTAAAAATTCATTCAGATTATGCTTGCTATAGCTGTATATTATAATTATGAGATATGGCAGATGGATGCAAAAACTACGTTCTTTAACCATAATTTGTAAGCAAATGTGTATATGACATAATACAATGGTTTTATATCCAAGTTAAATACAAATCAAGTACATAAACCAAGGAAGCCTATTTATGGGCTAAAGCAAGCTTCACGGAGCTGGAATATCAGATTTGATGAAGTAGGCTTCAAAAGCAATCTTGATGATAGGATATTATTTTCTTAGTGCCATGTGTAGGTGATATATTGCTCGTAAGAAATGACATACCGATGCTACAGGCCACTAAAATCTAGTTGCACAACCAATTCTTCATGAAAAATTTGGCAGAAGTAGTATTCATTCGAGGAATTAAGATATATAGGGATAGATAGAGACAACTACTTGGCTTATCCCAATCCACCTACACAGGTAAGATGCTAAAGAGGTTTAGCATGGAAAACTCCAAAAGGGGAAACTTACGTATGGTACAAGGCATACATTACTTGAAAGAGATATGTCCTAAAACATTAGATGAAGGGAAATGGATGAATGTAATTCCATATGCTTCGTTAATTGGATCTATCATGTATGCTCTATTGTGTACAAGACTGAATATATCCTATGCTTTAAGTATCACAAGCATATACCAAAGCAACCCCGGTGATACTCATTAGATTGCTATGAATGTATCATATGCTTTAAGTATCATGACCAGATACCAAAGCAACCTGGTGATACTTATTAGATTGCTGTGACGAATATCTTTAAGTACTTAAGAAGAACTAAGGATATATTTTGGTTTATAGAGGGGCTAAACTCCTTGCTAGGGGTTATACTAATGCTAATTTCCAATCTAATTTGGATGAGATTAGTTATGCATTTACCCTCAATGATGCTACAATTAATTGGAAATGTTCCAAACAGCCTACAAGTATAAATTCAAAAATTAAAGTCGAATACAGCTCCCACTTATGAAGTGATAAATGAGGCAATTTAGATGAATAAGTTCATTACTAAACTTGGTGTTGTTCCAAGAATTGTTGATTCAGTATCACTTTACTGTGATAATAATGGAGCCATAGCACAAGTTAAGGAATCAAGGTCTCATCATAAATCCAAACATGTCTTATGATGATATTACGTCATTAGAGACTTTATTAAGAGATATGACGTTAGTATGGAATGAGTACTCACTGAGGACAACATAGCTAATCCTTTCACTAACATTTTATCTCAGCAAAAACATGATTGCCATATGGGGGTATAAGGCTTAGACATATGGGCGATTAGCTTTAGTGCTAGTGGGAAAATGTTAGTGTAAACCTTACAAGCCAATCGTTTTTGCTTGTGATACATTAACATTTAGAAAATTTCATGTAACAAATGTTAGAGTTTATTAATGTTAATGAGGTAGTTCTTTATCCATAAGAAATTATTTGATAATTGCAATGTACATCTTATATAGATAAAGCACATGAAACATGTTGGCCTTACAAAGGAATTATAATAAGTTACAATTATGAGATCCTTATGTGTCAAATTCGTGTTTCCAAAATGTTCATGGTCATCGTATTATCAAGATAGGGCATTGACAATACACAAAGATGAGTATATGTTAAGCCTTTATGCATTTAATTCATGTAATTAATCTCATAGGTTGAAGTGTAGAGATACTTAGGGATAGCATACGGGTGCTTATTGTGTAGAATAAGTTCACTAAACATGACCCACTATGAGAGTTTTATTTGGTATTTCACTTAAATGTTTATAAAAATACTTTCATTTGTCATTAGTGTAAGTGATCCTTAACTTGTGATACTAGGTCACCTTGTATGTGGATTCTTATACTTAGAGATAATCACTAGTGAGTCCATAATAGATGAATGCCAAATGAGTGTTGGCTTTAGGTAAGCCATGAAGCATGTTAAAGGTGGATGAAAGGTCCAAAAAGAATTCATCACTCCAAGTGATATGAAGAAACATATCTCGTATGGACCTAGCTCGCGTTAACTCAAAGTTCTTGTCCAAGGTAATATTGATTATGAAGCTAACACATAAGGGTTGTAGTGCTAATATGAGGGTGGACACTACACTATGCTTAGGATATATGATGAAAGAACTAAATAAATTGAGATACTGTAGACTAAAGTGCTTGTCAAAAACAATTTGGCATTCCTTGCATATTGGGTGGCTATGATGCACTAGTTGTAGATCCGCAGATGCCGTCCAAGAATTCCTAGATCCATGTGAAAGCTTCAACCAGCTATCCTTCTTTATTATTCTCTAGTTCCCGGATGGCAGAGTGAATAGGCACTCTTTGTCTCGATCTACTTCGGATTTGTAGGGCTTGATTCTCTTTAGTGACCACCTTGTGCCAACATGTTTAGAATCACGAGATGTTGTGATTAAAAACACTAACGTGGCGCCAAAGTCCAACTTGAAACCCTAGGCAATTGCCTCTTATTTATATTAGGTAACAAGGTAGCCCTAATTTTTAATTTTAATTAATTAAAATAATTATTTTACCCGTTCTTTAAAACCTTTGTTGTTGCTAACCCTAGTTGGATATTAGCTCTTAAATTCGAAAAAGCCTAAATATATATAGATACATTATTTTGGCCCAATTTATTTTAAGAAGTTTAAGTCGTTTAATCTAAATACTAATTAATTTTGATTAAACTATTAATTTTATTTAACCCAATAATTTTTCATAACTCCAATTCTATTCGAAATAAAATTATGACAATTTTATTTGAATAAAATAATTATATACTGATTATCAAAATAAAATTAACTATAAAAATAATTAATTTTAATAGCAAATAAAAAATAAATATACAAAATAATTTTTTTAATTTGTTTAGAATATTATTCATATTTAATTTATAAACAAATATTTAAACAAGACTTTATAGATATCAAATTAATTATATAAACAATTACTTTTTCAATATCTATTTAATTTAAATTAATTCTTATATTTATCAGAAGATAAATATAATTAATTTAAACTACTAATTCTTGTCTAAATGTATATTTAATCAAATTAAATATATATTATAAATAAATAAAACCAAAACCTATCTTTCATTTAATTACTAAAGAAAATGCCTATACCCCTAAAACGAGTGCATCTGATGCATCACTTCAAAATATTAAGAATTTTCTGACTATGAATATTTTGATCAATAGTAATCCATTAAGGAATTATGTTGAGCTAGCAAAAGAGCCAATTTGACATATATAATTGGGCTCCAATAATCTATGTATTAATTATGCTGTACCGAATAATGAATCACATAATTATTAATCTCAGAGTCATACCACTAAAGACCTGCAACTGCACTCCTAATTATATACTGTATTACATAAGCTTTATAAATAGCCTTTTAGTCCAATGACCTTATCATTTGTGTAATATCCTCATATAATATCTGTGATCAACTTAAAGGTTAAAGTCCATTTTACCTATTTGATCACTTTATATAAAATTCCATTATACTCTCTATGTGAAAATGAGTATTCACCACATGTGAACAGATTATTATTTGACATAAAAATGATCAAGGCCTTGTCCATTTTCATATCTTGTGTAATGCCTTTTAAAAGGATAACCTTAAGTTTTTATATGAGCTATTATTCCATATCTATAAGTAAAGCTCTCATCAAGTATAAATCATACACCTAACGAACTGGTCTACTAGCTTACTACTTCGAGATGCTTTAGCCTTTGGAATGTCAAAGTATATAAGTTATATATATGGAGTTAATTACTTAGGATTAAGGTAACTACATAACGAATGTCAAAAGTGAATTAATCCAAGTAAATAGACTAATTAGTGGATCAATTGCATTTTGGTCCAGTCCAATATATCACCACCTCTAGGCAACATACTTATGTCTCTACTTGGGAGTTGGCCCACTCCAGATAGCCATGACAAGCCATCTCCCTAATTGGATTTAGATAACATAATAGTCTTAACATGAGTTAATTGCTCACATTAACCCCATAGACTGTAGACTATTAATTTAGGCTACTTCCCTTAGAATATTGTCTCCCTGCATATAAAGTCCATTTTATGCAACATTCTAATGGTATAAACATAAGTAGTCAATAAGCCATATTTAATTAGATTTCTTTAACAAGTCGATCAAACAAATTTGGAATAGGAATGATATAATGAAACCCTGAATATATAAATGTGAATAATCAGTTCAAACTAATGAAATACATCAAAATGTTTTTCATCCTTAGGGCATTCCAAATATCATTAGATGCCAATCTTGGTCTATAAATATAAATATAAATATTCTTAATTGAATAATTTATGTCTATTGCCAAAATGATAAGGCCTGATAGGTCATACAAATAAGAATGATTAGTAGAAATTAAAATGATATTGGGCTTATTTACCTAGTAGAAGTAAAAGTTACTTGGGCCCAATTTAAGTTGTTGAAAGGGCCAAAGATTTAAATGCAAATAGTCCAAAGTTGGAAAACATTTACCCTAGGTATAAAAACCCTATTTTGCCATCCTTTGATATTTAAGGATTGATTTCCATCATTTGATCTTCCCAAAAGGTGAATTGTGATTGTACCACCTCCCTAAGGAGAATTTATGATTTGATTATAGATTGGAGAAAAACTATTTTTTCAATTATTCGATTTTGAATCTAAAGAGATCAAAAGCTAAGAGAAGGTTTGAGAAACCTAAGTTGCTAGCACAACTCTCATCAAAGCAAAGTCTTTTCCTTTTTAAAGGTTTTTTGAGTCACCTGCATGGGTAACTGTTAGAGGCTAGACACTCAGACAGCTTCGGTTTGCGACAACTGGGCTCGATGTAGAAGAACCAACGGTTATGGAATTTCTACCATGGGATTGCACCACCCTTAGGCTGAGGTATGAGAATTTTCAGATTTGTTTTATATGTTTTGTTTTAAAAGATCCAGCAAAAACATGCAAGATGATCTGGTTTAAGGAGTCTTAGTTTTTTTTTTTTTGTTTTGCGTTTTTCGTTATGCCTTTTAGAATAAATTTTTTAAATTAGAATCTGAGACTTCCTTCATTTTTCTACTCTGGTTTTCACAAAGTCCTTAAAAATAATCCCTTTAAAAAGATTTTTCAAAATTTAAAGGGATCGGTTTTAATGGGTGTTTGCTCATTGCTGACTTTAATTTCTCAGTTACTTCGTAGTACATATAAGTACAGTCAAACGATCAATTTTTTTGACAATCACCCTAATCCCAAAAGCAAGAAGCATTTCTTTCTCTCTCCCAGCAAAATTTTTTAAAGTTGGTTTTACCTATTTTCCTAGGGCATGTCATGAACAATTGTGACAACTTAGTAATCCCTTTATAATTTTGAATCTAATATGTCTCGCATTTAGTATGCTACAAAGAAAATTAAAAATAATGATCTATTTTTTAAATATATGAGAATGAGAAACAAAATTAATGGTAATGTCTGTGAATAATGTAAATTTTTAAAACAAATTAGTTAATATATGTCTTTTTCATGTATAGACCTATCAATTATAACCCAAACCCGAAAAACTCTATCAACCCACCCAAATCAAAGCTTGAGCCAACCTGATTTTGACAAAAAGTTAACAATTTGAACCCTATCTAAACTAAAACAAAAAAATGATCCAAGTCGAAATTGACCTGAATTCAGATGATCCAAACTTTAATTGACTGTAAAATTAACCCAAAATGGCCCAAACTTAAATTAAGTATAATATTATTTTAAAAACATTAATTTATTAAAATAATGACTAAAATATCAACTATTAATCTATTTTTTAATTTTATAACCAATAATTACTTTGTTTAGTATGATAAGTATTCATTTAAGCAGGCTTCGGTTGCTCAAAATTTTGAAAATGAAAAAGAAGTTTGATGTTATTATTTATAGCATTAAGGTTAGACATGTTCACAGAACATACCTTGAAAATTTCAAAATCTTTTTGCTCAAGCCTTGGTCACCTTGAAAAGCCATTCATTATTCATTATATTTATTAAAATATTATTTTATATTAATACTTATATATTTTTATAATTTAATTTAAATAAAATTTTATTTTTATTATTAAATAGTAATTCAAGTTGGATCAATTTGAATTGAAATCACAAGGATTTTATTCAAGGCTTGACTCATATAGACCGAGGCAAGTAGCCTAGCCCTTAGACCCACTCGGTCCATTGGACTTGTCTAGTTAGGGTATTATGAATTAAAATTTAATTAATCCTTTCGAAGTTAATCATATATTTTATTTTAAATCAAATTGTTAAATTGGATAAATGGTAAGTTGATGTATTTTTATATGTAAGTTTGTTATATTATGGTCATAGTAACCTTCCTAAATTAATTGTTAGACTTCAAAATTATTATTCAAAGACTAAAATAATCTTTAAAATATATGACAATATTTTAAATAAATAAAATGTTATATTAATTAAGATAATCTTATAATAAGATTGAAACTAAATTATATATTTTAATTATCATGGATATACTTATTATAATTTTATAACATTCTTTATTGTTATACATATTATTTA
>JBBYHK010000005.1:5333202-5381774 GCA_038382065.1 Adansonia grandidieri
TTTAGTTGTCCCTTTGAACCTAGATCTTGGGATCTCCAATCAACTAGGTTGGGTTTCCATTATGTAACTTTTATTTTATAGGCTTAAGTTTCATTCCCCTCGATGATTTAAAGACTTGATCTCTCATTAAACCTTTTGTAAGCGGATCCGCAATATTATCTCTTGATTTCACATAATCAATAGAGATAATTCGATTTGAGAGCAATTGCCTTATTGTATTGTGTCTTCGATGAATATGTAGAAACTTACCATTATACAAACTATTTTATGCCCTATCAATTGCAGATTGGCAATCGCAATGTATACATATTGCTGGCACAGGTTTTGGCCAACCTGGAATATCTTCTAAGAAGTTCCGAAGCCATTCTGCTTCTTCCCTAGCTTTATCTAAAGCTATAAATTCAGATTCCATAGTAAATCTGGCTATACATGTTTGCTTAGAAGATTTCCATGAAACTGTAGCTCCTCCAATAGTAAAGACATATCCACTAGTGGATTTTGAGTCTTTAGTATCTGATATCCAATTTGCATCACTGTACCCTTCAGGTACAACGAGAAATCTTATATAGTGCAGTCCATAATTTGAGGTATATCTTAAATATCTGAGTACCCTCATGATAGCCTTCCAGTGATTATGTCCAGGATTATTTATGTATCTACTCAGTTTAGTTACCGAGTAGGCTATATCTGGTCTTGTGCAGTTCATAAGATACATTAGACTACCAATTATTTGTGAATATTCTACCTGAGATATCGCATCACCAGTATTTTTCGTTAGATGTAAATTAACATATATGGATGTTTTAGCCACATTGGTGTCATTCTTATTGAAGTTCTCAAAGATCTTATTCACTTAATAATCCTGAGTCAACATCAAACCATCATATGATTTAGAAATTTTAATTGGTAAAATCACATATGCTAAACCCATATCTTTCATGCTAAATTTACTGGTCAACCATGCTTTGGTGGCTCTAATTATCTCATTATTACTGCCTATGATTAACATGTCATCTACATATAGACAAACAATGACATACCCCTCATGTGTATTCTTGATGTATACACATTTATTGCATTCATTTATACGAAACCCGTTTGTCAACATTGTATTGTCAAATTTTTGATGCCATTCTTTTGGTGCTTGTTTTAAACCATATAATAATTTAACAAGCTTGCACACCTTCCTTTCCTGTCCTGGAACCTTAAACCCTTCGGGTTGTTCCATGTATATTTCTTCATCTAACTCTCCATTCAAGAAAGTTGTCTTAACATCCATTTGATGTATTCCAAGGTCGTTAAGAGCTGCTATTGCTATTAACATTCGAATGGATGTTATTCTAGTAACCAGTGAATACATGTCAAAGTAATCAAGCCCTTCGTTTTGTTTGTATCCTTTTATTACAAGTCGAGCTTTATAATTATCTATAGATCCATCTGCTCTCATCTTTCTCTTAATTATCCATTTAGATCCCAAAGGCTTATGCCCGTGAGGAAGATCCACCATTTTCCATGTATGATTTTGCATGATGGACTCTATTTCACTATTAACGGCCTCTTTCCAGAATGGTGCTTCTGGAGATATCATAGCCTCTTTAAAAGTCTGAGGTTCATTTTCTAACAAATAAGTTAGAACATCCGGACCGTATGTGGTCGACACTTTAGTCTGTTTACTCCTTCAGGGTTCTACTTGTTCCTTCTTTTCCTCTTATGGATCATTTCTTGAATCCTCATGAATTCTCTTATTAATCTTATTTCCTTATGTTTCCTTATATGGAATTACATTTTCAAAAAATGATGCATTCCTCAATTCAATGACCGTATTGACATGAATGTCCGGAATGTCTGACTTAATACACAAGAAAATGATAAGCCACACTGTTATTTACATATCCAATGAATATACAATCTATGGTCTTAGGTTCAATCTTAACCTTTTTAGGTGGAGGAATCGCTACCTTAGCAAGACACCCCCACACTTTCATGTAATTATAGGAAGGTTTCCGACCCTTCCATAACTCATAAGGTGTCTTCTTTGATTTCTTGTGGGGTATTTTATTTAAAATATAATTTGCTGTTAAAATGGCCTCCCCCCACAAGTTTTGAGGTAACCTCGAACTAATCAACAAAGCATTCATCATGTCTTTTAACGTACAATTTTTGCGTTCTGCAATACCGTTTTGTTGAGTCGAATAAGGAGCAGTGGTTTGATGGATAATTCCATGTTCTGCGCAGAACTCATTAAACGATGCATTGTATTCACCACCTTGGTCACTCCTTATCTCCTTAATTTTCTTGCTTAATTGATTTTCAACCTTGATTTTAAAGTGCTTAAAAACCTCTAAGGCCTCATCTTTTCTTCGTAGCAAATAGACGTAACAATATCTTGTGCAATCATCGATAAAAGTAATAAAATACTTTTTTCCACCTCTAGTTTGTATGAAATTTAAGTTACAGATATCTGTGTGAATTAAATCTAAAGGTCCACTCTTTCTTTCTTTCGAGTAAAAAGGAGCTTTGGCAAATTTAGATTCGACACAAGTCTCGCATTTGTAATTTTTGTCAACCCAAAATTTTGGAAGCAAATCCAAATTACTAATTCTTTGCAAGGTAATAAAGTTTACATGACCTAATTTACCATGCCATAGATTAAGAGACTCAAGCAAATACGTAGAAGAAGAGTTTATTTTATTACCATTCTTGTTCTTGGATACAATAGTCATGGTATTGAGCTTAAAAAGCCTATTACAAAGATAACCCCTCCCTACAAACATTCCAGATTTGGAAAGTACAAACTTATCATATTCAAAAACTAACCTAAATCCATTTTTGCTTAACAATGAGCCAGACACCAAGTTTTTACGAATTTCAGGAGCATGAACAACATTGTTCAAGGTTAGTTCCTTTCCAGAGGTCATTTTCAATACCACCTTTCCATGGCCAAGAACTTTGCAGATTGAAGAGTTTCCCATAAATAATTACTCATCTGAAGCAGCTTCTTTGTACTCGGTGAAACTTTTCCTATCAGAACATACATGGTAAGTAGCACCGGTGTCAACCCACCATGTCTTCGGGTTTTCTACCAAGTTCACTTCCGACACCATGGCGATAAGCTCAATCTCATTATCATCAACTAAATTAGCTTAAGCTTTCTTTTTCTTGTTCTTGTTCTGATTATGACGACAATCTTTTGCACGATGTCCTTGCTTATTACAAACAAAGCAAGTTCCCATGAACTTCTTTACAATCGCACATTTGTTCCCATGGGAAGAAGTTGAGCCAACATGTTTCTTTTTGTTGGTCTTCTTCACATGTTCTATGACACGTTCACTTTGATTCACATTCTAATTTTACAAGTTTTAAATTGGTTTCTTATATATTTATGTACTTACTATGTTGATAGTTATTGATATCCAATAGTATCAACATATTAGGGTAATGTATCGATACATTACCATAATATATCGATACATTGTGCAATGTATTGATATTTTAAGGCCCTAAAAACAAATCTAGCTATTATCATGTCCTTGTATTAATACATTGGTGTAATGTATCAATACATACTTTAAATTTCAAAAATTTGAAATGTTGGACCAATATATCAATAACCTAAGGCAAGATATTGATACATTTGATGAATTTTATTTGTTTTACTTAATTTTAGCTTCTTGACGACTTTACCTTGACTCAAGATAATAAATATTGGACCCAAGCTTGGGCGAATGGCTTTGATGAAGTCTTGGAGTGCTTGCATGGAGGTTCAAATAAAATTAGATATTTACAAGTAATACATTTTTGTAACTTACAAAAGTTTTATGTAAATATAATGAATTTAGGTACAATAAGTTTTATGATCTTTTCTTATAATTCATGTAAATAAATAATTTATATGTGTAATTGTAATAAAAAATATAATATTAACTTATATTACCAATTATAATAAACTTATATAATATATAATATAATTTATTAACTATAATAATTATTGTTAATTTTAACTTTTTTGATCATAAAGTTTATGTAGTTTATAATATGTTTATGTAATTATAATAATTTTATATATTATTACGTGATAATATATGAAAAAAATAAAAAATAAAAAATAAAAAATAAATAACATATTGCAACTGGTATAATTAGTTGCTATAGGTGTTTAAGGGTTAGGTTACCTGTCCAAGATAGAAGGCTTGTCCAATTTTATGAGGGTTCAAGCGAAAATGCTAGGTTCGAAAACTAGGCCTAGGCAAAATATTAAACCAATTTACAAAATGGGTTGAGCCTTGGCTGCCACTTTCAAGGCTTAAATCCAACTCGATCCGACCTATTTTACAATTGTATAATATATATTAATTTATATTTTATATATTAGATAATTTTTAACATAAAGAATAAATATATATAATATTATACAATAAACATTAAAAAATACTTAAATTATTTAAAATTTAAAATTTAGATAAAAAATATTAAATTACTAAATATTAATTTTTTAAAAAATATTTCTTTTAAAACTTAAATTAGATAGAATAATATGATGACCTAAATAAACTATATCCTTACAAATATTAATAAATTTTTAAAAAATTTAAATTTAAATTTTAAACGAAACCAAATTTAAATAAATATAAATAATATTAAACTAATTTTAAAACGGATCCCAATCCAGCTCTTCTTGGCCAGGAACATGCCCAGCGGCTGCAACATTTAACAAAACCTCAGGATATGAAACGTACCCTAGAATAAACCCCTCAACTGTAGGTTGTTTTTCTTCCCTTAATCAATCGACGACTCAGCCTACACTTGCTCTCCTTCTTTGCATACTCTCTCTCGCTCTCATGGTGAGTCTTCTTTCTCTCACTTTCTTTCTATCATTAATGTATGTGTATTGTTTCTAGGGTTTTGTTTCTTCTCTTTGTTTAAAGAAATTTGAGTTTAGCAACTAACTGGGCATATAAATTAGGGTATTTTAGGGTTCCATCAGCTCTCTTTATTAATGGGTCTCTGTTGATTTGTTGGGTTTCTTTCGTTTATGAGTTTTTTTTTTTTTTCTTTTTCTGATAAGAAACTTTTAGGGTGCTTTTAGTTGATTGAGTTATTGAATCATTCCAATGGTAGGAAACTCGTGATGGGTTTTGGATTTCGTATTGCTTTTTTTCAAGCAGTGGAGTTGTTGTGCAGTGTCTGTTAAATGATTTTCTTTTTCTTGTGATTGTATCTTGTAGTTTTAGGCTGTTTCTATGAATGAACTAGGTGCAAATAGGAAACAATTGACGGACTGGATATTTGGGACAATTAATAGAATAAATTCAAGTAGATTGTCTGAGTTATTTTGCTTAGATTTAAATCTCATAGCTTTTTCATAGCTTCTTAGTGAGGCAATTGAATTGTTAAATTCTAACTTAAACCTAGTGATATTCTACTCTTTCAGATAGCTAACTACTCAGTTTAACAGGGGGATCTTTTCTGCTGTATGTTTTGGTAGAAAATATCTGTAGAATAACTGTGCATTGTAGCTGGCTAGCGATAGTGCTCCATCTTGTTCAACTTATTGCTTTTTAAGAAAATTTTGTTATGAAGCACTATTTTTTATTGTTATCAGTGAAAATTAGAAGTTAAAATTTTATATAGTTGTGATTTTGGAGGACTATTTTTTTTTCTGCTTAAATAGTATTTTAGGCATCTATCAGTTTGGGTTGTCACCAATATTTTCCGCTGGGGTTTTTTATGTCTGTTAGCTTGAGTTTTTGTAGGTTTTCATCTGTATGCCCAGGAACATTGCTTAGACAACATGAGAGTAGGTATTAGGATAGATAGCCTCCGTATGCTTTAGTTCTGTATATCTCATAAGAGTACATTTACTGGGGTGCTAATATCAGACATAATTTTGCTGCAGTATTTTTCACAAGATCAATGGTTTTTGCAATGGCATTCTCTCCTTGCTCAAGTGGCACATTGGATATGAGCCCGTACTAAAGTTCATTTAGTGGAGAGTGCCAAAGATTTTGACATAGCAATATAAAAATATGGATCATAGTTCAACAATAAAGAGTCTCTTAATCTTTGGAGTTTATTTTGCTGAATCTTCCTGATGCTCAAATTACTCCATTGTCATTATGGAGTGAACGTTGGGTTTTGGAGTGAGACACATCCTGTCCATCCTTGAAAAGGCTGAACAATGTGGTTTGGTTGGTTGGAACAAATTTTTAGTGGTACATTGTCTAAATGTACTTCTCACCATGATAGAAAAAGAAGAGAAATTGTATAAGATGGTGGACCATTGTGTATAGTGAGGAACTTTTGCTGACAATCTGAAGAGGTTTCAAGTGATATATGTGCTGAATTGGAGATAGGGCACAAAAAATTTGCTATATTTATGACTTGGTTGACTCAAGGCTTTGCGACTTAGTGGTATTTTTAAGAGCAATGATAATTAAGGTTTTTTATGGATATTTGGTTTTGCTAGTTATGTGAATTTTTTGGTTGTATTGGTATGATTGTTCTTACACAAATGATACTTGCTAAATTTTGAGGATATTAGGCACCTGATGATGTTGAGACATAAGCCACAGGCAACTAGAGCTTTCTGTTACCACGGCATGCAATTATTTCTTTGCCTCTGGGCAAACTACATGGATTTTTAACAAATCATGATGATGCTCCATGGGGCTTTCAACTGTTATTTGTGAATTTTGGGCTTTAGACTTATGCAACTGCCTTAGCTATCACATTCTGGAAATATATCTTTTACATATGTTGGTGGCATATTTCTTAGGCTTGTGGTTGTTTCAAGTTATATGAGGACAAGATGGGAAGTTTTAAAGTTTATCTATTTATTTTTTGCAATGCAGCACGTTTTGAATGAACTCTTTTCATTTTTGTAGTTTCCTGATTTTCTTCTTTACTTGGTTGGTGCAGAACAAGGTGCTAATCTGAAGTCTATATATTCTTTTATGGATCAGCATATTATAAGCAATTTAACTGTAGTTGCATTGAATTGTACTTGTACATTCTGCTACTTTTCTTTAAATATGATTGATAGAAATCTTCTTGCCTTTTTTTTAAGTTAAAATACAAAAATGCCATGGGGATCACTGTGTTCTCAAATTCTTTGAAAGCTCAATGAAATGTATAATTGGATTTGAACAAAGGTACGATAATGTTTGCTACTATGTGTTTTAAAGTGATGGCACTTGAGATTAAGTCTAATATGTTATTAACTTTAAGGCATGCTATGCCCAATTGGTGGTTCTACTCCGAGTATAATCTTGTGTTACTTAGATTTAGGATGGAACAAGTATAATCACATTTCTCTTGTGTTAGCCCTGGCAAGTGACTGAAAAGTCGTAGGCATCATCTGCTGATACTTATGTTGAAAATATTAATGTGCTAATTCCATTGAGGTATTTTCTAGTTTGTTAATGCTGCTCATCCTTTCCTAGAGTTGTCTCTTCATGTAGTTTGTTTTGCAACCAGCCTTTTATAAAAGGCAGTACAGTTAATTGTCTTATCTGTACTGCTTTCAGATAACCAGATCAATTATTTTCTTTTCAAAAATTGTTTATTGTTTCTCCTTACATTCTTGAACATATGCTGTTTATGTATTGTAACTTTGTTTTAACAAAGCACATTTCAGCAAGAGATCTGAGCAAGAAGACATCCTTGCATGAGTTCATGAACCCCACACAAGTCTTAACTCTAAACCTAGTTTCCTTGAAAACCCCTACCCTTCCCTCCTCGTTTCTTTTGTTCTCCTCTGAATAATCAAATCTCTTTTAGGTTATACACAACTACACAAGAGATATCCCAGAAATGTTGAGAAAACTAGGTGCTTAGTGAAGTTTTATTAATGTTGGGTGATTTGTCCTTATCACCTTGTTCCCCACGAAGATGTGTTGCCCAATTTCTTGGTCTATCATGTTTCAAAGAGAAAGATGGAGCCATTTACATTGACCAAAAAATTACTCAGACTCTTACATTGTTCTTTAAATTTTTCTTTTGTTTTTTTTTAATATTTTCCTGATAAATTATTTATGTGAAATATGCATGATAGTTTTCATGTAAATTGATATTTATTACAATTTGATTGATAAAATTGCTTTTAACGTACGTGTTTTACAATTGTAATTTGTGACATTAAGTAAACAGATATATATTTGGTGCATTTGGAACTTTCCATGCATACCCTTTATGCATAGAATGCTACATACAAATATTGATTGAATATAGATAAAATGTAGAAAAAAGGGAGTAGAGTGAAAAAAAAAATACTAATTCGTACGAAATTGTAAGTCTTTATCAAAATAAGAAACAAGGTACCTAAATATATATCATTTCATAACTTTCTGTATTTGCATTTTACTGTTTTGACTATTAGCCTCAATGAGTTATTCATGCATAAATGCACTGCAACTTTGTTCTCATTCTAATTCTTGGAAATTTGAAATCTGTTAAATGGAATTAGATTTTTTTCCCTGTGGGAATTAAATTATGGGGCAGAATGGATATGAGAGACTGACTGGCATGTGAATTAGATACTGCCATGAATTAAATCAATGGTAGGCTACAGATAGAGGGTATCAGTTTATTAATGTCTTAAAATTCCATACTTCCAGATCATACTGTATTGATAAAGATACATGCTACTGGAAAAATGAGTGGAAGCAGAAAACGCGGTTCTAAGTGGGATTCAAAAGAGGAACGCCAATATTCTCTTGAAAATGTACAAGACAGTGCTCGGCCTGCAAAAGCAGGTGTATCTTTTCATGATAGAGAATCAGAACATAGATATTTCTCTCCAGAGGTTGGTAGGAATGGCAACAAGTGGTCTGTTGTGGAAGCCTGTGACATGATGAAATCTAAGCATGGACTGTCTTCAAGGGAATCTTTACCTGGAAGCAGAGGTGCCCAAAAGGATGATAACATCAATGTTGACTGCATCAAAAATTGGAAAACTACGACTCCATGGGACAGGGATGAGACTTACAGCATGAAAATGTCACCTGGGCTTGATGATTGGAGGCAACAAAATCGCCACCGTTCTCCAAAAAGTGATTGGAGCAGGTCTCACAGGTTCAATTGTCTACTCTGCGTATCCTTGATTGTTATTGTCTTCATTTTAACAATGTCCTGGTTTTAAGTATAGCGTTTGTATAAGCAGACTCCATATCAATGCCATTTCCAATATATTACTGTCTAATTCTTCAATGTTGCCAAAAAATTGAGAATCACATGCTATTAGCTGCTTTTTTGCATTTTCATTTGTGTTGAAAATGCTTCTCTACTCTATATATATTAAATATTTTCCCAATTAGTTTGTGATCGTCCCCTGTTGGTTTGCTTAAAAATTTTATTTTGTCACTGAGATTGCATCTCAGCTTAATTTGTTGTACACAATGCTTTTGAACTTTGTGATTAGTATAATGGTTTATGCTTATTTGTCTGGATAAAGTATACTGTTTGTTCTCGTTTCTCTGTCCTGTATCTCTATTCTTCCTGTTGATTACATTCATTTTTAATTTTTCTCTCAATCTTTGGTTTTACCTGCAAAAGCAGGAGTAGGAGCTGGAGCAGAAGTCGTAGTAGAAGCAGGAGCCGAAGTCCAGTTCGTGGCGTTAGGCGGCAATCAGGATTTCATGAGAGAACCCAAAGTAGATCTGGAGTATCAACTCAATTATGTAAAGATTTTGTGGCTGGGAGATGCAGGAGAGGCAGTGAGTGTAACTTCCTTCACCAAGATATTCAAAGTCATGAGGATGGTTGGGATAATAGGCAAAAGAGAGCTGGTGCTTCAAAATATTTTACTCCTATTGGTGGTAAAGATTACCTGATTAAGAGTGGAAGATCTACTGATTGCTGTACTGATTATCTGAAAGGTAACTGTCGCAGGGGTGCATCATGTAGGTTTACTCATGACGGTGCTTCTGGTGCTTTTAGTAGAGGACCAATAAATGAGATAAGTAGGGAAGGAGAAAACAACAAAAGGAACAGAGTTAGAACTCCAGAGCGAGATAGTGGGCGTGAAGCTCGAAGAAGCGGTGATGTTCCTTGCAAATACTTTGCAGCTGGAAATTGTCATGATGGAAAATATTGTAGGTTTTCTCATCATGGTCAGGCACGAGCAAGCCCTGAAAGAAGGTCACGTGGTGATAGAGGTGGATGGGGTCAAAGTTCTGTTAGTGTGGATAAGTTGCAGGATGGTGCAAAACCGAGAGATGCAGATGCTTCATTCAATGTGGAGAAATCTTGGAATGCTGCAAAATGGAGAGATGCTGATGCTTCAAATGAAGCCGAGAAATCCTGGGCTGTTCCAAAAAGGAGTAATGCTGATGCTTCAAATGATGTGGACAAATCATGGACTGGTTCAAAATGGAGTGATACAGGTTCCTACTTAGGGGCTACAAAGTTGAGCAAGGATACAGATGGAGAAATGGTTGCCAAGGAGCAAAGATTCTATGATTGGTCCATGGATGAGAGACAGCAACATGACTATGATGTGAGTGGAAAGAACAGTGAGTCTAACGTTCATTACAAAACAGTTGATATTGACACAAATGCTGGTGTTAGCGTGGGTATATCTGAAACAAGAGGTGCTGAAGAGTCACTTGGTGACATGGAGATGTCTCCTGATTGGAATTACAGGATCTCCTCTTCTGTTAAAACAGAACATTCTCATAGTTCAAAATCAACTCCCGTGGACACATCTTTACCAACTCATGGAAAGAATATAACTGAAGAGGCCTTAGGTCAGGTTTGTAATAGGCTTGCAGGTTCGCAGCCAATGTCAACCGAGAAATCTAACTTACATCAGGACCATATGATGAGGGGCAGCAGTGCTCTTGCATTGCCATGTGATAGCAATGCTATTAGTGGAAATTCTTCTGTTTCACACATTGATCTAAATTGTTCTACCAACATCCTGCCTATGTCAAGCTTTGACCAGCCCGGGCAAAGTTTTTGCTCCTTGCCTTATCCAAAGTTAAATGCAGTTGGACAGAGTCCAGTGGCAATCCCTTCAAATGAAGTAAATATGAGAGTTACACAAAATAGTCTGCTGTTTCATGAGGAGAAACCAAGCAGTGAACTAAATATTGGGGATACAAATATATTACATGGTAATTCTGGAACTCAGTCAACTCAGAATATGGTAAGCAATGGACAGCAAACCCAACTTACCAATCTTTCAGCCTCTCTAGCTCAGTTATTTGGAAAGGGGCAGCAACTCCCGCCGCTTCATGTTGCTCTTAATGCCCTTGATCCAATGAAGGTGACTTCATTTTCGAATTCTGGAGGACCTGTTGAGCCAGCTTCCATGCCAACTGTACAGCCTGATCAAGATATTTCAGTTCCGAAACAATATGACCCCTTATCTGATAGCATTGAGCCTGTTAAGAAGCAGGATACATATACTAAGCCTTCTGGGTTTTCAGTACATCCTGTTGCTCAGGAAAATACTGCAGATGGCTGCAAACCAGAACCTTCGACTAATAAGTTATTAACATCATCTCTTGTGGGTTGCACAAATCGTGATGATTATCAGAACGATCACAGTTCCAAAAGAGAGCCTGAGTTTGATAGCCATAAGCCAAATCAGCTGGAGCATGTTGCAAATACTGTGGTGACAAAGGAAAATGAACGAGTTGAAGAAACCAAGAAAGCTGAAGAGGAGAATAAGAATGGTCCAGCAGAGAACATAGATGCAGATGACAGGACTGAGGAGGGTAAGAAGAGCAAGGATGGTAAGGTAATTCGTGCATTTAAATTTGCACTCGTTGAGTTTGTCAAGGATCTCCTCAAACCAACATGGAAGGAAGGACAAATTAGCAAAGAGGCTTACAAAAACATTGTGAAGAAAGCTGTTGACAAAGTGACTGCTGCAATGCAAGGGACTAATATTCCTCAAACACCTGAAAAAATTGATCAATATCTGTCATTTTCGAGACCAAAGCTAAGCAAACTTGTACTGGTGAGTGCAGCTTAGTTTTAAATGAAGGCCTTAGATATTTGGAGGGGAAAAGAGACAGAACATAAGACACATTTCTTTTGTTGGCTTTTCCCTTTTTGCTCAGCATTTTATTTCTGGCCTTCATATGTGCCATCATTTGTATGTTTTGTGTTATCACCATGCTAATTGCTAGGGGCTCTCAATGTGCTCTCACATGAGTTGCAACTCATTGAGAGATGTACTGTCATGTCAATGGTTGAAGTTGATAGACAATCCTTTTTTAATTATTTCATTAATGCATGCTGTTTCATTTTATGCATAGTTTGCTGACCTCTTTACAATTCTTTGATTCTGTTACAGGCATATGTGGAAAAGTTTCAGAAGAGCTAAAAGAAATCAGGGGATTGTCATGGCTTTATGTTTTAATACTTTTACAGTTATATATCAAGCATCACATCTTTTGTTTTTGTGTTTTTTTTTTTTTGTTCCTTTTCTTTATTCAGTGTCTGCAGCTTCTAGGATGCTACCCTTCTCATTTTCTGTTCATGTGCTTTATTCCTCGGAGGCAGGGATAAGTAGCGACTTTTATCTCCATGTAGATATTTTATTGTTTCTGTATTAGAAGTTTAACATATGAATGTTGGCACTTGCTTCTGCATATATGTGGGTAGTTCGTACCAGTTCTGATGATTCTAAGTCTGGTATTTGAAACAGGATTATTTACTCTTCTAAGCTTCCTGCTTATGTCTATATGTCTAGGGTGTTATGTGCTAAGTTAGATGCTTAGACATTTTTGAAACGTTGCACATTATGTTCTTGGTGATATTAGGCATTTATGGGTTTGTCAGTCGGAGCACAGAAATATTGCCCTGTTGAGATTTATATTACTGCATGCCTGCATTGTTAAATGTGATTTCCTGCCATTGCTTATTATACAGCGTATGAAGAACATAACGATTTAGTGAACAGAACTTCACGCAAGTTTTGCAACGAAGACTTGTGATTGCCCATTTTGTGTATCAGTAGGTACCGTACAGGACTCTTGCTGAACGGAAGGCGCGGGCTATTCTCTGGCAGTTATGCTTCAGTACCCATGGTATTATGTTGTGTATTGCGTGACTGACTGCGAGTGGATGCTGCCATGACATGCTACGCTATGCAATGCATGGTTGTTTTTATGTGTTTCTGTCAGATCAGGCTTTTGCATAACTTCCAGCCTATTGGATTTGTTCCATCTGCTTTTTTCTGAGATCTTTCATTTCTTTGCCCCAAGTGCAGGATTGAAGAAAATATATAATATAAGCTGCTTTGATAGTAGACTGCTATAATGATGGCATTTTTTTGAACAATAATGATGGCATTTTATTACAAAATGAAGGAATAACAGTTATGGGAAGCAAAGAGAATTAATAACATGTGAAATCCGTCAAAATCCCTCAGCCTTTCTATAATTGGTATAAATTATTACTAAAATTGGTAATGCCCAACTCTATGAGGTTTGGTTTTTTAAGTTTTTACTGAAAAAATTAAATATGTAATTTTTTTTATTAACCATGAGTAATATTTTGGAAGTAGAAATCTGTGTAAAAATAAATTAAAGGATTAGAATATTTTTATGTGGGGGTAATTTTTTCAGCAGAATTAGTGTTACAAGGAATTATTTTAGCTTTTTTTTTTTGGTTTAGGACCGTTAAAAATAAATAATTAATATAATGGGGTGTATATATAATTCATTTTTACTAAAAATGCATGCCAATCTATTTTTTTGATATTTATTCTAAATTGAAAAGAATTAAATCAATGGATTGAAAAGAATTAAATGAATCCATTGGCTTTTTTTTTTTTTTTTTATGGATTTTTTAGTTCATAATCCCTTTACACTCTAATTCTCCATTTCTTTAGTACAAGAATTCTAAAATTCATATTAGATCTGTGACATCCAACAGTATAATAATAATAATAATAATAATAATAATAATAATAATAATAATAATAATAATAATAAATGAGTTATTATTTAACAGCCCCTTCGCATTCGCATTTTCTAATGATGGAGAGATAAGTCTAATTAATTAAATTGCGCTTAGAACTTTGGATCAACCCCCAATATTAATTAATTAATCTATAGAGGTTGAAAAAAAAAAAAAGAAATGTTAATTAATTTCTTAAAGATATTTAAATCTTTTCTTTTTATTTCAAAGATAACAAAAGAAAATTAACATATATATTGATACTTTAGCAAACCCTAAATATTTGGGGAAAAAAACAGCCTAAATAAAAATCTGACATTCAAATATAATGAAAAAAAAATACCGAAATTATTACGCCCATTCTGCAAACCTTGTTATATTTTCTGATAATAGGACTTCTACAAATTACCATCATGTTATTAAAATTACATTAGATATTAATTCGTTCAAGATTTTAAGTTTTTGGTCAAATGATTCAACGGTGTCATTCCTATAAATATTAGATTAATAAAATATTATAAATTAAATAAATATTTTTCCTAATTGTATAATATAGAAAGAATTTTTTTTTAAAATTTTGAAGAAGTGTAATTATTTAATGAAAAATTTATTTAATTAATTGATCAGATTAATAAAAAAAAGGATGGGCCATTGCTTTTTTTTTTTTTTCACCATTACTATGACAAGTAAATTTGAATTTTTTTTAAATCAATTGCAAAATGTTGCAAATGTAAAACTGATCCGGTACGAAACCGAATGAACATTTTGATTGTTGGGCGGTCAGTCAGAGTTTAATAATTTATGCTGGGTACTACTTTTAGCATTTTTTTTTGTTTTATTTTATTTTATTTTATTATAATAATAAAAATAATTGTTTGAATAAATTAAATGATATTATTTCTATTTTAAAAATCATATAAATTTTTTTTTTTGAAAAGACTCATACGTAGCTGGATTTTTCTATATTTGAATATTTTATTATAACATAGATACAAATTAAATGAGATAAAAGGGAAAGAAATTTTTTTTTTTAAAGAAAAATAAAATAATTTACGAGCAATTATTGATATGGCTAGCAAGGTAGGCCCGAACCTAAAGCCCATCCTAGTCAATTCGAGATTAAATCTGATAAGATCTGAGTTAACGTAGAAGTCGAAGGCTTAAATTTAAAAAAGCTTGAACCTGAAAATACCTAATAAAAAAAATCTTAATCTGAAAAAAATTCGAACCCCAAAAAGCTCAAAACTAACATCATCCAAACACCCATACAAGCTGAAATCTATTAAGATCCGAGCCTGAGTTCAAGATTGATTCATTTTGAAATCTGTAAAAACTTGAATTTATAACCCAAAAAGCCCAAACTATGATTATATGATTTTATTTAAAATAAAAGTATAAATAAATAAGTGATCAGATTTTTCTTAAATAAAAAATCTTTAATTTATGAACAGCTATTTATATAATTATTATACAATTATATTTAACAATGAATTATTGATAAAAGTAATTAATAGTAAAATTTTAAATTAAATTATGAAATAAAATTTATTTAAAACAGATTAAATATGAATCAAATAGTTTTTAGTACTATCATTATTATATTCATAAAAATTAATAATAAAAATAAAAAATAGTATTATTAATTTAACATTTGATTTATTATAAAATAATAAGATATTATATATTATTATGCTCATTCCACATTTAAAATTTAATTTAAGTGCAATAATACTTGAATAGATGAAAATGATATTCTACTTTCAACGTATAATTGAACTTTAACAAATTTAACTTTAAATCACATATCTCTTAGTGTTTCAAATAAATAAAATATTAAATTTACTTGAAAATAAAAATATTATCTTGTAAATCAAAATACAAAGATTACAAAATTAAATTAAACAATATATCATTCAAACAAAATATATTTAAATAAAATATAATTTTCAATTCCTAAAATTAAGAAAGCAAAGTTTTTTTATTTTTAAATATTTTTACATTATGAGGTGTAAAATATTTTTTTTTTCAATTTGTTGATAACTATACATATATTAAATGTTGATTTTGAAGTAACAGTAGTAATTGAAATATCAATATATCTTTTGACGTTAATAAAGAATAAGATATCAAAATTATTTTTTTCAATAATCAATAACATTAAATTGCTTATAAACTTCTCTAATCTCATCTAAAGAGAAAATTCAACTCTATTATGTTGGACAAATCTCTAACTTTATAAATTTAAATCCCTATAATAAAATGTAAGTCATATAATAACAAATGTACAATTAAATTAAAAGTTATAAAATGAATAAATTACTTATTATATAAAAATAAATAATAGTATTATAATTTAATAAATTAATTTAAATTATTAATTGATATATCTAATGTTAGTTGAAATAATCAAATATTAAAATTATATCAATATTATATAATTTGAAACTTTGGATTTCATTTGCTATTAAATTGTGAGAATAAAATTCATATATTATGATTAAATTAGTTATGATTTCATATAACTACATATTTGAAAGGTATAAAACATGATTTCAAATTCACAAATTTTATAAGTATTTCAAATTTACCAATAAATATGCATCTAACAAATTCATAAATTTGATAAATATTATAAATGCTATATTTAATGTGTTTTATTAACCAATTTATATTATTTTCAAAATTCAAATCCATTCTTGAAATCCAAATTTTCAAATGCAACCTTAAAAAATTATAGTAAATCATCTAAAAAATTCTAATAAAACAAAATAAAAGGAAAGAAAAAATAAAAAAAATTATGGGACTAAGTAAATAAGATCCCAATTAGCTATTGAGTTACGAGAAAAAAGTTATACATATATATATATATAAAGGTTTATGAGTTTATTTATAACTTATTTCATTCTAATGACTTTTTAAAATTTAACCCCATGATTTTTTTCCTTTACTTTATCTAGTGTTATTTTATATATTTTTAACTCATTTATAAAACAAAAAAAATTCTTATGTAATCATTAATTATATTAATACTAAGTGGTATAAAAATTAATAAAAGTATAAGTATAACAATATTGTAAAATAATAAGAAATATCAAAATTTATGAATTAATTTTTTTATTTTTACTATAAGTATATATATTTTGAATTTATTTATTTCTCTTTTATTTAAACTTAAATGATATTATACTAAAACTTATAGATAACATTAAATACAACATATTAATACTTAATATATCAATAAAATTATTATTTAATTTTATATTTATATAAATATTTATTAATTTTTAAAATTTTAATCTTAATAATTTCATTACAGTGTAAAAGTAAAATTAATTATTATAATCAAAATTAAAAAATATTTATAACTTATAAAATTCTAAAATTTTTTGAATCTATCTAAGCTGGTCAAAACTTGAATCAATCTAATTTATTATAATCTAAACCTGAAAAAACTTGTAATGAAAATGGTTTCATCCCAAGATAGAGCCAAATTTGAAAAATTCGAATTTGAAAATATTCAAACTCGAGATGATTTGATTCCAAAATGACTTCAAGCTCAAAATAACTAAAATCTGAAAACAACTAATCGAGCCCCTCTAAACCTTCTTGTTTTTCACCATTAACTATTGGCATCCATAAAAGTAGTGCGCCAAGCTTGCTTTCTCACCTTAAATGATGTTGTGAAAGTCGCCTTTGATTTTTTGTGTGAGTTTTTGTTTATGAATTGTAGGATGTTGCGATATTGTTCTTAAAAAGTCTCTTTTAGGCATTTAACTTTGTCTATTTTCTAGGATGCTAAAAACATGTTTATTTTTTTTAGGTTTATGAATTGTAAGATGTTGTGAACTTTGCTTTTTGTCACATTAAATGATGCTGAAAACATGTTCATGGACAAAAGACATTTGACCTTAGTTGGGAACAACCACTTTAAATTTTGTATGAAAGTCGCCTTTGGTTTTTTGTGTAAGTTTTGGTTTATAAATTGTAGGCTGCTGTGATATTGTTCTTAAAAGGTCTCTTTTAGGCATTGAACTTTGTCTATTTTCTAGGGTTTTTTTTTTTTTGATTGTTTGATTTGGTTTTGTCATTTCAAGTGGTATTACAAATTTTATAATTCATTTCTCGTGATTTAAATCATTTATTATTGGAGATTGTACCTAATCTCAATTTTATTATTCAAATCATTTATTATTAGATATTGTCTAGAGATGATTAGTGACCAAGTTTTTAATCAAATGTTGGATGATAAGCTACTATTTATAGTTGAATTTTATTACATCAATGATTTAGATCATGACATGTGTATGACTATAATTGGCAATACTTGAGTCTAATTTTGTCTTTAAGCTTCTATAAACTCCATATAAATATTATCTTCCAAGTCCTTCTAGAATGCTTCAGGTATTGGACCTTGTTTGGTGGGTCTAAGTATTTTCCTATAACTGGTATCCATATCATTGATCTACTGTATGAGCCTTAGGCTCAGACTAGGGGCATGGATGCGTAATGTGACAATTGTGCATCACACACTTAATGTTTAATATAGTCCAAACTATATGTTTGATTCATTGGAGTGAAATAGAAGCAGAATAAAATAGCTATTTGATGGAAATGAAATAAAGGGATAATAGCTATTATGTTTTTGGTTGACTGAATGTAATAGATTACTAACAGCATTACATTGTTTAGTTGGGTAAAATGATAATAAGAAATACATAACAAAAAAGTATAAAATGATATTATTACCCATTAATTAAATAAATAATATTTTATTTTTATTATTTTATATAAATTTAAATTAGTTATATTAATATTACATTAGAAAAAAAAGTAATAAAATTATTTATAAAAATATTTTGATAAAGATTAATATCTATAAATATTTTAATAAATTATATTTAAAAATCTTATTTTAAATTATAGTAATAATAATTTTTAAATATATAAATGTATAAAATAATATTTAAATAATATAAAAATAAATCTTTAAGTTTTCTTTTTGTTTAGAATATATCAAAAAAAGTTTTTTCTTCTCTTTCTAAACATATCTTTCTCCAAATGCCCAAACCAAAAAAATTAAATACCCAATCTTTAACCAGTCATCACGAGTCACCTACCTAGAAATGACACAAAATGCATGCAAACACTCGTTTTGATCTTCTTTTCTTATTTCCTACTCCATTTTTCCTAAAAATACCAAAAAAAAAAAAAAACCTAGATCTATGAAATTGACAACAGAAATCTCCTATTTCATGGTCCTCAACTGCTCAAAAGGGCTTCAGCTTTTGATATATTCTTCCACTTTGTATTCTTTACCTATTCTCTAAATTTGGAGCTCTGAAACTCCTTATCCAAACACCTATGATAGAGAAATTTTTTTTCTCCCATTTTGCAATTTTTTTGTCTTGTTATATAGTTGTCGGTTGCCATCACCAGAAATGGGTGTCTGTGGTCTAAAATTTAAGAAAAATCAAAGGGTATTTTTGTTTTTTATATGTCAAACCTATTACGTGTTACCACCATAAAGCCATTTTGATATGGTATCACCGAATGACTATTTAGTATATTGTTGAATACACTTTGAATGGATATTTTAGGGAATACCAATTATTTAAACTAAACACATGAACAAAGTTTGGGTCTAAATAGGGACATAATTCGTTGGCTATTATAACCAACCAAACACATTGTTAATTAGGATTAGGGGACCCAAAACCATTGATTTCATCTTTTCATCATAAAGTCCGTTTATGCCAAAGCTAAAACTAAGAAACAATCTTGACTAGCTACTATAAGCAGTTAATTCCATCCAGGCTTTCTTTTTCACTAGCTCGAAACATCCAAAATCGAGAATTAGGTGATTGTCTTGGTGGGGGTCAACCTACTCCATGAGGATTAAGCCTTTTCAAGACCTACTTGGTTATGTCTAGATGGCCACTCACACACGTCACTGAAAGATTGCAATTTCGAGCTCCGTAGAGAACAAATCTTTGATAAAAAACACTAATGTTGAAGAGAGAAAATTAGTTTTTAAATTTATTTTTGTGAAATTTTGAAATTTAATTTTAGATAATGATATTATGGTCAAATTTCTCATTTTTAGAGATTTTCCATAATTTTTTGCGAAATTTTGTAAGTTAATATCGTATACTTTTACTGATACCTATATAGTTTTATGCTGATACTCATTTTAAAAAAACAAAAATTGTGAGAAAAAGTTCATGTTGACATTTTATACCATGAGGTATCAAGTTGTTGAATTTATTGGATAATTTCAAGTTTTTGCAATACCACTAGTTTTTTGCTCATGATTTTTTTACAATTAAAATTTTCAATTTTTGAATATTTTGCTTTTACTGATAAATATTTAGATAAATAAATTGAATTTAGTTAAAAAAAAAAACTTGCTATCACTTGGAATTTTTTAATACGAAATCCTTGGTTTCGTAAGGCATTCTTCATAAAATTTTTCTGAGTTTAGGAACCTTAAATTTTTGGATTTTCAAATTAAAAATTTTGAAATTCATTATTTTCATATCCAAATTCATTCTTGAATTTTTCGTTTTTTTAGATGCAGAATTTTCTTCTATAAAGATTGTCCTTGTAAACTTTTTACGGGTTGGAACTTTATTCACACATAAGTCTCTCCCAATTTCCTTACGTTTGTGAAATATTGAATTTCATTTTTAGAGTTCAAAACTTAAAGATATTTTTTAAATATTTTGGTGGGGTTAAAACATGGAATTTCCTCATTCCATGAATTTTTTTCACCCATGAATTTTCTCATTCACTTAATTTTCCCATAATATGGAATTTATTTATTTAGTATGTATAAAGTTTCATTTTTTTAGCATTTATACTTTATCTTTGAACATATTTCTTCCAAATTTTTGCAAAAGAATCTTTTTAATTAATTTCTTTTACTTAAAAATTTTTCATGAAAATTTTTATTTTAATTTTCACATTTTAAATATTTTCCCATTTATTTATTTATTTCTTTGGGCCAAGAGAATTTTCCTTCTTATGAGCTTAAGGCTTTGAAATTAAGATAATATATTTTTCAACAAGCCCATCAAACCCAGTCTAATTTTTCAAAAAGCTTATTGAGCTTATTTTAATATTCCAACAAAGCCCAAAACATTCTTTTTTAGTATAAAAATTAAATCCTTTGAAGTATGAAATTTTATAAGCCTTCATACATGGGTTTTTAATTAATTTCTTCACATGAAAATTTTTATTTTAATTCTTTAAGGATTTTTTGAATTCTTTTCTCGCAAAACTTTTTCTTGATAAGATTTTCCGTATCAATTTCTTTGATTAAATTTCTTTCTTAAGGGCATTTAATTAGAATTCCTACATAATTAAATTCTTCATTGAATTTATTGCATGTAGAATTTTAATTAAACTCTTAAGGTTTTCTAGATTTTTCCACCCAAATTTTTTTAACGGACCTTTACACATTAACTTTTTTAATTCAGTTTTTCCCTATGGAGTTTTAATTAGAATTTTTATACGATTAGATTTTTTAATTGAATTTTGTTATATTTAAAATTTTAATTAAACTTTTTGAATATATGAATTTTAATACTTTTGTTTATTTCAATTTAGTCCATGCAATTTAAATTGTTCCATGAATTTTTTTTTCAACAAATCCCCATTTAATATAGGACTAAATTAGTTCAAATCAGATTTTTTAAAATAAATTAGCTTAATTCAAACTATTTTTAACTTGGTTATATATGAACTAATATAGTTGAAATTCAATATCTTTTCCAACAAGTTTAGTTTCATCCCAACTAAATCCAAAAGGTTGGATAAAAAGTACTTGATAGCTATCATGATTTTAGCTGGTAGATTATGACATAGGGTATGGCCAAGTATGAAATTCAGACAAGTTGTCATAAACTCCCACCAAACAAGTTAACAAAATACAAAAAAAAAAAAAAAAAAGAAAAAAGAGAGAGGCCATTTTGGCATATATTCACGCCATTTTTCGTGGAGAAGGGGTGTTTTATGATTTTTCATTCTATTCTTCTTCTTCCACCAAAAACAAACAATCTCTCTTGGTTCATTTTTTTTTTTTTAAGCTTTTTACTTGGTGTTTCTTAAGAAAAAAATTGGTTTTTTTAAGGCTTCATCTCCATTCACTTTTGATGTTTTAAAGTTTTCTGTTCCTTATTGGTAGCTTAATAAGCCTAATTTATTTAGGTAAAAGCAATGACCAAGCTTTTATTTCTTAGCTCGTCTAAAAAAATTTTAACAAAACTACTTGAAAAATTTTATTTTTGAGTTTTAAGTGTTGAGATTAAGAGTTTTTATTTGGAGAAAGATATATTTTCTTTAGTTTTCTTTCCAAAATCATCTTGATTTCATTTTTTTTCATTTTCATTTTCTCCATTTTTTGACGTTAGCTTTATGATCCTTATTATTTAAGGCGAGTAAGCTTAAGTTATACCATGATTTATGCTTTAAAGGCTAACCTTGATTTTTGTTCAAATTTCACTAAAATCATATTTTTAAATTTTAAATGCTATAAATCATGTTCATATGTTAAAATCAATTTTAGTGTTGATGGATTTCATTGCTCATGCATGGTTGATTTAGCATTTTTATTTTTGCATATAGTTTGTTTCCTAGATATTGATACTTCGAGAATTTTTATTGTATGTTGACTTTATAATGCTCTAGGGGATGTTAACACGCATCCAATTCTATTTTCATGAAAAGTAAATTTTTTGGGAGTTATTTTGTAAATAGTTAAAACTCTGGGGTTCAAATGTATTTTTTCTTTAATTTATGGATCATTTAGGGACGGTTTTGGTGTGTGGCAGCACTTATAGGGGCTGTTTTATAATTTTTCCAAAATTTTCAAACTATTTAGGTATGCCCTTTAGCTTAGCCAAAGCCTATAGGGGCCAAAATGCAATTTTCATTTTTAGGCCATTTAAGGGTATTTCTTAGCTTGGTCAAACCCATAGGAATATTTTTCTTATATTTTATATTTATTTAGGTGTATTTCTCGCATTTGTAGTTCATTAGGGATCTTTTTGCAATTTTAAGAAGTTTAGGAATTAAATTGAAAAAACTCAAAAATATATTAGGCCATAGGTACGTGGCTGAATGGCTTTAGGATTTTTAGGTTAATTTTTTCCATGTTGTTTTGATGTATTTTGTTGGTGGTTTATGTATTTCAAATCAATTAAGGACAACTTGCAAAGTTAGAAAATTTAGGGATCATTTAGCAAAATCTCACATTTTAGGGCTACTTGGATTATTTCTCATAAAATTGCCCATTTAGGGTATTTTGAACACTTTAGGAATTTTTTAGCATTTTAGGCTATTTTTGGGGTGAACGTGCAATTTTAAAAAGTTTAGGACCTTTTTGCATTTTTTATTAGTTAGGTCACATTTGTCTCATATGTTACCCATTTAGGGTATAGTTGTTATTTCACATCATTATCGAGTTTTTAGGGTTACTAAGATACTTTCACGTTGAAGAATACTTCAGTGGCATTTTAGTAACTTACCTTAGAATTGAGTCCCTTAAGGTCATCGGAATACTTTGATGTCGAAGGTGCGCTTTAAGGCTTTAGGGATAGCTTGGTCATTTCATGATGTTTTTAAGTCTTATAGAGTTATTGGAATACTTTTATGTCAAATGTATATTTTTAGGGCATTTTAGTAATTTATCTTAGAACTGAGTCCTTTAAGGTCATTGGCATACTTTCATGTCAAAGGTGTACTTTAGAGGACATTTTGATCTCTTCGACCATGTCTGAGTCTTTTAAATCTAGTTTTGCACTATTCATCAAAATCGAGTCTTAGGACAAGTCTTTATTATTTTCAATAAAATTAAAATTTTCAAAAATTGAGGCAATGTTTTTGAATTAAAGTAGTAATTGGGATGTCTCCCAATATATGGAAGGAGTTTCACGGATTATTTTAATATCGAGATATTTTTTTTAAACAAGCAAAAATCGAGATATCGAAATAAAAATTCGTATTTCTCTTGTTATATCTGGCGGGGTACGAATGACATCTTGATTTTAAAAAAAAATTAAAAACTCGATTTGCTCAAACAGAATAATAAATTTAGTTTAGAGAATTTTATTTGAAATACGAGAATTATAATTAAATATAAGATATTGTAATTGAATAAAAATCGAGATTTTAAATTAACATGTAATTAAAAGGTATCGATTTTCAGGCATTATGAGAAAGATCGATGTTTATTCATGATTGTAACTAACTCCCAAACCTTTTTATGTGATCTTTGGTAATAATGTGTACCTCGAAGTTTGTTTTCAAGGGTTTCGTAACCCTCAAAATATGAAATCTAATAGGTGATAAATGATCATTTCGTAACGATTATTTAGGATTAAATCAAGTGAGCGATTTATTTCGATGGTTTAGTCTCCAAAAATGAACAAAAAAGAGAATAAAAGAAACGAGTGATTCACATGCTTTTTAACTTCGATGTCACGATTTGTGTCTTGACCACGCTGCGACAACTACTCTTAAATATACTCCAATCTTTTAAAAATTTAAATTTGGTTTTAGCATTACCTTTGATGATTTCAACATTATTGTTGCAATTTTTTTATATAAGATTCCCGTTAACGTTTGCACGTCCTGCAATTTATCAAGGTCATTTAACCGTTTACGAGTCAGAACTGTTTCCAGAGTTGATTAATCGAAGGAAAACACCGAGTTACGATCACGGTTTTTCGCTTCGGAAAGATTGTTTTCGCTAGAGCTCGAAAGACCAATAAAAATTTCGAAGCTTTCAAGAACATATATCCTGTTCTTATGTCTTTGACGAGAAATAAGTAAATGATCCAAGTTCAAGAACTGCCGAATCAAGTTAATTCAGTCTTCCAGATTGTATCAGGGCATATTAATTAGTTAAAAGGACTGGATAGTGAAGAATTGCCCTTTTTGTTTTCTGTTGTTAATTGCAAAAGTGAATTAATTGATGGTAAATTGTGATCATGGACGGAGATCATATGATGTTTTGAAAGCACGTAAATGAGTAGGTCTATTATTTATCTTACTTCTAATGAAAGTTTAGTTTCAAAAGCCCACTTTGCTTTATTATTTTGCATATTTAGTTTGCATGAATATGTTCCGCGTAGGGAGGATTTACATTGAAGGCAATTACCATAAAATCAATAATTGAAAGGGAATTACAAATCCAAAAATTGTTTTTGGTATATGAGAAGTTCAAGTTACTCATAAAACTGCAGATTATTTGTTAACATAAGACTTATTCATTCTTTTGTGAAAATCTGAAATTATGAAATTTAGAAAAATTGAATGATAATATCTAGACATTAGTAAAATGTCTATAGGTATTTAATTTAGATGTATTAATTATTTAAATTTGAGAATATATTATAGACAACTAATTTTGTTGAGACCCTTAAATCCTATTTGCTTTTTTTTTTTGCCTTGAAGCCTTCTAAAATTCCCTAGGGGTTCCAAGTCCCAAAAGTTGATGAATAAGGCAAATGGCTTAAAAGATCGAGCTAGGTCAAACTTAATCATCTCGGGTCAAACTTGATCAACTTAAGTCAAATATGGTCAAACTCGATCAAATTTGGTTAAACAAGTCAAATCAAATTTAATCGGGCCAAAACAAAATAAAAGTGAAAACCGAGACAAATTGGTCAAAAGTTGAAAAAAGTTTATTTTTGATTAATTTGGTTGAAATTTTAATAAAATTGATTGAAAAGTTAAAATAGGCCCAAATAAACAGGATAATTTTTACTTTGATGGTTAAATTATGATTAACACAATATAGAATTTTTAACTAGATTTTTTACACATAGAATTCTTAATTGAACTTTTACATATAAAATTTTCAATTAAACTTTTCAAATATAGAATTTTTAACTAATTTGGTTTAAATACTTGAACAGTCTCTTTTGCTTTTTAATTTCATTTAATTTTTTTGTGAATATTGGGATATTGAAGATTTTAAGTTTATATGAGTTTATTAGGTAGCTTAAATTACATGTAAAATGCCATGCTTGATGTTGATTTCTATATGAAAAGTATTTTTTTTTATGGTTTTTGGTATGGCCAAATATGAAAGGGAATTTTTAGGAACTTTCCCTTTAATTTTCAATGTGATTAGGGGTTATTTTAGTGAAATTAAAATTTTTATGGGTCTAATTATAATCTTTTCAAAATTTTCAAACCCTTTTAGGGGTATTTTTATGTTTGGCTAAATATTTAGGGGTCGATTTGCAATTTCTCTAAATTTTATTCACACATTTTAGGTCATTCCATGCTTGGCCGAAACATCTAGGATCATTTTGTACTTTTTCCATGCATTTTTGGTCATATAAGTACTTTCATGCATTTTAAATTCATTTAAATGTTAAATTGCAATTTTAAGAAGTTTTCGAAGCATTTAGCAAAACCTTGCATTTTAAGGCTATTTAGGTAATTTCAGTTGTAAAATAACCCATTCACTATGTTTTGGTCATATTAGGAGCTTTACATGCATATTAAAATCGTTTAGGAGTTAAACCACGATTTTTAGAAAGTCTAGTGTTCTATTAGTAATTTTTATTATTTTAAATCACTCACATTTAACTTTAAAGTTACCCACCTAGGATAATTTGGCCATTTCCACCAAAATCGAGTCACTAGGCCTAAGTCCGTATCTCTATTGAGATCGGGTTCTAGTTTTGTTTAGGTTTCTTATTTTTCACAGAAAACGAGTCCTTTATGTTTAGGTTTGTGTTTTCCATTGAGACCAGGTCTTAGTTTGATAAAGGTTTCTTTCTTTCTGTAGAAACCAAGTTCCCTAAGTTTAAGTTCGTACCTTATGTCGACACTAAACCTGCCGTTGAAACTGAGCCCTAGATTGAGTCTCGCATTCTTATAATTTATTAATTAATAAAACCAATGTTTTAAAAATCAAGGCAATGGTCCTCTAGTTAAGATAATACGTGAATTCTCTTAGATTTTGTATGAATTATTTTAATAATGGGAGAGTAAAATTAGAATTTTTTTGAATTTTATAAAACATAACTTTGTATTTCTTTGAACTTCATCTTGCAGGATATGAATGACATTTTGATTTTAAAATATTAAAACCCAATTTTTCTCATGGATGGAATAATAAAATTATTTTAGGTAATTTTTTGAAATAAAAGAATTATGATTAAATGCAGGATACCAAAACTGAATAAAAATCAAAATTTAAGTTAACATATAATTAAAAGTACTAATTAATGAGTGTCGTGGAGGGGATATGTCTCAATGTACATGTAATTGACTCCTAAACCCTTTTCAAGCAAATTTCTAGTATTAACGCGAACCTCAGAGTTTGTTTTCAAGGTTTACGAAACCCTTAAAAGACGAACTCTAATAGGTGACCAATCTCACCTAGCTAAAATAAATTGATGGCAACTCCAAGTGAAATAGTCATTTTGAAATAATCATTTGGGGTTAAATTGAGTGAGTGATTCACCCTAATGATTTAGTCCCTAACATGAACATGAAAAAAGAAAAAACGAGTGATTCACCTACGTTGCATTTGGTACTCAGGATTTACATTTCGAAACTTTATGATAATAATTGGGCTCAATCTGGATGAACTAGTTAAAAGTGTTTTAACTAGGCTTCAAGAAACCACTAAAGTGGTGCCACCCATAGGCTTGTTTTAAATGGCACAGTTGAGCCATTAGTCAAGCTTAACTTAGTTTTAAAGGTATATGAATGCATTATTACAGCCTTTTGGCTAAATGAGGCAATTAGAAAACCCTAGGCATAAAAATCCTAAGATCCCTAAATACTCTCTTTGCTTCACTTTTATCTTTAGAGATCTAGAATAATTTTTGATTTGATAGTAAGTGAGAAAAATAGTTTTCAAGCATTTGAAAGAGTACTCGCCACTCATATAAGGCTAAACATTACCATTGACATCTCTCTATAGCCTTCTTACAACACATCTCATCTTTCTGTGATTTTCTTGACCTATTCTTAGTTGTTTGAAAGAGAAAGCAAATGCTTTCTACTTTTTGGTTAAGGCTTGGGAAGCTTTTTTGCTACCACCAGAGAACTATTGGGCCTCGTGAAGCTCTAACAGTCATATGTGTGCAACATCATTAAAGGCAAAACACATGTGCTGCTCGTGATCTCAGGAAATCCTCTCGAGGAGCCCAATCGTAGATTTCTTGACATCTTTTTAACTTCAGATTACTCTAAATTACAAGATTTAGGAGTCAAGTAATCTATGATCAGATGTGTGATAAGATTTACAAGATTTTAAACATCAATTACAACATGCAAATCTCTCTCTAAAGATTCACAGGAAAGGCCAGTTGTTTCTTCGTTTTGCTTTTTGTTGCGTTATTTACTACTGTTATTAATTATTATTCGATAATAGCATGAGGTCAGACTATCTGAAGATTCCCAACACTGACGATATGAGGTCGAGGGCGTTCGAATTCATTGCCAATGCTAGATAATCCTATAAGAGGTTTCAGCTTTTACAGTTTTGAGAAACATATTTGTTCAATTATTTTTTTCCTAAGTTAATTTAATCTAATCTTTAAATCACAATGTTCTCGTTTTATTACTTTCCTTGAACCCATCGACAAGGCTACTATTCTTTACTTAATTAAGTAATATTATTCTGCACCATGGCTAATTTGGAAGAAGATCCTTGTTGAAATGAAAGAGCTTATGTGAGTTACATTTTTGGTGAAATAAATCAATGTTTAATTAAATTTACTCAGAATTATACGTTAAATTATATCTATTTATTCCTAATACTCTTTCATTGTAGGGAAAATGCCAGTGGCCTAACGAACTAATATCTGTGCAAGAATCCTAACATGTTTAGGACCCCCCGCATTAAGGATTGCAGGGCCTATGGCTGACAAAAGAGTGTAGGAACAGATGCCAGAAGGCCAAAACGAGCAAGAGCACATAGAAGGAAGGGGGATCACCAAGCACATTGAAGGGTTCGTGCCTTTGAAGTTACTAAGCACCGGATGGTAAGTACTTATTAAATTTTGTATGGAATTTTTTATTATCCTCGATTTTGATATTATTTTCTATTAAAAAATATGTATTATTAATGTTCATTATTTTCATATTTTATAGTCACAACAGCAGCAATGTGATGTGTCATTCATGGAAGTTTTCAGTCCGACTCATGGACATGGTCGAAGTACTAGAGATTATATCGACGAGAAGTCCCTTGCTGTCAGTTTAACTTGTAACCCTATCATCTCTCAATTTTTGTAGTATTTATTTTATGATTTCATAATTCATTTTACCATAAATTGTTTAACTATATATATGTGTTGTTTAATTATAATTAATATCTCCAACTAATTATCTTTGTTGTTAATCTTTTTTTGTAGGAAATTATGCTGCTTCCTTGCAGTCTAAAATAAAGATGATTTGTTAGCATATCTAGACTTCGACCTCAGAGCTGTTCTGATGCTATTGGAGGTATGGAAGGAGGTATGGAGACTACTTGTACACACGTTTATGGCTTTGGAACCAGGCGGAAGGCATGTTGCATATATCCTTTTGCTAACGATTCACCAATGCTAGATGCTGCGAGTTACACTATGAATGCTCCTTCCACTTCCCACCGCAGACCAATGACAGTAAGACCATCACAACTAGCTGAAGACAACTCAGTTCTTAATGCAAAGCTAAACCAACTTATATCCACCATCGCATGATGATCCAGGCGACACTACAGATTTTCTAGTGACAGATTTAGCAAGGTTAAAGCACGAACGAGTAGTTTAACTGCACAATGTAGCAGATACAATAGCAACAACAACTGCTTTAGTCTGTTCTCAATCGACAGTCTACCTATGCAACTAGTGCCTCTGTAGCCATCCTTCTTTTTGCTCTGTAACCGCCACAGCCTCCACTTCATCGATGATTACATTTTGAATGTTTTTATATTTATTACTTAAATAGTAGACTCAAATTTTATATTTTAATTAAAACTTAATTAATTTTTATATATTTGATGAAATTTTTTTTAATTAATGTTTTTTCTTTACCTTTGGATGTGAATTCTTAAAGCGGGAAAACATTCTAGTCTCTACACTACAAGAGAAAGACATTTTTTTGATGGATTTTTCAATAAAAAAGACCCTAAATCCATTAGAAATAAATATTTTCGATAAAATAATCAAGTCGCTGATCATTTTAATTATCTTTAATAGTATTTCTTTATTTTAATATTTTAATATATACTTTAATATAAATAATTATATTGTCAATATAAAATTTAAATACTTCAAATTACATCTTCCACACAAAGAAAAAAGTTTATAGTTAAATCAATTTTAAACATAAAACATAAAACATAAATTTTATCTTTTTTAAAAATCAAGCGACAATATCATAAAAAAAATAAAATTTAAATAATTTTTTTACCAATTAAATTTTGTTTCTTTTAGTTGTGGGAGTCCAAAGTCGACTTTTTTTATTAAAATAATATAAAATTTTTTATTTACGTAAATAAGCCATTTTTAAATTATTTATCGAAATAGGTTAATTTTGAAAATTAGTTAAGAAATCATCATTTCAAATAATGATTTTTTAATTGTAAAATTTAGTTAAAAAATCACCAAATCAGATGACGATTTCGCAACTTGATATAAGAAATTGACAAATAAAATGGCAATTTCTCATCAATTGCAAATCCGGCAAAAACAATTTGATAATTAATTAGAAAATCGCCATATGATATGGCGATTTCCAACTAACTTATTTTTTTTTTGTTTTTTTATATCGCATTGAGAAATCGTTAAATCATGTGGTGATTTCATATTTCATGTCACAATTTATAAGGTTTAGGTTTTATTTATGTTCGAAAGTATGTGACCTATGTATGAAAATTAAATTTTTTTGAAAGAAAATAAGTTGATAAGACTAATGTAAGATGATAAGATTTTTTCTGATATGAAGTAAATTGATAAGACTAATATATGAGAATCAGATTCTTTCTAATATGAAATAAACTGATGAGACTTATGCATGCAATCAAATTTCTTCTGATATGACATAAGTTGATAAGACTAATGCATGCAATCAGATTTTTTCTGATATGAAATAAGTTGATAAGACTAATGCATGGAATCAGATTCTTTTTTATATGAAATAAGTTAATGAGACTAATGCATGAGAAAGGTGATTTCTGCTGATATGAAAAAAGTTAATGAGACCAATGCATGAGAATCAAATTCCTTCTAAAATGAAAGAAGTTAATGAGACTAATGCATGAGAATCAGATTCCTTCTGATATCATCTTTAGTTGAAGAGACTAATGCATGGATTATAAATATCAGACTGCAAAGATTAGACTAATGTATAGGATGAATTCAGACATTTTGAAAGAGAAAAAAAATTTTGTTGTCTATGTTGCATTGTAAATATGTGTTCATCATTGTCATTTTTATGTCGTTTTCATTCTCAGCTGCTATTGTTGTTTTCTTAGTTTAGTGATAGTGCTTCTTCATTCTCTTCTTTTGTTTCTTAGTTTTCAATTGTTAGCATTTTATTTAGAGTTATTTCCATCTTACCAACATGAGTAATAGAATTGTTGCATTTGTCTATTCTAATGGAGAGATTGTCAACAATGAAAAAGATGTTACTTTTCAAAGTGACCATCCTAGAATTATCAGAATTGATAAAAACATTACAATAGAGGAATTAAAGGTAAAAATTGGTGCAAAAATCAAAGCTACAAGCAGAACCAGAGTATCATATATCAAGTATAGACTTCCTATTTCCATGGGAGAAGGATGTGTCGGATATAGGACGTTCCCACTTGAAGATAATGATGATGTCAGATACATGTTTGATGTTTATCAGTAATTTTGTAATGTCAATGTAATTGAGTTATATGCCGACCTTGAAGATGTACATCATGATGTTAAAGCTTCATACATGCCTACTGCAGATGCGCATATGTCATGGCCGTTTGAGAATCCTGAATGTCAACCTCCTCCAGATGCACAAGTGGTGATGAATAATTTATATGAATCTTTTCATTATTCATTTATGTCACCAATAGTTCCAAGCGGTGAAGATGATGAGCCAAACAACTTTATAATGATAGACTCTCCAATTAGAGATTTTGAAATGGAATGTGGAGGGCAAGTTCATCTGCTGCTAATCCTGAAGTGTCATATGGAGCCTATGGTGATTATGTTGGTGACTTTAGTGAACCGGAAGAGTTTGTTGAAGCTGATGATAGTGATGACAACCATGATCCATGCCCAGATATCGATGGTGATATCAACGCTTCTCATCTGTTATCTACTAGTGAAGCTAGCGATCTTCTTCATCAGTATGAGTCACCTCTCCATATACGCACCATCGATCTGGATGCAATGCACGCAGCAGAATTTCCAAATATGCTCAAAAATTAGAGTTTTTGAGAAGCTGGGATGCAGTTTGCAACAAAAGAGGCCGTGGTTTCTGCTATAAAGCACTACAATATCAAGAACTATGTAGATTACAAGGTAGTAGAATTGTCGCCAATCAAATATCACAGCAGTGTACACTGTATGGTGCCGGTTCTAATTGGAGTATAAGGGCAAGATTACTGAAGAAGACACAAGTATGGGAGATTAGAAAGTATAATAGGCCTCATACTTATGCATTTCAGCGTATTTCATAATATCACATGAACTAGATTCCAACATGATATGTTCATGCATTTTGTCCTTGGTATAAGCAAATCCAGCCATTTTCGTCTCAGTTTTGGTTGCCAAGATACAAAATAGGTATGGATACATGACCTCCTATAGGAAAGCATGGATAGCGAAGTAGAAGGCAATTGTTCGACTCTATGGAGATTAGGATAAATCATACAATGATCTCCCAAAATGGTTGTGTGCAATGCAACATTTTGTTCCTGGCATAATAGTGGAATTACAAACTGTACCTGTAAACTACAATCATCAAATGGTGCAAGGTATGGGTATTTTCCATTAACTTTTTTGGACATTCAAGTATTGCATTGAAGGCTTTCCCTTCTGTAAACTTGTTGTCCAAGTAGATGGTACATTCTTATGTGGAAAATACAAAGAAACATTACTGTTAGCTGTTACACAAGATGGCAATCGAAACATAGTACCAATTGCCTTTGCCATTGTAGAGGATAAGACAAAGGAGGCATGATCATTTTTTTTCAACAACTTACATAGATATGTTGTTAGGCAACCTAGATATGCTTAATATCTGATCGACATGAATCCATAAAATCTATGATCAGAGACTCAGGTAGTGCATGGAAATCTCTGCGTGCATATTCTATGTACTGCATTCGACATATTTCAACCAACTTCACGAGGAGGTTTAACAATAAGGAGTTGCATCGACAAGTTGTTAATATGGGTATGTAATCGCATTTATGGTTATTTACTCTCTTACAATCTTATCAAGTTTAATGTTTATCTATCAGTTGTTAATAAGTCCAAAAATTATCATATTATTTTTTAGCATACGAGTTATGACAACCCCATTTTTAATGGCAGTATGAAAATTTTCGTGCGGAGAATGCAGAAGTGATCGATTAGATCAATAGGATCCCACGAGAGAAGTGGGCATAATCATATGATAAAGGAAGACGATATTGACATATGACGATAAACTTGGCCGAATGTATAAATTCAGTGTTGAAGGGGACTCGTCATCTTTCTATAATCGCTATGGTAAAAGCCACATATTTTAGATTAGCAAAATTATATATGGTGATGGGGAACAAGCAGATTGCAATGATAGCAGCCGGGCATAATTATTTTGAAACAGTCACAAATGCCGTGGAAGAAAATCGAAAAAAAGCTAACTCACACCTTGTTTGGGGGTCTACATGAACAAATCAATCTTTCTTGGTTAAGGAGTTAGAAAATCCCTAAGGGGGAGTTGTGGCTTCGACATACAAAGTAAATCATAATGACAGGTGGTGTGACTGTGGGAACTTTCAAGCGCACAGGTCCCATGTTCACATGTTGTTGCTGCTTGTGCTCATATCCATATAGATTGCATGCTATATGTGGACAATGTTTATAGACTAGAGACTATAAACAATGTTTATTGACATGAGTTCCAGCCCGTCAGGAATGAAGCTTATTGGCTGGAATATAATGGTCCACAACTGTACCCTAATCTAGAAATGCAGAGAGATCCCAAAGGTCGACCAAAATCAAGTCAAATTCATAATGAAATGGATCTTAGGAAGAGAGGCCAACTAAAGCGTTGTGGACTATGTAGGAATGAAGGCCATAGCTGGAAAAATTGCCATTATCAAGTTGGCACATCTAGGGAAAGTTCGCATCATTGATTATCAGTTTTTGTTTATGATTATATTATGTATAATTAACTGTTTATATGTGTTAAATTTATCACTTTTAATTTTATAATGTAAATATTATTTTTTTAATGAAATGCAATTAAAGTTATTTTTCATTTGTCTTGCAATATAAATAACAGAAACACATATTATAGAAAATAACATAATTACTATAGGAAATTAATATTTATAATATAATGATCATATAACCGTATATTATTAGAATTTATTATAATATAATTACTATTATAAAATATTTTTAAGATATAGTTATTAATTATTGTAATATAATAGTAACGATATAATGCATTGAACATATAACCTACACAGCTATTCTAATATAAATTATATCAATGTAATAAACATAATAAAATATTTTTTTATTAATTATCTTCCAACATAAGAAACATAACAAAAAATTTACAATACAAATGTAAACATTTATAGCATTGTATAACACCCTAAAACTGCATAACTGTAAAACTATAAGACTATACACTGTATAATACAAGTGAGTAATACAAGTTTATATCTTTTGACGGGGGGGCCTATCGCGCAGTGTAGAACAACAATGCGGGGCTCTCCTATTACGTGGTGGCAATAATCTTCGTTCAACATTTTCATCTTCATTGCCACGTACACCCCTGGTTTGACATCTTTGGGCTTTTAGTTCTACCACCAGTGCTTTTTCTTCAATGGTTTCTTTTTGAGTCGGCATAGAATCCTTATGTTTACTTATAACCCTAGTAATGTCCACCATATCAAAAAAACCCTAACCCACTACCTATGGAAGTAGTACGTGGTGGGCCAAAATTAGGGAAGGTACCGCTCTCCAAGGGGGTTCCAAACCGATGTACGCTTCTCATATGTGCTGCAGGTGACATCGGAGTTAAAAGGTTGGCATCTAACTTACTGGTGGGCAGCTCCGGTCGATAGCACCTATAATCATTATCCCCACAATGACTGAATGAATACCTATGACTAGATGATACCGCAAGATCACGCTCTGGTTCAAGATGACTGAAGGACATCCTAGGTGCATTGGTATCATCAACCTCTGTTAAAATAGTTTGATTCATCCTTCGACTAATTCCATGCAATCGAGCATGGCTTTGAAGCTCCATAGGAGGGTTTGGATTTGAAGTTTGTTGGTAATGTGAGCTACTCCTCACATCCTGAAGTCCTGACGATGGGAAAATAAATGGTCGGCCTTGAGTATAAAACCATCTGATGTATTCATCTGATGGTGAGAAATTGTTGTATACAATTTCAGGAGCCTAAAAAATTTATGTAGAACGTTTTCTCCAAAATCGGATCCAGTTTGAATGCCTTTCAGCCTAGTTTTATGCATGATTACTGCACATTTCAACTCTGTGAACTTCATCAAGGTTCACAAGTGGTTGGGGTATTGCTTGTTGCATCCTAAATTGGCATAAGACCATATCTAGCTGGTGCCATTCCACAAACTGAAAACATATTAATGCTGTATTTGCTCTCCAGATGTGGCTATGTTGGAAGGCTTCTGATGGAAGGCATTCCACAATTTCATCTGCAATATATGGCCTCTATAGAAACTGTGAAAAAATAGATAAAAATTAATACTGATCATATGCAATAAGTTAGCTTAAAAATGCATGTACTTAAGGTAAACTATTACAAAATTTACTATATTATGTCTCATGCAATTCAGTCGTACTCTAATGCTTTCAACGTCCATAGTTGTATGACCAAACTGCTTTGGACTGCACCATCTGTTCAAATACATATAAAATATGAATAACTCGCATGCAAATGTAAGTTCTCCAAGAATAAATATAAAAATTATGTTTATTACCTTAACGCAAGGGGATATACATAATGTTCTCTAACTATCGACACAAGAAATGGTAGACGGTACCATGCCCATGACTGCAGCAGTATTAAACAGCCACATATGTTATGCGTCGTCCCAATTTTTGCATGGTAGAGTTCCTTATACAAGAAACTTAAAATGCGAAACCTCAACTATACTTCCTTACTCCATTCAAATTTGCCAAAAGTGGAAGATACATCAAATGTACCCAATTTCCAGATTTATCGAGCATTAACATTCCACCAATGACGCGTAAAATATATGCTCGAGTAGTGGATTCCAATTGTCGTTTAGTTACATGTTCAGGGATATAACAAAATATTTCTATCAACCAAGTTATTTTGATAGTTGAGCCCTGAATGAAGTTTTCGGGAGGGATCACACCTAACAATTCTTCGAATAAAACCTCCCTGTGTAACAGACTTCCCCATGTTACCTCCTTTCCATCCATTGGTAGACCCAGTTAAAGCGCAATATCCTCTAGTGTGATTGTGCATTCACCGCATAGAAAATGAAATATATACGTCTCAGGCCTTCATCGTTCAACCAACGCACGTATTAGTCCTACCTCATATTGACAGCGGTTAACTAGGGCTGCATGGTAAAATCTGGCTCTTCTGAAATAGTCTTCAATTAATGGATTTGGTGGTTCAAAAGATGCTTTCCGTGATCGTGTTTCCAACCGAGTATCATGTTCAAAAAGTCATTAATTCATTACTTGTAAAATTTATAATTTATACTGTTTTAAATATATCATTAACAAAATTTATAATTTAATACCTCAGATAATACCTTTTATGATATATAGTACTCTTGTAATCTCAATAACGATGATGATGATGATGATGCCATTGAATTGATCAAAATTTTTCCTACAACAAAAAATTTCATTTAAATTCATCATTACCTAGACTTAAAACAAAAATTAAACTAAATTTATACAAAAAAAATCGCATACCTTTGAAATATTTAAACGCTTCAAAGTTAAATTCAACTTCTTCCTTGCAATCATCAAGCCAATAAAAAATTAACTTGATTACAACAAGAGTCACTTTAACCATTACTAAATAATTTATATTTAATAATAAAAATTGACAACACCCTAATATTTCAACCAAAATACTAATACAATCAAACTAAATTGTACGATTTTAAGATGAATTATCTAAAAAATCATACATAAAAATTAAAATAAATATTACGTATAATTAATTATAGTCAACATTAATGAACTTTTACAAATGAAAATAAAACATAATTGTAAAAAAAATTTATATAATCATATCAAAAATTATTTTTATGAATAAAATTAAATCATACGTGTAAAAAAGCTTTAACTCGATTACTTAACTTTCAAAAACACCTTAACTTGATTATATTCTTTTCGTAAAAATTATTTTTGTTTTATAAGCTCTCTATCAAAGGAGGGAGCTCCTTTTATAGAGAGCTCCTTCCGTGCCTCCATCAGGCAAAGGTCACGGGTAACAATACCCATGACCTTAGAGGGATATAACAGAAGTCATATCCCTCTGTAAAGGCTACAAAAGCGTAAATTATAAGGGTCACGAGGGTATGTGACCCTTATAATTTAACAAAAAAAAAAGTTAGTTGGGAAATCGCCATTAATTATCAAATTGTTTTGGCTAGATTTGCAATTGATGAGAAATTGCTATTTCATTTGTCGATTTCTTATAACAAGTTGAGAAATCGCCATCTAATTTGGCGATTTTTAAACTAAATTTTATAATTGAGAAATTGTCCTTTGAAATGGCGATTTCTCAACTAATTTTCAAAATGGCTTATTTCGGTAAATAATCTGAAAACGGCTTATTTACGTAAATAAAAAAAATTATATTATTTTAATAAAAAAGTCGTCCAAAGCCACTAATTACTTTTGTTGGTATTTTTTTCTTCTCAAGGATAAAAATAATTGCAAAATATTTTTCATAGAATTTTTAATTCCGTATTAATAATTATTTGTTCTAATAATAATGGATAATAAATATTCTTAGTTTTCAGGTTCATTTCGGAATTTTTTCAATTTTTTTTGCATTTTTATTACACATTTTCCAATAAAAATTATTCATCATAATGATAATAAATAATAATTATTTTTATTTATTAATTATTTTTTATTTTTCATAACTTTTTACTTAGGGATAATAGTCAATTTGATATCTATGATTTTTTTTAATATTCGAGTTAGAATCCCATTAATTTATCTAAAATGTAAGTCATTTTATTATCCGATTACTATCTATATCTATATCATATTCAAAAAGCAATATTCATTGGGTATCCTTATCTTTTAAATATATGAACTTATTAATCATTTAAAAAATAAAAAAATAAAATTATTTAATACCTAAATATATAAATAGTTATAAGATTCAGATACTCAAATCTGTATAAATAAAGCAGATTGAATAATGGATTCATATAATGATGCAATCCGAAATAAAAGCAAAGTGAATTTAGATAATGGATAGCTAAAGAGTCATATCTAAATCATTTTCGAATCTACTTTAAATAATAAATTTAATATTTGAATCAATAAATTATTCAAATATGTAATATCCAAATCGGAAAAACAAATGAAATAATATATCAAATTTGTAATATCAATTGCCATCTATTGCAAAAGTATCCATTGTCATCTATTAATAATTATTTATTATATTGACAATATTTATATATATTTTTTAAATAGTAAACCATTTTGTAAGTTTCTTAAGAAATTGAAAACAAAAGACGGCCGCTCTGCCTGCTTTCATCCCTACTACATACCTCTCAAGGGATGATTTTAATATATAGATTATAGATTAGTTATCCATGTGTACTTCACGAAGGCTTAACAGAATTGAAAATCTTTTGGAACAACAAGTTTATATTATACGAATATGCTAAAAATAAAAATATAATATGGTATAAAATAATATGAATATAATATAAATATATAAATAAGTCAAGACATATATAACATAAATTATTAATTTATTAAAATTTATATAAATATATATTATTTTAAATATAATTATAACATATAAAAATATATAGAGACAACATAAATATTCTCATATCTATGAAATTCTTAAGGTATAACAGCTCCATGGAGATTTTATCATTTTTTATAATTGAGATCGTTAACATTTAATTTTTAATCACTAAAATTAAGAGTTCAGGATTATACTAATAGACCACATTAATGTTGGCTTATTTTCCTAAATAAATATAAATCAACTTGATGCTAGATATCTTTTTTAGGGGTAATTCGGTTTGAACTTTGGATTGATTTTAATGGAAAAATAAAATCAAATTAACATATTTTAGATTTTAAATTTTAATCTGAATTTCGGTTAGAACCAGATGCAGCTAAATAGAAATGATTTAGTTTGGTTTGTTTCTTAGTTGTTTTGGCCTTCGAATAATGTAAATTAAAATTTGAAATTGAAACTAATCATTCATAAAGTTGACAGAATGTATTATGTTGCTACGTGTTGAGTGCGAACTTGACGCTTTGAATTTATATGGTAAATTTTTTTCTCACATTAGGACTAAGTTATCAGAGTGAATCATATATCTGACTTAAAATGACTGTTATAAGACACTAATTGATTTTGAGTTGCCATCAATCTATTTTTTGCTAGGTGACATTAGTCACTTTTTGAAGTTCATCTTTTGGGCATTAAGAAATACTTGAAAGTAAACTCTAGGATCTAAGTATTAACTGGAGATCACTTGAAAAGGTTTGAAAGTCGGTTACCTGCAGAGTGAGATGTAACCCCTCCATGACACTTATAAATTGATACTTATTAATTACGTGTTAACATAAATTTCGATTTAAATTTGTTTTGATTTTTGGTATATAATTGTGATTCCTTTACTTCAAAAATTTTTTATACTAACATTATTATTATGTTTAAGTGTTAATTTTATTTGTTTTTGAAAACAAAATATCTTTTATATCTTGATAGAAAACCTGCTGGAATATGATAGTTTTATTTCATGAAATTTAAAAAATTTTGATTCACTTTTTTAAAATGGATATCCCATATTAAAAAAATCAATAAAATTTCTCCCACACATTGGAAGAAATAGAGTCCATTTAATAAAAAAAAGACTCCATTTAACTCTGAAGATGAAACCTAGGACTCATTTTCAATGGAAATTACAAAATAATCCTTTGGTTTCGACAAAGTGTACGAAACTAATTGTAGTAACTCAATTTCGATGGAAAGTATGAAACAAAACTTAAAAGGTTCAGTTTTGATGGAAGGTACGAAACTGAACCTAGCAGACTTGGTTCCGACGAAAGGTACGAAACTAAACTTAATAGGCTTAGTTTTGATAGAAAGGCACTAAACCTAACAAACTCAATTTTGACGAAAGGTATGAAACTAAACTTAAAAAGGCACGGTCTTGACAGAAGGTATGAAATTAAACTTAAAGGACTCAGTTTTGATGAATGGTATGGAACTAAATTTAAAAAGGCTCTATCTCAATACAAGGTATGAAACTAAATCTAAAACACTCGGTCGGTAGAATTGACCAAATCACCCTAGATGGGTAATTTTATGCTCAAGAATGACCTAAATAGCCCTAACATGATGGGAATTGCTAAAAGATCCCTAAACTTTTAAAAATTACAAAATGGTCTCTACATGACTTGAATATGCATGGACTATCTCTAAACATGTTTGGCAATTATAGTAAAATTGCTAAGTGATTTTTGATGATTTGACCAAGCATGGAATGGCCTTAAATGCATGGAATAAATTTTGAATAAATTACAAATTAGCCCTTTGACATTTGTTCGATTACGAAATGGCACTAAGAACTTACAAGCTTTGCAAAATGGCCCGTACACATTCAGCCAAACATGGAAAAACCATGAAACGAGTTTGAACATTTTGGAAAAATTATAGTGTGGCCCTTTAAGGTTTGGCAAAACATGGAATTGACTAAGAATGTATGTAAAAAAATTAGGAAAATTTGCTATTTTTCCCCAAAGGTTTGGGTAAGGTATGGAATGGCCTTAAAATTCATGCCAAAATTTAGAAAAAAAAATTGTTGTTTAATCCCTAGCATTCGACATTTTCAAAAACACCCAAAATATATATTTTTTAGCAAATGACAAAAAAAACATGCATGGCTTGTATGCTTTTTTTTTTTAATACATCCTTTTAAAGCAACATTATAAGGCAATGGACTTGCATGAGCTAAAATTGACCATGCGATATTAATATCATCACAACATCCACATGAACATATGAAAGAACATGGAATTAATTAAATAATGTGCATGCAATAAAAAAAAGGCATGAAATGCATGCATGCATGCATGCAACATAAGCAATGTGAAACATGAGGAAAATGAGATAAATCAAGAAGAAATTAACGCAAAAGAAATTACATGCATTAAAAATAACTAGGAATTAAATAAGCTTGATTTAAGAAACACAACAATTCTTTTCAAAATTTGATTTTTTGGAAAAAAAAAAAACTTGGAGATATTTGATCATAGCTCAAATTTTTGGCCATTAAAATTGGTTATGAAACCTTAAGCACAAACAATTCCCTAATTTATGCCTAGGATCATCAAGTTCAAAAAGTGAAGAAAAACTAGGAAGAAAAATAAGAAAAAAATCAAATGAAGTAGAAAAAAAAAATTCAAGAAAATATTAAATTTGAAAAATCCTTATTCTTTACAATGTTTTTCAACCAAAAAAAAATCTAAAATTGGAGAAGATGGGAGGAAGAAGATAGAAAGGAAAATTCAAGAAAATAATTTGGCAGAAACTGCATTGAAATAACTCTGAAAGCTTTATTTTTTTTTTTCCAAGTTTTTCAAAAGCAAAGAGTTTTTGAAGGACGAGGAAAAAAGATCACCAAAAAGGACCCCCCTAAAATGCACTAGTCTGGTATCATTTATGACCACCAAAAATGATCATTTTTCATTTTTTAATTAAATTAGGCAAATTCCAAACTACTATTACATGCAAGGTCATTCATAAGGCAAACATGTAACCCTTCTAGAAACCTTCCCTGACAAGGTTGATTTGAATTGTCTTTGCATGCATAGAGGCCAAATGTTCATGAAAAAAATTTTGAATGGTGGAAAATTAGGAAAATTAAGAAAATAGCTATGAAAAAAAAAAGATAAAAGTATATGGATATAATTAGAGAATAAAGGATTATATTATGAAAATTTTGATTAAAGAATTTAATTTAACCAGCTTTAAGGTTTTGAGAATTAATTTATAAGTATTGACTAAGTTGGTAAATAATGACCTAAATGAAAAATTTGTGTACAAAAATTCTAATCAGAAATCTACGTGTTTTAAATGACTTAATTAAAATCTTACATGTAAAAAATTTAATCAGAAATTTTACATGTAGGAATTCCTAATTAAAAATCTACAACAAAGAATTAAATTGAAGATTTAATGTGCTAAGATTAAAAAACTATGTATAAAGGTCGGGATTAAAATTCCATGTAAAAAGATTTGAAATATAAAAATTCTATATTTGAAATGGCATAGTGGAAAATCCCAGTTAAAATTTTAGATTCTCATAGTTGATGGAAAGTTTTTAGGGTAAGTTCAATAGAATATCAATAGTGAAAAGTTTGTGTGAAAGTTCAATTAAAATTTAACATTCAGGAAAGTTAAGGAAAAATTCTATATAAGAATTCACGTGCAACAAAGTTAATTATAAATCCTATGTCTAAAGGCCTAAAAAATTCTATGTGGGAGAATTCAATAAAAAATTATATATTTAAAAATCTTAATGAAAAATTTCATGAAAGGAAATTTAATTAATAAAAATTTTGTATGTAAAAATTAAATAATTTAATTAAGGACTAAATTTAAACTTTTACAATGCAAGGTTAGTAAATATTCACACAACATTTAGACTTTCCCCACGGATTTTGATTCAAGGCTGATTTTTTTTATTTTGATAGGTTTTGATCAATCCATCCCAATTTTAATCAATTATACCCAATTTGACATGTTTATTCGAGTTTGGCTAGGCTTGGCTCGGTCAATTGAATTTGACCTGAGTCATTCCTTTTAGTCTCTTGTCTTATTCATGTTTTGTCAAAATTTTTGAATTTTGTGAGGTGTCAAGATAAAAGGGTCAGAGGCATGGAGGAGGAAACATCCTTGTTAGAGGTTAAGAATTGGATGCGAGATACTTGAAAGTGGTCCAAACAAAATAAGTGTCTACATATTGTAAATAAGAAATTTCAGTCATTTAACTTGATTTTGTTCATGTTTTGAGATGTAAAGAATCAATTATGTATTGAATTGGATCAGAGTTCAAAATGAAATATATATATATATATATATATATATAATATGAAAAGTAAATTTAAAATAAGAGACTATAAATTAAAAATGTACTAGTTGGATGCCCGTGCGATGCTGCGGGTATTAGTTTTTAAGGTATTATTAAGTTTGAAATTTATATATATATGATGTTAAGATAGAAGATTATATAATATTTAAATATATAACAGTAATATAAAAGAAACATTTCAACCATACAAAGCACAAACAAAGATCATAATTAAAATAAAGGAATCTCAAGAAAATGACTTCGAGAAATTACCTTTGAGAAATTAATTTTCCAAAACTTCAATCATAAATCCTCAAAAAAAATTAGATAAAAAAGAGTTAATTAAACAATATCTCTGGGAAATTTATATAATAAAACTGTCAAAAAAAGAAGAAAACAAAAGACAAAACATAAAAAGGGACAAAGCTGCAAATATTGAATACAATCGGAGCATCAATACAATGAACAAATAAAAAATGAAAACAGAAATTAGAAGAAATGAAAACTTATGTGATCACAGTGGAAGACAAATAACACAGCAAGAGAATACGGCAAATAAATGAAGCCAAAATATAAGAATAAATTGGAACAAAGAAATAAATGCAATAAATGCAACAACAAAACCACCATACTCTAGCAAATGCAACAACAAACACCAGGAAATAAATGAAAAATACAGGGAAAAGTAGCAGCAGAAAGAATCATACTTAGGCAAAAAAAAATGGCCAGAAAGCAAGGAACACAGAACCAACGCAGAAAAAGAATAGAATAAAAGCAAATAAGGATAAACAACCGACACAATAAACAGCAATAATAATGATAAAATGGCAAAAAAAATATAATATTAGCATGGCGTGACCATAGCAACAGAAGTTACAAACAAAATTTCAGGCAAAAAAAGTATGTTGACGTGCAACATGTTATCATGATACCAACAGAATGAGAAACAAAATTTTTTACTTTAAAAGTACATTCAGATACAACCACAAAATTTTTATACCAAAAGACATGCAACTAATGCTCAACCAAATACTAAAACATTCAAATAAACAGAAATAAAACGATATCTACAAAATCTTTAAACGAAAACAGACGCAACTACTACTCAACTAACAGTTACCAGCGAAAAATAACTGAGAAAAGCAAATCATGAACAAAACCCCAGATAAGACAGAAAACCAAACCCAACCGAATTTCATGGAACTAAATCATCAAACAAAAAGCAAACCACTTGCACAAAAAACCAAACTGAATTGGATAAAAAAACCAAACCACTTGTAGAGAAAACTAAACCCAACCGAAACCAAACCATGAAACCAACACCAAACCACCTGTCCAAACAGTGACCAAGCTACTCCTAGAAATAGCAAAAAATGCATGACAGATATCAAACCGCAGAAGATATATGACAGATACCAAACCACAAAACAGTAAAGATATATGACACACAACAGCAGATATCAAACCGCAGAAGATATATGATAGATACCAAACCACAAAATAGCAGAAGATATATGACACATAAGAGCAAGCAAATCACCCCTCGACTGAGCACCATTTAGTATTACAAATATATCCCTAAGATATCAACAAAATATCAAAATAGTCCCTGGAATAGTCCTTGGAGGACTAAAAAATAATGTTATGTTAAGATAATCAGTCCCTCACAAATAAGATTGAATAATTGTTGAAAACTTGAAGAGCATGGGCTTGAATTTGAAAATGGATATTAATTAATTCTTGTGTATGCATTTCTCTAAGATTCACTTGGAGAAGAAATGTTAGAATCTTAGTGGTGGGTGATGCATATCTATAAATCTGTAAATAAATCTACATTCAATGTATTAAAGTAATCTATTTTTTTATATTTTAAAAAACTTTTATTTTATTTTTATTATGTGTAATAGTATCATGTTCATGCTATTTTTGTCATAATCAAATTCAAAGTTTTATATAATTATTTTATGTAAATTTTGACATGTTTATATATTCATATCGTATTTTTTTTTTACTTTGTCATATTTTAATTATTTTTCTCATATTGTGTTTGTATCTTATATCATATTGCGCTTAAAATTTTCAAATTTAATTGACAACATTTAATAACTCCCAATTTTTTGTCGCATGTTATTGTGTTCGTGTTTTTTTTCATATCATGACCACATTCAAAGTACTATATATATTTTATATAAATTTTTAAAAAGTTAATTATTCATTTTGTATAGATTTTGATATATTTGTTATTTGTGCTTTATTCGTATTATTTTTTATGTTATGTCGTATAATCATATTATTTTCAAAATAGTCAAGTTTGATTAAAAAATATCTCAACAACTTTCAATTTTATATCACATGTTGTTGTGTTCATAGTCATTTTTATGCCAAAATCATATTTGAGACATTATATAAATTTTAATATATTAATAATTCATCTTATGTAAATTTTTATGCGAATGTTCTATTCTATTGTATTATAAAATTATATTTATATTACAATATATTAAGATGTTAAAAACTAAATATTTTCTTTAAAAATTATTTTAAAAAATTTACTCTCACAACAACATACAGATAAAATATATAAAATAAATAATAAGAAATTATATTTTATAAAATATTAAAAGATCTCAAGCGAAAGTCAGGTTCACATGCAAGTTGATTTATATAACAATCGTTAAAAAATAATATTTAATAAATTGAAGATTTGTGTCGAATATTTTTTATTCTGAATTTATGATTTTTTATAAGAAAATTGAATATGGTATGAGATTGATAGAAATGAAGGAATGCTTCACAATTTTTATTCATTTCCTAACTAGTGGAAGTCTGAGCTCTGTTATCATTTAGGCTTGAGCTCAAAAGATTAAGATAATTTATTTTTTCCAAGCCGAAATTTATTAAGTAATTGTAACTAATCAAGGAGCAAATGTTTTAATATAAACACTCTTGCAATTAAAACACAAGCCCCAAACCCTAAAGATCATCGAGACACCCTAACACATTACAACAAATATAAAAGAGAATCAATCTTACAAGAAAAACTAAAGCAAGGGAAGGATAGGGAAAAAGAACAAACTAATACCAAATCTTACAAGAACATTAATGAAGTAATTCTGGAATAAGAGAATTAGCTAAACTCACCAGATCCCATGTTAAGAAATTCATAAGAAGTAATATCCAATAGATTTAAAATTTAAATCCCTTTATTTACAACGGTCTTTTTATCTTTAGGTTACAACTCATTTTGTAAAATAAAAAATATCCTTTACTGATCAATGGTGATACTGAAGCAACAACGAAGGCACCATATCAAACAACTGCAAATGAACTGAGCATCCAAACTTCATCTCCCAATCATTCATCCACCGGATATTGATTTAAAAAGAGCAATCATCTTTAGAACCAAGAAGTTTCATTAAACAAGATTCCCCACGAAATTCTCAGAACCAAAATTTTACCCAACAAAAATCAGTAACTATCATCATTATCAGTTAACTCCTTTTGTTTTCGGTTTGGAGCAGTACCGTAATTATAAAGATTTTTTTTGGGGTTGCTACGTAGCAGCCATTTTTGCGATATTTTATTTTATGTATTTGTGCTATATTCGTATTATTTTTGTGTCATAATCAAATTTCACGTATTATATATTTATATAAATTTTGATACATTAATGATTTATTTTATGGAGATTTAGATACCTTTGTGTATTCATATCATATTCATTTTCCGTTTTGTGTTGAGTTTTAATTATTTTTCTCATGTAGTGTTTGTATCGTATTACCATATATTTGAAATTATCAAGTCTAATTGAAACCACACAATAACTCTTAATTTTGTGTCACATGTTATCTTATTCATATTCTTTTTCATATCATAATCGTATTCAATATATCTTATATCTATATAAATTTTGGCACATTAATAATTTATTTTATGTTGATCTTGACATGTTCGGCTATTCGTACTGTGTTTATGCTACTTTTCGTGTTGTGTCGTATAACTATATTCTGTTTGAAATTGTTAAGTTTAATTAACAAGATCAACAACAAAAAATTCCAATTTTACATTAGATGTTACTGTATTTATTTTACTTTTTATGTCAAAATCATATTCAAAATATTATATAATTATATAAAATTTGAGATGTTAATAATTTATTTTGTGAAAATTGACTTTTTTTGCTATTTGTATTGCATTATAAGATTAAGATACAAAATATTAAATCTTTTTAATTCCGAGAGAAAACCGGAGTTAACATGGTAGTGATTATTTTAAAGGAAACCTTATAAAATAAGGAGCTTATATACTTTTTATAAAATGATAATACTAATATATAAAAATTTATACAAATAAAATGATAGAATATCTATATAAATATCATTATATTATTTACTTTTAAATTGGTATTTGGTTTGAATTGATTTCAAAATAATACAAAACCAAAATAAAATTGGATTTGAGACCAAATTAAAAATTTTTAACTTTCAAACCAAATCAATCCAAAACAAATTAGTCACTTTGATTTATTATTATTATTATTATTATTATTATTATTATTATTATTATGATTTTAACCGAATAATGAGTGAGACTTTTTTATTAGAATAATATAAAAGAATTTTTTATTTATCCAAATAAGTCGTTTTCAGATTATTTATCGAAATAGGCCAAATTTGAAAAGCTATTGAGAAATAGTCATTTCAAATACAGATTTCTCAACGGGAAAAAATTATAAAATTTAATTAAAAAATCACCAAATCAGATGATGATTTTTCAATATCAAAATGAGAAATTACCATTTGATTAGGCGATTTATTAATGCAACAACATATATATACTTATATAAATTTTGAAAGAATTTCAAAAAAAAGAAGTAAACTAATAATTATTAAAAAAGAGTAAAACTAAAAAATAATTATAAAAAAAGAAAATAATAATTATTAAAATTATTAATAAAAATTTTAATTAATTTTTTGCCTCTAATTCTATTCTTTTCTTTATTGTTACTCTTCTTTATGTTCTTAATAAAATCGACTCTTCCTGTATATATAAAAAAATATATAAATTATATATATTAAAATAGTATTTACAAATAATAAAATATTAAAA
>JBBYHK010000005.1:5387695-5428577 GCA_038382065.1 Adansonia grandidieri
AAATTGGGTTTCAACTTTTCCACTAAACAATTACCCCACAAAAATCTTTCACTTTTTATTTATTTTTTAATAATATCATGTAATTAACACCAAACTTCTAAAATGTTAAGATTTGTGTCTTCGTTGGTTTTTTTAATTATTAATTAATTATTAATGAAATTAATTTTAAATTAAATTTTATTAAATAATAATTATTTATTTAATTTTGTGTTTAAAAACAGGATATGTAACAAACGAAAAACAAAACTTGGGTTAACCTTATTGTTTTAAGAAATCCTCCATCTATTTGCTTCTTTCTCTCCTTAATCTATATTGATGTGTTTATATCCATCAGACCATAATAGAAATAATTAAGTTCATTGAATTTTTAAATGAAGTATAATGTTGATAGAAAAAAGTATGGAATAAATAAATCATCTTATCCACCAAAGTACAGTTAGAAATTTTAATGGAAGAAAATATGAAAAAAGTGCATGTAAAATTGTTTTTAAGAAAAAAGTGAGATGAAGAAGGGGAGACTATTTGTGTGTGTGTGTGTGTGTGTATGTTTAAAGCTCAAAAGAATGCAGGCTTCAACTTTTTTATTTAATTAATTAACATAAAAATTTAAGATAATTAAGATTAAAATGTTAAAAACAAATTAATCTACATATTAATTAGGATTTATTTAAAATACATAACGTTTATTTAAAAGTGATTTTTTTTAAGATATCCTAATGTGACTTAAATTCATTTTAAAATATTCTAATATATCAAAAACATATAATACGAAATATCAAATAGATACTTAGTAATGGCAGTCAAAAACAGATATGAAAACAATTTGAATTGTAAATAATACTCCAATTTCCCTCGTACCAAAAACACTAAATGAATATAAGAATAAACAAAACTTAATTGACTGAAAATTTTCCAGGAACTTTAAAGACAATTTAGGTTAAAAAAAAACTCACCACCACCTCAATTCTCTTTAACGTAAGCCACAACCATCTCCACACCCTTTTCCAACCATGGCTGATGGCACTTGCAGTAGCTTTGCCCTGTTCAATCTCCGACTGCAACACAAAGCAGTAAAACAATGACAAGTTGTTGGCTAAAATTTTGAATTAATAAAATTTATTATTATTATTATTATTATTATTTGTTTAGCCGCAAGGGATAGGTGGAAAAGAAAAAATTAAATAGTTTTTTTTATCAAATATTCTACTCATGTAATTGGATAGATACGAGCGAATGTTAAAAGAAAAAAAAAATGAAAAAAAATGAAAACGTAGGGAAAGAGAGTGGTGAGCGGTGGTTCAAAGCCCGAAAAGGGTAGAAACACTCGATTCCCCAGCCCTAACGAATCGAAAACCTGCGACTCCACCTAAAAAGCGTCCAAAGTCCCCAAATAGTCTTTAATTCTAAATTACCTCTCAATTGATTCGGAAATAAATTCTATATCATGTTATTTGGAAATAACCTTTATATTATGTTATATGATATAGTAAATCTCCTATCCAAATCCAAAACTTATTTAATTTAAAATATGCAATTATGATAAAATCAAAACAAATAATTTCAAATATCAAATGAATACTAATGGAGCCAAGTAATGGGCAGTGGAAATCATCTTTGAAAACAATTTGGGGTTTAGATGATAACTTCAATTTGCGCCATACCAAAATATTGAAATACAAACAAAAAAGGAACACAATCTAATTAACTTCTTTAATCATCATTCATTTTGATTAGACAACCTTAAGATAATGATTGGGAAAAAAAATAGAAATGTCATCTCATCTCATCGTCTCCTCATTCCTCGTCCAAGGCCACGCCCTCTGCCAGCCATGGCACTTACAGCAGCTTCTCCTTGTGCACTGTCCGACTGCGCCATCAGAACCACAACAAAGAAAAGCATTGAAAATAAATGTACAGCATTAAATAAAAGATGCATTGGCAGTGTGGCACACAGCACACAACACATCAATGCTGATAAAGTAATTGTCTAAAATGGACATTAACATAGGTCATAATAAAGCATTAATAAAATTAAATCTTTGTTTAGCCGCAAGGGGATCGGTGTATAAGAAAAATTGAAAATAGTTCTCTTACACATTTTTCTGTATAATGACAAATTGGCATTAAAATGAAAGAACGTTTTCTCATTTAGATACTTTTTGGGAGAAGCAGGTGGGAGTGTGTATGGGGTGAGTGGAGAAAGGTACTGTTTTGTTTTTTCTGTAAGTGCTTGATTAGGCATTGACATATTTGATATATTTTGCTTTGTAATAAATTTCCATTTTGTTATAGATCTTAACCCAAGAAAGTCAATATAACGCCGAATACATTCGAAGAACAATTAAGAATACATACAAAAATGGATATGCGAAATAAAATCCAACAACACCATATGGATATACAGATTCAACATAAGACCTTTGATCAAGAATTGATAAAGATTACACCAAATTATGATCATCAAAACACACTTGAAGCACAAAATCACAACACCCCAAAACTCAAGACCTTTGATCCTCAATCCCTCCGAAGTCAAAGACCACAAATGAGATTTCTCTCACAATCCAATTATATCTCCTTTCTTGATCTCTCAAAAATGACATTAACGAGCCTCAATGCATAACAAAGCAAATGACAGCAACAAAATGAAATGAGGACAAAGAGGAATGAGAAAAGTGATAACTTATTGAGTTGAATTTTCAATCATTGACTTCAAAAATCTCCTCTAGCATCAATTACAGCTATCACAACCCATAGTTAATGAATACAATTGGATGCCATGGCTTGCACCAACATGCAATGAATGTCCTAACACCATATATGTTCTATCCTAGCAGGCAATGAAATGGATCCCTAGATATTTGGAAGGTATTTGAACTTATGCTTTGGTATATGATCAGAGTGATTGCTCTAATAGTGTCATGGATTTTGTGAACTCTCATGGATTTTGTGAACTCTAACTACACTGGGGATTTGGATAGAAATCTTGAATAGGTTATTGTCTTAGGCAAAGCTAACGGCAGCAATGGAAGAAAGAAGAAAGCATTGTGGTCAAAAGTTTTGTTTTTGTAGCGAGCATGAGAGTGCAATTTATCTTACCAAAAGTTAGAAATTTCACGAGGACCAAAATATTTGTCAAATATTTCTTACATGTTTCACAAGTTCAAGCATTGCTTCGGTTGGTAGCCACAGTTTGTGACCATCCTAAAGGAACATTTATGAAGTTGGGCATCCACTTTCAAGAGATTTATTATAATAATGAAAGAATTTTAAAAGGAGATTTGTTGAAGTCAGTGATTGAAATTCAATCTCGGTAACTGTCACCTACTTTTCTTTATTTTTCCTCTTTTTGACGTCAGTGGACACTTTTTGCTCCCATATTTTTAATTGTGTTAAGACTCATGGACATTTTTGAAAGAGCAAAAAGAAAAGACATATAAAACAAGATTTCTAAATTACAAGAGAAATCTCATTTGCAATCTCCAGTTTACTTTTAAGTAGAAAAGAACTCGACTTTTCAAGAGTTTGGGACCAAAAACTTGAAGGTAACTTTCATCTACTTTCTATTATCACAAAATTTCTCATCATCTCCACTATGGGCATTAACAAGCCAAATTATTCATAAGGTACTTGAATTCAGCTCTATGAATACTTCAAGTTCCACTCATTCATTGTCAGCTTCAAGCTCCAGTAACAAGCTGAGCAAAATTCTAGTCTTTTTATATGAGTGGCTTGCAAGCCTAAAGCTTATAAACATTTTGATTACTTCAGATATTAAATAAATGCACAAATTAATTATTATATTTATTTGCATGTTTTCAAGTTTTATCTAAGTTTTGAATTTGAAGTCAAGCTCAGCTCAGAGTTAAGCTCCTTATTAGAGTTTGATGATGCTTGAGCCTAATCCAATCATCAAAGCTCATTTACCTTATTCACAGATTCAGGAATGAAAAAGGTCTTCCTAAATTATGAGGCTTGATTTAAGATAGAAAAAGGTCTTCCTAAATTATGAGGCTTGATTTAAGATAGGGTTGACATTTGGACAAATTCCAAACACAAAATAATTTCATATCAGAAATTTGTTAATTTTGAACAAGAAAATGAACCATCAGGGCCTTCGTCCATAGTAGTTCAGGTAAATTGTAGATTATCTTGCTACATTTATTTGAAGCTAATATACCCAAATTATGGATTAATTTTCGTGTTTTGATTATATATTGCTTTTAAAGAATCCTTGGTAACAGTCGTTAACCACAAAAAGGTCTTATTATCAAGATTTGAACTGAACGGTGGGTCTGACCTACAAAATTTAATAAAATAAGGGGGATTATGAATTCCATAAAGGCACCAAATTCTGAAATTTTTTGAAGCATTTGGCCCACAAAAGTTAAATGTATCACATGACAGGAGCGAATGACATACAACAAAGTATACAAAGCATGCACATAATTTCCAAGACAGGGAACAACATGGCATTACCTTTGGATTCTTTACAGTCTCGTCCACACTTAGAATAAGACAAGCAGCCTCAGTTGCAGCATTAATGGCATTGATCTGTCAGCATAGTTTAGGTGCCAAAGGCAAAAAAATTTATGAAATAAATATTAGCAAAGAACTAAAAGGTACATCATTAGATAAGCAATTGTTAGTTAGTAATTAGTCAAGCCACCTTTACAACTTATGGCTCCCAGACAAAGTTTGCAAATGAATCTGCTATTCCACCAGTGTTGATGTCCACTCCATAAGGTGCACCCTCACCTTTCCAGAATCTCAAACTTTTAAAAGAGAATCTTTCATTCATAATGGGGAAAAAATACTTCAAAAATTAGTAAAAAGAGAAATTTTGTAAAGAATGGCAATCAGATGGAAGAGCATGCTTCTGCCTTAATTTGTTCAGCACATCAGTAGCATCAAATCCAGCATTGTCACACAGCTGCCGTGGGATAACCTGCAGATGAAAGATACACCATAAATATGTCAAATATCCGCTCTCTTTGATAAATGGAAAAGTTTCATTTTGATAGAACATTTCAAGGTAAAGTCACATGCTGCCTTCCTGAAATTATTCTCCTCGTGATAAAAAAAAAAATTGTGTTCATACATCATGAGGGAGTAATGCTATGGCTACAAGATACAGTCATCTAAAAATGAATGCATAAGCAAGGACAATTAAATTATCCAAAATAACATGGGTAAAACATAAAATCTGCCCCTGCACATATCAAATACACTGTTTCTCTGGTAGTTGTTCACCCAACGGGCTCTCCCTTTGACATGAAATGAATTAAAATTTTGTGTATCTGAGTTCAAGAAAAATATAATTCACAAGGTTCGGCAAATTCATGGAGTGTACATTAGCAGAAAGCAGTATTTTGGCATGTGCACAGGTGCTTAACTGTAAGCATGTCCAGGTGCATACATATGTCTTTTGTACAATATTAATAACACTTAAAGTTTCCTCCAAGCAATAAGTCATTTAATCCTGATTCATTAGTAAATTACATTAAGACCACAACGATTTCAATGCAACATCAGACTGAGTTCAATTTCCATTTAACCTAATAAAAACTGGGTATTGCCCACTCCCATTAGTTTAACCACTAGAGAGAAGAGCCAAATATGTAGCAGCCAAGAAAAAACAAAGGGCAACAACACCTAACTCAAGAGCTTTGCATAACAGTTAATAAAAAGTTGAGACTTTCCAGCTATCGTGCATGCATGCTGCCTCAAGTATCAGCTTATCTCCATCTGCCACCAAAGGCAAGTTTTAAACATCAAAATCTAAAACTTCCTTAAAAAATGCTTACAAGTTTCATCAGTTATTAGAAATACACACATCTATCGCACCACCTCCAGCAACTACAGTAGAGTTCTTCAAAGCTCTTCTAACAATCATAATGGCATCATGTAAGCTTCTCTCAGCTTCTTCAATGAACTGAAAATAGTAATCCACATATCCAGCATCAGCATGAAAAGTGATGCACATTAAGCAACAGCACTAATTGAAATATGAAAAACCTGATCAGCTCCACCCCGAAGAACTATAGGGGCTGTCCGTCCCAACGGGCAGCCACTGAATATGTTAAACCTCTCATTTCCAACCTGCCTTTCCTCAAAAACCTCACATGTCCCTAGAATGTTCAAAACAAACAAAGAGGAGACTTAAATTCAAGAAGTTCAAAAGAAGGACTTGAACACTTTTACAGTGAACTTGAAAATAAAAAGGATGGCTGCATTCCAAACAAATATAATTTGAGTTGCAACCTCATCAATTATGTTGTTAACAGATGTCTGTATGGTTCCACCAGTAGCAGCAGCAACCTGTTGCAGATCTTCCTCAGCTACACGGCCAGCACAGAAAATATCTCTATCCGCAAAATACTGTCAACAAACAACATTCGTGTCAATAAAACTTGAGAGAGAGAAGGGAATGGAGAGCGAAAACTAATCATAATGACTACAAAACATCATTCTTCAATTCTATGCAAACTATCAATTGAAACAACATAGGGCCTGGAAAGAAGTATTTATGCATGAATTATAAAGTGTCGAATATCAACATGGACATATCTTTTTGACAATGCCCACCATAAGTCCTCATAAAAGGACGTAACAAAGCACCAGAGATAAAAAAGGATATAAGTCTTCCTTAGTCACCAGAAAAAAAAAAAAAAAAAAAAAAAAAAAAAAAAAAAAAAAAAAAAACCAACCATAACCACATATTAACTCAATTTAGTCACAAAATAACCCTAGAAAATATTTTATACAGATTGGGTTAGTTATCAATAGTTAAAGAGACAGATAGAAAGAAATATAAATGTTGTTCCACAGTTAAGGCAAAATCTCACACCTCTATTGCCAAATCACCAATAGCCAACCGTGAAAGAACAACTTTTGTGCCACTCTTTACACGTTTATCCAACTTGTCATAAATGATATTCCATCTGCATCAACAATGGATTGATATTGTGATGGATCCAAAAGTCTGCAGCATATAAAACAAAAGGTAGAGTCAATAGTCACAAGTAAAAAAAAAAAAATCAAATCAAAGATAGTAAAAACTCCTACCTTATCTCAGCATTTTCTGTCTCAGATTTCAGTTCCAACTCAATGTTTAGCAGAAGTATCTTGGGATTCAGAAACTTCTTTGGCTGCTATTCAAAACCTGCGTAGGAAAATGTCTTTTTAAAGGTGTCACCATTAACCAAAAAGGTGTCCCGCATATTACCAGCGGGAACCTGTTAAAAAAAACATTAATCAATTTGTTATGTGACACAAAATTATATTTAAAACAAGAAGCATGACAGAAAATTTGATGGAATTTTCTTTGCATTCATGAACCAAGGGAATCTCATTTGAGAGGCAATGCCACATTCATAGTTATTACTACAATATTTCAAGCAAAAAAATAAGTAACTCCACATCACCACCCCAAACCTATCCTACACCTTCAGATTCTCAGCCACCACAATGGATACATCACTTGACATTAAGCATTAGTTAGATAAATTCATGGATCAGAACATCCGCTGTTCGCCCACCTATGAGTCAGCCACAAATTATATCACTATTGCCCACACAAAATTCACTTCCAAAATTGAAAGAAATCAAAAGGGAATCAGCTAGCTCAATGACTTAAGCTATAATTAAAATAAGCTGAGGTCCTAATTGCAATATAGTCTTTTACAGGCTAGCCTTCTTATCCTTTGATACGAAAGCTACATTCCAGACTGTGTTACTAAAAGTGATTACAAATTTTATTTATTTACTTATTTATTTTTACTTCAGAAACATATATTACATCAATCCAAGCTTATGTCACTTTCACATCTAGCCATAATCACATTTTCAGAGCTTTCAGAAACTGATTATATTATGAACCCAAAAAGGACATCTATAAAGTTAACTTCTCCAGTTTTGGACCTTATAAAAGTTTCTCCAAAAGGATAGAGTCAAATTGATGATCATCTAATTCCCTAAAATACCATTGCAAAATTTACATCTACATGATACTAAAAACCAATAGATGAGAGACTACATATAAAGAACAGCCAAGATCTTCACTCAGCTGGAACAGTAAGGCAGTGCAATATAACACACATTGGTCCGAATTATATCATTTCCAAGATAACGAAAGAAAAAGGAAAAGGGCTAAAATGGTTGAAAATAAGGCATGAAAAAAGGAGTCTACCCTTTTAAACAAAAATTATGGGATCTGTTTCAAAAGATCCAAGTACAAATATCAGAAAAAGGGAAAAGCTAAGTTGTTGAAAATAAGGCATGAAAAACCGGAATCTACCTTCTTAATTCCAATCATATTGAACCTATCATCATTGCCAATAGCAATAACAGCATCCACAACCATTGATGCAAAGAACTCCTTTTCTCCACCAATAAGTTTCGAAGAAAGTGCTTTTGCAGCACATTTAGCTAATAAGCATGTCTTCTCTTCTAGACTTTTGCACTCTATACTAACAGCCAGTTCTTTGATCTTCTCAATCGCCTGCCCATTGTGTACAACATTCAACATCAATAGAAGCATAACGACCATTGCAAAATCTAAACCATGAGAAGGGGAAAGAAACACAAACTCACCAAATAGCAAGCAGTTCGATAACTCCGAATAAGATTTTGAGGGTGGTCTCCATCCTCAACAAAAGGCTTGCCCTCTTTTAAAAACTCTCCTGCTAGTAGTACAACGGTTGTAGTTCCATCACCAACCTGCAAAACACAAATAAGCTCTGTAAATCATCTAAATGGCTTGAAGAGTATGGGTTTTGATAACAACAATTTCCTCCATGAGATTCGTGATGCCGAACAGACAAAAACCAACTCAAAACGAAAATCTCAATCAAGTAATGAAAAGCCAATGTTCTTGTAACTATTACACTCTACTTTATCTAAAAAAAATGAGAAATGTTTTGCAACCTACAAAAAAGAAACTCAAAAGAAGAGGGCAGAGGGTGACCTCGGACTCCTGAGACTTGGCGATATCAACGAGGATCTTGGCGGCAGGGTGGACAATATCAAGAAGTTACATGATTGTAGCGCCGTTGTTGGAAATAGTGACATTCCCTTTATCATCGTGGATGAGCTTGTCCATACCCCTAGGACGCAGGATTGTTCTAACCACGTCAGCAACGGCGGTACAAGCGTTTACGTTACTGACTAGCTGCGCCTTCCCCTGGGACGTATCGGTACCTTCTTTCAAAAGAATGATTTGAGGTTGCAGCAAACAGAGGGGAAAAAAAAAGGCAGATTTCATAGCAGTCAAAAAGAAAAAGAGAGATCCAAATGTAAGAAATGAGGGAGAAGGAGGGTAACATTACCAGCATGGATGCCATTGTTGGTAGGGTTCTGCTTGCTGGTTTTAGGTGGAAGAAAGGAGCAGAGAGAGGAAGAACGTTCTGGCTTTTTCAAGTCTCTCGTACTCGTAGGAATTTAAGCGGTAACTCAGAGGGCTGAATTTAGGTGGAGAACTGAAATGTGTTTCAATTCAAAATTTTCGGGAGTGGACTCCCATTTTGGGTTATTGGGCCTTGGAATTGGCGGTGTCTTTTTCTTCTTACCCAAACCTTTTTTTTTCCTCCATTTAGGGCCGTAAATGAATGATTTCAACGAATATATCTTTGTTCTATTCACGTTCATTTGTTCGTTTACGAGCCAATTTGTCTTTGATTCATATTAGTTTAAATAAAATGAATATATTTTATTTGTGTTTAGTGTGTTCAACAAAAAATTTTTAAAACTTTGTTTATAAACATTTATTTAGCTTAAAGAACACATAAAAATCAAATTGTTAATGAGTCATTCATCAAATACTTTATTCATTTATAGCCTTAATTATACTATTCATCCCTAAACAAAATGTTCCATTGATAAACTTTGTAATATGAAATAAAAAAGGGTTTACTCAGTATCCACTTATAAAAATATAAAATTAATTCAAAATATATCAAGAATTCTAAAAACTTTTTTCCTTAATACTTTAAACTAAGGAAGGATTAATTTATATTAATTTAAAATTAATTGATTTTATATTTTTGTATATGACTAATATTTTATTTAACTGATGATTGAATTTAGTAATATAATTGTATTCATCATGTAGATAAAGTTTCAAATTAATTTTGTATCAATATCTATCAATCGAGAACTCTATCTTTTCTATATAAATTCAATGGTTGAATTTTCTTATGTTAATATAAAATATTTAAAATTAAATTAATTTCTCACTACAAAAAATTGCCATATATTGATGGACAAAATCCGTCAATAAAAGCAATCTATACTAAAAGATTAAAAATCCATCAGAATAAATCTCACCTATACTGATGCATAGAACATCCGTCGATATAAAATACAAATATTTTGATGGATTGAGTTGGTATAGGTCTTGTCTCTATCGACAAATTACAGTATCCATCAGAATAGGCTTAATATTTGAAATAATATATATTGACTGACAAAGATGATGTTCCTGTCAGTTTAGGTCTTAAAAAAATAACATGCCCTTTTTTTTATGGCAGGTATTTTTAAATTTAAAAAATTCATTTTTATTGAAAAATGTTATACCAATGGGTTGGTATATATCAATTATGTACCAATGGATGATTCAACTGTCAGTATAGATACAATTTATACTGACAGTTTTGGATCGTCCGTCAGTATATCCTTAATTGATTTTGATTTTTAATTAAAAATAATTTTTTTGTAAGATGCTATAGCAACAAAAATGCCCGTTCGTATAGGATTAGTTTATATTTTTTTCAACTCTTTTTCAGTCATCTCTCGTCTCTTTACCCCCAAATCCTTTCATAACATATCTCCTAAATCCTCCCAAAGACTTAACCCCTAAATCCTTTCAAAGCCCAACCCTAATTTACTAATAAGACCATCTACATTCCTCCCTCTGTCCATAAAATTTCTTAATGCAGCAGTTTGCAATGAATGGCTAATGACTTTAGGTTTGTTCATTCAAGGCTTAGCGAAACCTGTGTCTATTTTTGGAGCATTTGGCCATGGAGTGGGTGTTGATGGGATTGTGATCTCTTGCTTCAACCCTAATCAAATGCTTCATCTCAAGCCCTAATTTGAGAGCTTCTAGTTGGATAATATGAAAGAGGGTAATAAATATTTTAAATATTTGAAATTAATTTTTTTACTTTTTGTTATTCATCTGTTTATTCTAAACCATTTTAATTTTTGCTTTCTATTTGCTTTTGTTTAGGGTTTTTAGTGAAAGACAACTAGCAAAATAAAAGAAACGTTCGATTTGTCATCTTTGCTTCCAATCCAAGTATTTCCTGCTTCTTGTTACACTATTTAAAAAAAAAAAAAACTTCAATTTGCTATTAGACTTAGATCTTCTTTCTTGCTTTCGATTAGCTAAAAGAAGAGAGTTTTGAAATTATAAACCAAGAGAATAATCTTCTATCCACTGAATTATACCACTCTACAAACACAAAAAAACAAATAACATTTAATAGAGATGGGATCTGTTGATCTTAACATGAAAGCAAATAACATTTAGCCATTTGTGATAATTTCTTTTAATATTTGTTCAACATACTTTTCAGTGAGAAGTTACATTTTGTGAAGCTATAAAACTGCATGAAAGTAATGGTTTAAAATGGGTAGACAAGTTCTACATATAGGCTATGTTATTATATAAAGGTGACTTTTAGAGACATTCTTTATATCATTAGAAATTCTCTAGGACTAGGATAAATTGCTGAAGCCGATAACTGAGAATTTAGCATTTGCTTACCTTTAAATGATGTATTTAAAAAAATTAATTTGCATGTTGACTTATGTGTCATTTAAGATCCATAGCTATTTTCTATAGAAAAAGTTAAAGAATACTTTATTTTATTAATATATTTTTTTTAATTTTTAAATTATGTATTCAAAGGACTTAGTTTGCATGTTGACTTACAGGTTAATTTAGAATCCATACTCAACTCGCTCACAAAAAAAACTAAAAATAAGATATTTATGTTATCAATTATTTTTATAGATGTTGATAAATTTAAAGGTTGTGTTCGAATATTAACTTGTAGGTTAATTTAGGATTTGTACTCAACCTGTTCGAGGAACAAAGTTTTAAAAAGTGTGTTTAAAATGCACCTGTTTCTATACACAAATTAAATTGAATTGAAAATCAAATTTTTCTTAATATTAATTATAATTTCATAGGTGAAAGGGATATAGTATATAATTATAATCCTTCCACTAGTTTATGGCATGCATGGGCTTGGTGGAATTTGTTAGATATAGCTTGGTGACCCCAAAAAACATAAATTTTAACATGGTTCAATCCTTTGGCCTACTTATACAATACAGATAAAATTATAAACCTTTAAACAAGTAATTTATAGATTTTGTTTGGATAAAGCTACAAATAAGCTCTTTCAAGGCTTTTATTTATAGTTGAGCACTCTTTTGGCCTAACATAACTACTTAATATGGGATTTGGACTAATATTTAATAAAGTTAACTTGCGTCTAATATTTTATTTCTTTTTATAAATTTTTAAAATTTAAGGATATAACATCCCAAGGGTTTTTGTTCTTAGATTCTAGCTTGCTATGCTTCTCAAAGTCTTTGATTTTGTAGGTTTTAGATGTATTGGCCCTTCTGTATCATGATAAGGTGGTGAGTTTTAAGGATGGTTAAGAGGATTTCAGTGTTGTCTGGCTGGTTTAAATTATGTTACAAATAAGCTAGCTAGCTATGCTTATCAATGTTTCTTTAATTTTTGGTGGGGTTTGAATATTTTGGCTTTTTCATGTATGATAAAGTGGCAAGTGTTAAAGTTTTGCTTACTTGTAACAAAACTCTTTCCCTGTATTTTGCTTTGCTTACTTGTTGCTATCTCTAATCCTTTTGGAATTTTAATACAATTTTTTGGTTTATCAAAAAAAAATTGTAACTCTTCCACTCAATAGCTATTAAAATAGCTATAACATAACACTATTAAAATTGAGTTTTTACAACATTTTCTGGTGGATGCCTCGATTAAGCCCAAATTGGTTTGCCATTCAAGTTTTTTTTTTTTTGGTTTTTTTAAATAAAACACAAAAACAACTAAAAAATCACAAAACAACAATAAAGTATTATCAAAATCTTAAATTCAAACTAAATTGAAAATTCAGAATAATAGATAAGATAATACCAATATGTACTTAATCAATCCAATGTTCAAAAACTAAAATCTTAAGACTTTTAAGAATAAGATACATAGTAAATTTTAATACTAGGTAGTCTTTTTTTATGCAAACTTTTGGTATGGGAAAGGAGTTATATGTTGAATATTGGCTCAAATCTAAAAGTAAAAAATGATTTTGGTAACCTTATGAATGCATTAAGTATGGTAGTCTTCATTCATACATGTCTAGGAATGCATTAAGTTTGGTAGCCTCCATCCACTAATGTGTTTTATTGAAAATTTGGTGAATTAATTTCTTGTATTCATATCATAGGAAATGCCTAAAGGAAGGCATGTCTTTATGAGATTTAAAGAATGAAGAATGAGAAAAAACATGTAAGTTGAGAGTATTAAGATAGTAGACAAATTTGCAAGGTTTGAGCATTTGTAAAGTTTCTCCATAAAAAATATATATATTCCTCCTTCTATGGATGTAGGCATATTTGTCGAATCACGTAAATTTCTATATTTTTTATTTTTATCTATCTTGTTTTACAATCTTGGGTAATTTCACACAACAAATTAGTATTAGAGCTTAAGTTGTGTAAAACAAGAGTTTTTTCTCTCCTTTTTCATCTTTTCTCGAGTCATTTTTTAAACGGGAGCAAGTCACCACACCAAAGCGTTTTTTGGTTGCTAAGCTGAGCTATCTGTAAAAGAATATTCTTAAAATATTAATAGAAAAATCATCACTATAGGTAAATTATGTTATGGTTGAAGCAAAGCAAGCCAAACGGTCCACTACAAGTAGTTCTGTTCCAAGAACCATGTTTTCAAATGCAAAATTTAAGGTAGAGAAATTTGATAGTATCAATAACTTTGGCATGTGGCAATGTGAAGTTCTGGACCTATTATTTTGAGAAGGATCAAATATTACCTTGGAGGGTAAACCCGAGGATATGTCCAATGAAGGCTATAACTTTGTAAATCGTCAAGCCTGCCAAGGACCAGAAGTATTTTATCGTGAAAGAGATCAATGCAACTAGTCTTTGGAAATAAGTGGAGGACAAATACATGACGAAAAGCTAAAGAACCGACTCTACTTAAAGAAAAAGCTTTTTTGTTTTTGGTACAAGATACTTCTATGATTGAATATCTAGATAATTTTAATAAAATCCTTGCCAATTACAAAATTTAAATGTCGAAATCATAGATAAAGATAAAGCCTTACTATTGCTAAATTCCTTGCCTGAAAACTATGATCATTTAACTATTGCTCTACTATATAGAAAAAATGAGTTTAAATTCATAGATGCATCAAACACTTTAGTGAATAATGAGTATCGGGAAAAAGATTAGTACAATCACAGAGATACAAAACCAGAAGCTTTGACTATATCTAGAGGCAGGAAAACCAACAAAAAGTCTAAAAGACTCAGTAGGTGAGGTAGATCCTATTCCAAGTCAAAAGGAGAATTATTAAATAGATAGCTTGCAAAGGATAAATGTGTCTATTATCATTAAAAGGGCACTGGAAAAAAAATTGTCAAAACAAAGAAAAATCAACTGTCAACATTGCACAAAAAAATGAAGGAGAAGAAGACTCACTTTTCTAGCTTCATCATCAGTCAACGCCTTTAATAGGTGGATTTTTTATTTTGGATGTTTCTACCATATGTGTCCAAATCAAAAGTAGTTCTCAAGCTTCTAAGAGCTTCATGGTGGAACTATTCTTACAGGCAATGATAATACCTTTCACATAAAAGGTATTAGAATAGTTCATTTAAAAATATATGATGGTACAAATGTATTACAAATGTAAGATATTCTCTGGATTTGAAAAAGAATTGCATAGCATTGAGGCTCTTAAACTCAAATGGTTAACATAGTGACCATGAAACATGGAGTTCTAAAGGTTATATGAGGAGCTTTACTAGCAATGAAGGGTACTCTAAAAGGAAATCTATATTTCTTATATGCTCAAACAGTTACAAGAACAGCAACAGTCTGCAGCAGCACTGAAGATGATGAATCTAATACTTCTTGACTTTGACACATGTGCTTAGGGCATGTTAAAGAGAAAGCTTTAAAAAAACTTGGAGAAGCAAGGCATACTAAAAGGTGCCAAAACTGGAAAAGTTGATTTCTATGAGCATTGTGTTATAGGCAAGTAAACAAGAGTCAAGTTTGGCACTGCTATTCATCATATAAAGGCAACATTGGACTATGTCCACATTGATGTTTGAAGGCCTTCCAAAAATTAGGAGTAAACATTACTTCATTACTTCATTGAGGATTACTCCAAATATTTCTAGGTGTACACTATGAAGCACAAGGATTAAGTTCTAGATATCTTTTTAAAATGGAAGAGGATGATTAAAACCTACATCAAAAGAAAGCTTAAGAGACTAAGATCAGATAAAGGTAGAGAATACATATCAAATCCATTCCAGAAAGTTTGTCAAAATAAAGGAATAATCAGAAACTTTACAGTTTGAGGCATACCATAGCCTAATGGTGCAGCAAAACGGATGAATAGAGCTTTGATTGATAAAGTTCAATCCATGTTATCTTAGTTAGGCTTAAGCAAGGTATTTTGGGCAAAGGCTTTGATATATGCCTTTCATATTATTAACAGACTACCCTCTATAACACTTGATGGGAAAACTCTTACAGTGGTATGGTCCAATCATCCTGTTTCTGATTACAATCGTTTCATATTTTTGGGTACCCAGTATATTTTCATGTCACAAAATCAAAACTAGATCCTACAGCTAAGAAAGCTACTTTTATGGGCTTTAATGAAGGAGTTAAGGCATTCTGACTGTGGAACCCTAAGTTAAAGAAAATTGTTTTAAGTCGAGATGTTAACTTTGATAAATATGTATTGCTAAAACTAAAAACTCTAGATAAAGAGAGTGAAAACTTAAATTCTCTAAAGCAGGTGGAGTTCGAAATGCCAGAGGATACCATTCAGAGTACTAATCATCTTGAACATAATTCTGTTGATCATATTGAAATCTCAGTTAAGGTGAAGGTTTCATCACCAAAATTCAATTAGTAATTGGATTCTATTACTATTAATATACTAAAAAGAAATATCCAAAAACCTGTTCGATGCACAGACATGGTGGCATACGCTTTTCTTGTAGTTAATGATGATGTCCCAAACAGTTATAAAGAAGTTGTACACAGTCATGAACATGAAAAATGGAAGATGATGGATGAAGAAATGACATTACTTCATCAGAATCATACTTTGAAGTTGGTTCCATTTCCAAAGCATAAAAAAGCTATTGGATGCAAATGCGTTTACGCTAAAAAAAAAGGTGCTCTAGGTAAAGAAAATTTCAAATACAAAGCCAAACTAGTAGCAAAAGGTTACATTTAGAAAGAAGGAATAAATTACAGTGAGGTATTTTCACCTATTGTTAAGCATGCATTTATTCCAATATTATTGGCTTCGGTATTACAGTTTAACCTGTAATTAGTTCAACTTCATGTAAAAAGTAAATTCCTCCATAGTTTCTTAGATGAAGGACATATTCTGTTACAAAAGATCAGGACTGTAGATAATCTCAAAGGTATGTTGTCTAAGGTGATTACTAAGATCAAGTTCTAACGCTGTTTGGACTTGATCAATATCTCTCAAGTGTAAAATACCTAAGGGCGTAATAGAGGCAGCAATGATCAATAAATTCTCACCAAGGTGGAGATTCTTGAATAATGACTCAAATCTATAAGTAAAAAATGGTTTTGGTAACCTTATGAATGCATTAAGTTTGGTAGCCTCGATTGACACATATGCATGAAGGCATTAGGTTTGGTAGCCTCCATTGATACATGAGTATGAATGCGTTAAGTTTGGTAGCCTCTGTTCATAATGTGTATGAATGCATTAAGTTTGTTAGCCTTTATCCATTAATGGTTTTTGTTGAAAATTTGGTGAATTAATTTCTTGTATTTATACCATGGGAAATGCATATATAGGGGCATGTATTCATGAGATTGAGAGAATGAAGAAGAAAAGAAAACATGTAAGTTGAGAGCATTGAGATAGTAGAGAAATTTGTAAGGTTTGAGCATTTGTAATGTTTCTCCATAAATAAATAAATATATATATATATAATATATATATATATATTCCTTCTCCCATTGAAGTAGGCAAATTTGTTAAATTTTTGTGTTCTATTATTTTTTATCTGTCTTATTTTACAATCTTGGGTAATTTCGCATAACATTATAGATGCTTGAATTCGAATCTCAATCTAGCTAAATATCATCTTTTAAGAAGAATTGTATGCACAATTCAGTTAAACGTTTAATACTCATAATCTATCGAGAATGTTATAGTGATCAACAACTTGAAGCATATACATGTAAAAAAAATCCCTCAAATTATGAATATAAGTAGAGCGATTATTTACGCGAATTCAAGCAAACAAACTAACCAGCAATAACTGAATCAAATTACAAAATAGAGGATTCATCCATAAGCTATTTAGGTTTGGGGTTATCAAAGAGGCGACAACAATAAGTAGAAACCAGCATTTCAATCAAAAGAGGGAACTGCAACAATGTAAAGAAAGCAATCGGAACGGTTGAAAGAATGATGACTGGAATTGAAACCCAAGCCAACCGAGCCTGGAGGGTAATGAAAATGGCGGAGGCGAAGGCTACCATCATGGTGACTATGGAAAAGAAAAGGGTGAAAAGACCAAGTATGGATTTTGCAGGCAAGGATTGAAGGAAGTCTCTCTCGGCATAGTGAGACGTCAAAACTCCCAAGAAAACCAACACAGAAGTGGAGGAAGAGAAAAGAGAGAGGGAATTGGCGATGATGAAAACCAAAAATGCATTGGATCTTAGGAAGATTGGGGAGCCTGTTTTTTCATCGTTACCCCCTGGAACTGTGAAAGCTGAAGTGAACATGACCGCAGCGATGAGAGTAGCCACGACCATGCACGATGCTGCATTGTTCTTCATCCATTTCTCCCCCTCTTTCATCAGCTCCTTGTGCTCGTGAGAGAACAATGATGCTGGAGTTCTATTGTTTTCGTTCAATTCTTCCTCAAATTTTGGGGGTAGAATCTGCCTCAACTCCTAATCAACATTAATCAGGAAACTTTTTTTTTAACAATTATGAATTCATTTTTTAATGCGAATGTATATACAGAATGAAACAAGACTATCGTCTATCCTACGCATCAACTGTGAGATTCCAAACTTTACAATGCATATCAAGTAGGTGTCCAAGTATTTTTGAATAAAAAATTATTAAGCTCACATGACACAAGGCAATGCATGCATTCAACGTATATTTGTAGAGTTTAAAAATATTGCCGTTGATATATAAGATAACAATCAAATAATACAAGTTTTAGAAAAGAAAAAAAAGAAGTCTAATTTATAGAATATATCACCTCAAACCATTGTAGCTCCCTTTGCATTTGCAAAGCGGCTCCAGAGATACGATCAAGTTGAGAAGGAGGGGACAACTTGGCAGCTAAGTGTAAAAAATTGTTACGAAAAATATCGTGTCGAAGTAATGTTATACGCTGCTTTGAACCCAATCTGAAAACATGGTTAAAGATCTTTTCTTGGCGTAGAACGATTGCATTTGCGAAAAGAGTTCGACCCTTTTTATCTTTCCTCCATATGATTTCTGGATAGAGTTGTATTATTTCATCAATAAATTCAATCATGCCATGCTTGATAGCATCATAGATTGCTTTATCCAATCCAATTTTTTCCAATTGCTCGTTATTTAGCCTTGGTATTTCGTTAACTATGCATTTGAGAAGTTCCACAGCTTGAGCATGCTTCAACCTTGCATCATGGATATGCTTAATATCCGGGACTGCAAATTGAAAGAAATTATAATGCAAGCATATATTAGTAAAGAGGTGTTTAAGGGCCGAGCCAAATCGAGCCCTAGTTTTTTTTTTTTTTTTATCTAAGTTCGAATTTGATAATTTAGTTCGTAAACTTAAATTTGATAAACTGCTCGACCTTTAAATAAATCTATATGAGCACAAAGAGCAAAAGCAACAACAAAGTGCAAAATTTTTCATCAAGGAGATGTTGCATACCAAACCATTTTACGAGCTTCCAAACAAATTTGATTAGCAATCTACGCGCTGCAAGAAAAGTCAAGTTTAGCTCTAAACTTACTATAATAAATACAATAATCATTTTATACACTGGTTATAAAAAAAAAAAAAATTCTACAAGTGACTTTAGTGGGGTGACACATATATCATAAAGTATATTTAAAAAAATAAAAAATAAATAAATAGGACAAGTGTTATCTATAAACTTTATTTGTAGATTTTTTTTTTCATTCCACCGCTAGTGAATGAGATAATTATCGTAATAAATAATAATATTTGATTAAACAAAATATTGCTTTCAAATAGGGAAAAGATTAAAAAAATGAAAAATTAATTGTATAATATTTCAACACACCATCACTTGGAACCCCACGGTGCCTTGTATTGCTCTCTATATCTCCCATTGTCTCACCATTGCTTACTTTCTCACCTTCTAATTCTATTGTTGATATCTTTATACCTGGAAAAACCGTTTCATCAGCTCATCACATTTTGTTTCAACATTTATAATATATATGGTAATAATTAAAAGGTAATGTGATAAGATTGGATAATAATATGAACATATATAGACTACGAAGAGCAAGAAAAAAAAATAATAGATAAGAAACAATGAGATAGAAATCAAGATATAAGAATTTACATCTATTATGTTTAGTTCACGAAACTACAAAGATTTTCACCATTTTCAACAAGATAATGATTCATTCATTAATCGTTGTAAATATTTTGTAACAAAAATTATGAAACCATAAATTATCCCATAAAATCGTACCAAAAAATTAGAAAAAAAAAACCCCAAAACTCGACATAGCAAAGCGGCCCCACTATATGTTAATGTGTTACATGCAAGTCGTAGCTAAAGTTAAAAGTAAGAAAATGGAAAGGAAAGAGAAAGTATATGTGTATAGACTTACATGAGTCGTAGATCCAACGTTTCCAAAACACGAAACTCTTGCCACTCATGAATGCTGATGGTTTATGGGCCAACAACTTAATGGCAAAATTTCTGTTTACATCTTCTGTAATCCCAAGTTGGGGATATGTCTTCACCAATTTCAAGGCTAGATCTATAACCCCACACAAAAAAAAAAAAAAAAAATACAAACCAGAAATAATCTCTCACTTTGTGATAACATTTGAAAAGCAACAAAATACTAAAGCCTAAGCTTTGTACAACACTTCCATATTTATATTTTTAAGGCTAAATACAAAAAAATAAGCATTTGGATTTTATTAAAAAAAATGAAAATAAGCCTTCCATCTTTTACTACAAAAAATATATATATATTTGCTTTGGTATTTATTATAATAAGAACATTAAGGTTACTAAATATTTGATATTTCTTTAAAACTTTATTAGTTGGCTGATGTAATTTATATGAAATTTTATATTCCTAATTTCGTTAACAATGCAGTACTAAAAATGAACAAAAAGCAGGATTTTCCTCATGTATTCAAATAATAATAATAATAATAATAATGATGATGATGATGATGATGATGATGATAATGGTGATGATGATTAGCTCACCAAAAATCCCATCAGCAATGAGCGAATTGAGAAGTGTAGCACCATTTCGATCTTCATTTTCTGGTTTTAGGATTTCCCTTGGAGTTATGTCGTAAAGAGAGCGAACCATATCCCTTGCACTGAACAACGAAGCCACAACCACCGGGATCGCCCCGTATTTGTTCTTCACGGTCAGCAAGTTGGGATTTTTCTCTACCATAGCCCTCACCATCTCTTTGGATTCGTTGATCGTAGCAATGGAAAAGGCCGTCTCCCCCATGTCGTTTTTTATTTCCAGGTCATCTTTTTCCATCATCTCCACCAATGCCTTCACTATCTCGTTTTTCCCGGCGAGAACCGCGACGTGGAGGGCGGTGTCCTCTTTCAGTGTAATCTTTTCTCTTACGGCATTAGGTTTGCTCCCAAGGAACACTTTTACAGCATCCAAATTACCCGTTTCAATTGCCTTATACACGGCATCATACTTGAAGAAATTTGAATTTGAGTACCCTGCAATAATATTTATTTAATTTGTCTGCTTTCTATTTGAAAGAAATTCATGTAATTAATATATAAAACGTTAAGAAATTAGTCAAATTACCTCCATTGAGCAACAAGCCGCTACCTTGTGGCAGTGGTGCAGGATGCTTCTCCGCCAAGAGATCCCACACGTATTTGGCTGATACCTTTGCCCCAAATTTGGCAATTGTATTAGCCCCGCATGAGATTTGAATTGCATGTAATGCCTTTGCATTGTTTTTTACCCACAGTTCGTATTTGCTTTTATCACTTTTTTCTGGTTCTTCTTCATCTCCAGACACTATGCCCCAAAGCCCTTGGGATATCAAATAGCTTTTCAAACATTCCTTCCAACTCTCATAGTTTTCTTCGCTCAGTTTATCACTGACAATGCCTGTAAAAGCCATGTTTGCTTCTGCATGACAAAATATTAAAATATATCATATATATAATGTCGATAAGCAAGTTGGCCTTCAACCAACTAGTTTTTCCATATTCTTTTTTCCCAGACAATTTTTGGGATAAAATGCAGCACAAATTCTCAAAAACATCAGCTTTGATCATCTTATAATTAATAAGGAATTGAGCATTGATGATCAGAATAATTAAATTTTATGCATTTACATTCAAAGTTTGATATCGACTATGGACAAACTAAGAAAATGGCAATCGCTTCATATCAAAATATTCTAAATCTGCCAATGGATTTTTAATTTCAATAATCAGTCATCAAAGTTAAAATCCTGATAACCTTAAATATAAAAAAAAGAAATTCTCAAAATCCAATGTAAGAAAACAATAATTTGTAAGGTAAAAACCAGATAATTAATTTGAAATTACGTAATAAAGATTTATTATAATACTTACATGAATTTTCCTCCAAATTAACTTGTTGCATTGAAGGTTGCTTTGTTTGATTCGGCAAGTGGAATGCATAATTGTGTCTTATATATATACACCACAACTGATTTAGTTAAAGGGGGTACCTTTTCCTTTTTATTGTTTTATATCTATTTTTCCCTTCTCTTGCTTTTTCTTTTTCTTTATTCTACTTGCCTCTGATATTCTTTTAAACTAATATATATTTATATGAAAAATTATCTCTTCGCAAGCAATGTTAGCAAAATAACATATACTTGTTAGGATATAATAAAAAATAATTAAAAACACAAAGGGAATAAGTGATAATTTTTTAATTTGATCGCGAAGTTAAAATGTTTTCACTACCATTATATTAAAGACAAACTTTGTTTATATTCCTATATATAAAAATGTTAGAAATAAAATAAAGCTGGAATAGAATGAAAAAATTATAACTGTTGTTTGGTTCAGTGGACTAGAATACTATAGGATTTGAATTCTTGATAAAAAGAATTTGAATCCCTAAAACAAATTTTTTTATTTTGCCTGCGTTCAAAATAGCAAATCGATAGGTGGGGCACTAAATAGCTATTTTGGGATTTCATAAGATAAGGTCGTAATTGACTATTCCACAAATTAAATAACTGTATTACTATAACGCGCTGAATCAACTCATAATGAAATGCCCCATTCCATTAAACCAAATAGAGTGTTAGTTTAAACATGATATTTATCACCTCTGTAACCAACATATTGGATAAGCATTTTCTACATTCTAATTAAATCTAGATTATATTTAATATTGTAATTATCTTAACAAATATCCCTTCTATTCAAATTTTAAAATGTACTCACATAATTGATTTTTTTTTTTTTTTTACAAAGAAGTCACGGCACGAGATTATGAAATAGGATTGAAAATCTTAAAATTTAAACCTCATAACCTAAGGATATACTACCTCTTTAAAAATAGTTGTATAATCAAATGGAACTACACCCTAGTTTCAACTTAATTTTAAGTTTTAGTTTTGGTTTCTCTTTTTATTGCCTCAGGTGATCATTTAGCCTGCATCAGGTTATCATTTAGCATTTTTACATTGGAGTCATATACACTTTCCTTTGTTCTTTTAAGTGGCATCCAACTTTGAGTTCATTTTAAGCAATGCTTAGCTTCCCTACTAATATTAAACCTATACTTCTTTAATCAACCATTGTCAGACCAAGAAAAATATAGAAGGAAAACAAAAAGGTAAAAAGGAATTAATCGAATTGCTTGTTAAAGAAACCCTAGAATATTTGCTCATTTTCTTTTGGAATCCCTGTAATAAGCCTTTGTTAGAAACAAATATCATCTGCAAACAAACTTTACTTTCTCAAAGATTATATTTGGTCCACAGAACGAGGAAAACTATTGTTAAAAATAAGAAAATTTTTTATAAATAAAAATGACTCAAAATTCTTTACTAAATTGTTCTTGGAACCCTAATTCTTTTATTTAAGCTTTTGAAAAAAAAGAAAATTCTCTAACATTATCTTTTCTTATGAATTAACTCTTTTTCCTTTACGTTTCCTTAACTAAAAATAAAAAAAAGTTCAAAGCTTAATATTTCAAGAAAATTCTCAATATGAAGCAATGAGATATTTGCATTAGCTCATTAATACCGTTAATTTAACAGAACAAAACAAGCATGCTTTGAACTTTAATAGAATAAATGAAGGAAAGGAAATTAAAAAAAGAGAGCACATGACGCGATAAGTCCTCAAACATCCCGTTGCTTTAGCAGTCATAACGATGCCGCAGCTCTAGACCTACGATCGATAAAACTTAACCATTCATATATTTTATTATATTATAATTATATTTAAAATATAAATTTTTATATATTATATAAAATTTAAAATATTTATATATTTATATTATATTTTAATTTTTTTATATTATATTTTTATAATTCTGACTAATATTACGAAATTTTAGATAGGATGGAACCTGATCCACGTACACCTGGATCAAGGCTTCTTATGCTTGTCAAAGATTCCAGGTCTACGGGTGGAACCACAAAGTACTCCAAAGAAGGAATACCCACAAAAAAAAAAAAAAAAAAATCTGGCAGAAATGTTGGGTTCAATGGGAATCGGCAGGATGGAACTCAGTCTTTAAGTCACCAAAATCTGGAAAAATAATCTTTCTCGAAGTCCATCACTTACAGTACAATCTGGTGGTCCAGTTCTCATTTTTCACGTTGGAGGTTTCTTTCATTTTCTACAAAATCCTAGCACAACTAAACACTTTCTGTGACATATATATATATATATATATATATCTATTATGGGAATGGCATTTCCCCTTTCTCTTTTCTTATTAAAAGGGAGGGGGACCATAAGTATCTGATGTTGAGTACATGGTTAAGTAATAGTAATAGATTTGTACAAATAATGAATGTAGGGCTTATTCAAATTCATTTATGCGGCGACTTACGTGGCAGAATATAACAAATCTTAAATTCAAATCCAACATCTGTAACTCCTTTTCTTAACGCTCTCAAGTTGCAAACTCTTTTGTAAAAAGTTACAAAAAAATTGTGCAAATTATACCTTCGTATCACCAACCAGAGGAACCAGGGAGTAGAAATCCTGCACAATATTATAACTGAGAACAAATTAAGACTAAAATACAGCTAGATATTCACACTTGGAACTTTTAGACAAAGTAATTTACAGTGAAATCACCTGGAGTTCGATTAGCAACTTGGGCATCAATGAGCTCCAATTTGTCATCTTTAAACCTCAGATCTCTTGCAATGATAATTGTATTTGATGATATAAGCAAAGAAATAACAAGAAAAACTATATATATTTTCTCCCATCTGTCCTTCACAATGGCTTCTTCTACTTGATTAATTGAGATTGCTACAAATTTCAAACGACGGACCATTCCACATATTTATGTACAAAAATCAGTAATGATAATTAATCAGTAAAACGAGTGCATTGGATTTCATGCTTCAGTTTATCATCTTTGGTTTTTCAAATGCGAGCTCCAGGAAACTTCCTCTGGAAAAGCGCTCATTATGCTTGAACAATGAACTATACCCTCAAATACTTTCTTTTTTTCCCCTAAAAAGCAAAACCAAAGTAGAAGAAGCCACTACACTGACAGGCAACTGCACCGAGCAGCCTGTTTATGTCCTTGCAACCGTTGAATTCCATGTTCCTCCAATCAATGTACCGACTCTCTCTCCCTTTATTGCGTTTGAGATGTCACCTGATTTGGTTAAATTGAAGATAACAACTGCATTGAAGGAAAGAAAGATATTAATGACTATTCCCTTCAGTTGCTGCTTTTGGGCCAACTTACGAATTCCAATAAAGCCACTTATAAGTCATACTAGCTATGATACAGATTGCAAAAGATTAATTAAACATACCCGGAATGTTATTTTCTTGGCACAGAGTAATGGCAGTCATGTCCATCACTGAGAGATCTTTCGAAGTCACCTCATGATAAGTTAGTGTATCATGAAGCCGGGCATTTGGTTACGCCTAGGATCATCATCATAAGCCCCATCAACATTTGTGGCTTTGAGCACGACCTCTGTATTGACTGGGCCAATAATAGAATATCTAATTTTATTCCAAACAATAGCATTATTTAGCATTAAGAGAACATTTATTACCAAAACAAAATTTTGAAAAGATCCCATTTTAAATCAGTCAACATTTATTTCAACAAAATTTACGTAATGAAGGCAATTTTGTGCAAGATTCAGAGCATCTTCAAAATCTCAGAAATTTGCCAAGTGACATACTGCATATAATATGCTTGAAAGTGACAATGGCCCAGATAAATTTGATCCCATGTCCCAACACTATATTTCCTAAGATGTCAGTATGCATTCTGACGGAAGAAAGAATGACCTACTTTCTGCACAACGAAGGGCTGCAGCAGTGTCCGTGGTGTAGAACGGATTACCGGTTCCAGCTGCAGAAATGACAACCCTTCCTTTCTGGAAATGCCTCACAGCCCTTTTACATATATATATGGCTCTGCAACCTCTGACATACGAGATGCAGTCTGGACACGTTTTGGGATGCCAATACTCTCCATTGTTGCTTGAAGAAATATAGCATTCATTACAGTTGTTAACATTCTAGAAAAAAATGCATCAGCAATGCACGTGAGAGAGAGAGAGAGACAGAGAGAAAGAGGGAGAAGGTCTCTGAAGTTAAGATTCCCGTAAAGTAGCTAAGGTGTAACTACTTTTTGCAACAATTATAACTGGTCTTTCAAAGAATTACAATTTCTCTGTAAAATCAGAAAGAATTCTGAAACACATAAAATTGCATCAATCAAATAAAATATTTACCCAATGTAATCAGCAGATGAACATTCAAGCCCACTATATCCTGCCCAAGAGGATCCACGAAAAATATTACCCCCACCAACCACAATTGCAACCTGCAACAAGCACCTAAAATGAAATCAAACAGAAGAGTTTCTAATCCCTTTCAGTTAGCTAGCTCATCCTGACAACCAGCCACTCTTGCTCAGCAGCCTCCTACCAATATTTCTTAATAATTTCCTATGGAAGCATTTATGATGCAAGTTGCAACTTAATGTAATTAATAGATCACTCAACTGAATTCACAAGAAAGACTGGTGCCATTTTCATTGGTAGTATGGATTGTTTATCGTACATAAATATTTTTCTTAAACCCACCTAAATAAAGCAGATGCCTTCCTTCGCAAACTCCAAGTGAAATTCATGGTCCTCCACCAAAATATAATAGTCCGAGGGACAATTAACCCACAATTCAGCATGATATTGCAACAATACAACCAGTAAAACTGAGAAAAGGAAAAATTAAGCAACAACAACCAAATTTAAAGAAAATTAAAGGAGAAAAAAGAAAGCCACGGAAGATATAGACGAAAGAATTGGCTTTAGACTAGCCTCAATTCCCAGGCGAGCCACTGACACAAACTCCCTTGCAATAGCCATTGTAATCTATATTCAAGCAGGCTTCATACTTCAATTATTACAAAGAAAAGAAAATTATCACACAAAGTAAAACAATTATTCACATTACAGCCTTTGGGTCAATATTTTGAGAGTGATCCCCCACCAGTGCTTCTCCACTTACTTTAAGCAAAACCCTTCACCACTTACAAGATGGTCTTTCATTCATTTGCATTCCAAAGGGAGCCATAAATGGTATCTGATCATGCCTCTTAAACAAGATAACCATGTACTTTCAAAGATGTCGAAAAAAATAAAGGGTGGGGAAGGATTGCGGAGGAGTTCAATTAATTGTTCAAAAAACTTGAGCAGGTGGTTAAAGAAACAGAAAGAATACTGTATATCCTCTATAAAACTACAGCCACATGTATGGATCAAGAATTTGACTTCATTAAGGTAGAAAATAGCAATAAGAATTTGAACTCTAAAGCATGAAAGACTATCATAGCATCCTCAACATACTAAAAATAAAAGATAACAAGAAACTAATAATTTTGATTCATTAACCAAAGAATCACCAGAGGAAATCGATGTCTCAAGTATTAAATATGAAGGATGTTCCTAAAAAGTTACCTCATGCACATGAAAGCACTCAGCTATAGAGCTCAAGAGAGAGAACTATTCATTAAGTTAAATTCCACATCTCTTACATTCCTTTTCACCACTGACATAAGAACAAAGAGATGTACAACAGAATAATGCATTGAATGTGTTTAACATACAACAGGGGTTGTTTCGGAACTCGAATTATATTTTTATAACATCTGAGAGAATAATTGATTATTAGGATCTGGGGAAAAATAAAGACAATGGACTCATCTTGTGTAGAACTAAAGTCCACCATAATGTTAGTTTAACTTGCAACTATATTAGTTTAACTTGCAACTATATTCCCACGTCTTACATGAATCATAGTAACTTTAATTTTTTATAGAAACTCTGCCACTGAAAAAGGATCCGAATAAAACTGACAGATATTGTCTGAAAAGTAAATCCACTTTCAGAGTGCATGAAAATAGTTTCCACTTTCCAGTGACTACTGACATCCAATATAGAAGTGCAAGGTTTTGGAATTTCCACCCCACGCCCACTTCTTATCAAAACGATAACAGAATTACCAACTGAATATCGAACAGTTCATCAAATTCTAATACCACTACACAGAGCATCAAAATTCAAAGCCCAAGACAAACTCCACCACTTAACAGGGCATTTCCACAAACATTAAAAAGACATAAGCAAGAAGGAAATAAAACCATCCTAAAGCTGAAAACACACCTCAAGTTCATGGGCTCTGGGGAGGCACCCGTATCAGAAGAAGCTGAACAGCTGATAACCAACCTTCTAAACGAGTTCAGCTTATTCATAATTAAGCTACCTTGATGATAGATTTTTACGGGAGTAGGACCAAAAAATGATGATGGTGATGATGAATATGAAGAGATTGGACTAAAGGAGATGATGGGTAGAAAAGAAGTTGAGACTGCCATGAAAAAAAAAAAAAAAAAAACGAGGAATTCTGTTACTTCAAAAGCAACTCTAATGTGCTTGTTCAAATTGGTGCCGCCAAAAGGATAAGCTTGTTTCGGTATTTTTGTTGAGAAAGTGACTTACAAAATATCTAAATGAGAGGCAGATGATGGCAAATGGGACAGCTTTAGGTCGGATTCAAAATTATGTGAAGTGGGATGTTAAGAATTGTTGTACATATAGATGGTCAGGTCAACAGAGGCATGTCCTGATCAAGATGGCCTGGCTGGTTGTGGCAAAAATGCATTGATCGACGCAAAGCAAGCATGACATTCATAATAGAATCGCAATTCAAGCTTTGATGTTAATTACGCCTCTCAGTTTTATTCTATATATATATATATATATATATATTTTTGGCAGTGGCCTGTATATGCAGGCATAGTGTGATCAATATATACATGGACAGCAGGTTAGAATAGTTATAGATGTTGAAACTTGAACTTTAAACTTATTGAATAATACTATTTAAAGATGATTGAATTAGTTAGACTAAATGTCAAGTTCATAATTAATGTTAATCTATAAACAAATGTACAAGCACACAGCACACTCATATAAAATTTATTTCCTTTTTGGAGAAGGTATTTTTATATAACTACTAGCAAAAATTTTATATGTTACACTCCTTTTGGGAATTACAAATAATTCAGCATGCCTTGAAAGAAAATATATACCAATTAATGAAAGCCAGGTCTTCATTCAACAAAAAACTTATTTCTTGCCCTTTTCGTCAATCCTGAAGGACATGAGAACTGGGTAGATGTTGGCAATGGCTTTATGAATTTCAGGCTCCGTCTTTGCTCCAGTAATAACAAGCTTTCCAGACGGGAAAATCAGCATTGTAATTTTAGGTTGTCTCATCCGATAAATCAACCCTGGGAATAACTCTGGCTCGTATGTTGAAAACTCGTAATGAGAATACCCAAGACGTACAAGACTTATAGGAACTGTAACATTACAAGAGGCAACCATGTTCTGAACCTTGAAATCCTTGAACTCGACATTAAAACCAAGCTTCTGCACTATTCTAGCAAACTTTCGGGCTGCCAATTTGGAAAGTTCCAGGGTTTTGGCACCAGTGCAAACAATCTTTCCTGATGAAAATATGAGTGCAGTGGTTTTTGGTTCCTTGATCCTCATTATCACAGCAGCAAATCTTCTGGGGTTATATTCAGCATTGAGAGCATGAAGGGCTATGGTCTTAAGATCCAGGGTGCAACCCAAATTCACGGTGGAAACTATATTCTGAAAGGTAGGGGTAGGGCGTTCGGAAGGATCAAAAACTTGGTTACTTCTTGGTGACCCATTATTTGCCATCTTGAAATCAATGATTACTCTCTCTTTGAGGGTTATGAATACACGATTCTTGGGATTTCTTTTCTTCTAGGAATTTACAAAGAAGACTGATATAGACGTAGTACTGCTTGAAAGTATAAGAACAGAAAAAGCATAAACCATCTAAGAGCTGTATCCACCAAACCAATGACTCCTTTTAAATTAGTTGAATTCAAGATTTCTGGGTTTTTTTCTTTCCTGTTTCAAGAACTTGCTAAGAAGGGAAATTTGGATACAACAGGGAAAAGGGGTTTATATAAAGGAAAAGGGAGGTTTTAGAATTTTTATCGTAGAAGGAAAACTTTGGTTTTATAAATATAAAGTAAATTATAATTCCATGGTTACTTGTTGCGCAAGATTTATCCAAGCGGTACTGTTCGGGTTATTTTGTGTATATAAATATATATATATATATATATATATATATATTTGAATAATAGGCAGGCAGGCAACACTAATTCTTTTTTAATTTTTAAACTTTATAAAAAAGACTCGCTTAGTGTTTTCTGGAGAAGAAAAAAAAATCAATTTTCAATGGTGGATGCACTGAGTTCTTCGTATAATTTGTTTACGTAATCGTTATAAAGCTTCTTTTCCCCAAATTTCAATCTCATTGTAACTTATTTTTAATAAATTTAAAATACTATTTTTTATTCTGCAGTGAGATTTTATTTATAGGATAATGTTGATAAATTTTTTAAAATTTTATATTGATTACTTCGGATCGAGATCCTTCATTATTTTTTCATCCATTATTATCCAATACAGTCTTAATCATAATTAATAGATTTGATTTTGATTTGATTTTAATGATTTATAGGTAAGTACTATAGATGTGAATGGTGTTGATAAATGTATCAAAAAGAAATGGACAAAAAAAAACTAATAGATAGGAACTCAACCCGATTACTTCATATTACAAATTATAATTTATTAAATTTTAGAAAATTTTCTTAAAATTTTTGTTTGGATAATGAAAATTTAGATTTAAACGAATATTAATTCTCAACTTATAAATAATAAAGTAGTAATGAAGCAATGATTTTGTGAATTTTTTACTTTCAAATTCTAAATTTAAGCGACGCAAAATTAATATTGAATTTATTTAAATTAAAATTTATTTTTTATTTGATATGCGAACGACGAATTTATATTTGTGAATCTAAATCTAAATTTTTTAACTTAAATCCATATTTCTAAATGAACTATTAAGGTAATTTAAATTTATGAACCTTCATTCATTACATTGAAGCAATGATCATCAAAATTATATATTGGGTTGATATCATATAGGTCTTTCATTCTGCTTCCAATATACGCTGGTAAGTGCAAAAACATATTTCTACAGTTACATTTGTATTAAATGTATCATATTTAAACATATCATTATATTTTTATTAAATAAATAGTCATTATGTTAGTTTAATTTCGACGTTCAAAATTATCAAATCTCTCATCCCAAAAATCAATGACCTTGGAAACACCTCTAGTTCATGTGTAAACCAATGTTTTCTTTCTTTAAATCTTTTAACTGTAAATCAAAATCCAAGCTTTTAAAAATGAGGCCGATTGCTTTTGATATCGATCAGGTTTTTTTTTTTTTTTCTTTGTCAAACGCTAATCATGCTCGTAATGCAGAAAACAGTATCTCGAAAGGCCTGGTGCTGTAATCTTGCTCTCCGTTACATGGACTCGGCGCTTTGAGGTGCCATACAACTGACACGGGATCTGTGTCTGAGTCGCCTCTGTCAACGTGGACTCAGCTTCATGACAAATCGTAAATGGCGCTAAGGCCTTCAAAAACAGAGTATAAGAAAGAAAGGTAGATGGAGGGATATGCTACACTAATCATTGTTGCACATTACTGCTAATAACAGCTGGGCTTCTCTTCGCAAAAAAATGACGGGTGGAAACTTTCGGTATTAGAGAGAGAACGATGGAAGGATTGCAGCTGAGAGAAAAAACATGAAAATCGGAATGCTGTTTTTCCCTTTTAATTTTAAATTTGGCTTCAAAATCTTCAAGCCCACGATTTCATTAATCTTACCGAAGCAATTAATCTTAGTCTGGTCCAGAAAAAAAAAAAAAAGTCTGATCCCAGAAAAACAAAAGAATTGAATCTTGGCCTTTTTTATATCATGAGCCTTTGCTGGACTAATGATTGTAAAAAAATCCAACTTCAGTATGTGGAGATTTAAGGTTAGGACAAAAATATATAACTATTTAAAATTAATTTTTAAAAAAATTATCTTAAGTATTTAAGGAGATTTTTTTTACCTGAAAAATAATATAAATATTTTTCTTGATATTGTTAAGTATCCTTATACTTGTATCCTAGTTTTGGACTCTTTTTAGCTGACTCTGTGAGTCCAAAACTATGAGCAAATGATGAATTTGACTTTTAGATACATACCTGTATTAGATACTTGTATGACTCTTAAATACATACTCATATCAAATACCTATACTCAAGTCAATGTAACATAGATGTTGATGAAACGAATAACCTTTTGCGGAGGAAAGCATATGATTGCAACAAACCTTTTAGCGTTGTATTCTACATTGTGAGTACAAAGAGCAGTGGGGACCTTTGCAATATCGAATCAAATAGCATGCAATCCAGGTTCATGATTGTGACAAGATTTGAAAAAGTGACGAGGGACTATCTTACAAACAAAGGTAGTGCCGCGCTTAAGGGATCAAGGATTTAACTTGCTTACGTTTATCACTATTGCAGATAGAAGGAATACTATCATGGTCAACTGCGGTGAATATTGATAGTGCATATCAATTGCATAAAAGGTCAAAATCACAAAATAGTAATCGCAGCTGATAAGTTCATAAATCGCATATTTTATATGATTTCTATTCTTAGTTTTTATTATGTTTTATGTCTTATCTTAGTTACTTATGTTTGTTTTTTAATTTTAGATTTATTTTGGAGAATGAAGCAAAAACATGTTAATAAAGATATTAATGAACTTAAAATATCATAATCACAAATATGGAAGAAGATATTAGAGTCAGAAAGATTAGATTCTATAGTAAAAGCTTGATTGTTGCAATCCAAGTAATAGCCAAATACTTGCCTTAAAAGCACAAGAATTGGTCAACTAAATCTACTTCGAAAGTGACATCCAAAATTCCTACTTTGAATAGGATTTCCAACCTAGGGGTTTTCAACCACTATGAATAGAGACTTACGTCAGCATTTAAAGGGAGAAAAAAATCAAAATTAAAAGGAGACTGGGAGCACAATAAGAAGAGCTAGAAAAGGAAAACAAGGAGACGACTACAAGAGAATAAGATAAAAACTAGCCATCATATTTGAGTTTCTTCTTTCTTTCTCCTTTTTTTTTCTTTTTCTTTTTTGTTGTTGGAATTTTCTTATGAATCTCTTTTTGAACACATCAAACATGTCTAACTAAATTCTTCTATGGTTAAGAGTGATTTCAGAGCTCTAGACATGACTTTGTAATTGATTTTCAGAATTATTCAATAATTATCAATTGAAATTGCTTATGTTTTTCCATAACAATAGATTATGATTCTTATCTTGATTTGTTTAAGTGCGCAACTAAATAAACCTTGATTATTATCTATTGCTAGATTAAAAATCTTGATATGTAATTGTCTTCTTTTCCTATTTATTGTAGCAGTTTGGGATCAATGATTATGGTCAAGTTTTTGTTGATAGCAACGTGGAACATAACCTAAGTTAAATAATTGGAGCTTGTGTATTTATTGATTAGATAAACCTATCTTTCATATTTTAAAGCTTCTACTAGATTAAATCTAGAGAGTTTATTTTAGGTTATTTAATAGTTAGAGATTAAATAGACAACTTGTTCCATTTAATGACAAATTAAGGAAAGATTGGAGTAGCAAAACTTGTTGCTATCCATGGTTGGTAGTTTGAAGAGATAATTAAAGATAATTGTAATATTGATTAATAGTTTTTGTTTAGAGGTGGCAAATGATTCCTTAACGACATTTTACATTACTATTGTTACTTTATTAGATATAAAATTATGTTTTCTTAAACCTTAGTTTTATTTTTACTTTTATATTTCTTATTTTATTTGCATCTTAATATAATCAATCCTCCATCATATTTTAATTTTTTTTTTTTGTGAAGTATTTGTAATTTGTTTGGTCATATATTAAATTATAGTTTTGCATCAATAATTTATAAATTGAGAACAATCTTTGTGGATATGACCCTTACTTACTTCTATACATAATAACAATAATAAATTAATGCAAGTATTTAAGAGATACACTGTTTAGTATATTAATAAATCACATTGTAGTTAATCTTAAAAAAAGAGACCAAATCAACCGATTGGTAGGTTGAACTAGGAACTAGTGACCTATCTGGTTTGATATATACCATAAGACAAGGATTCTCCAAATCGGTAAAAAATGATTGCACTAGGAAAAAAAGGTAAAAACCATGAAAACCTGTTTTAAACAATTTTTTTTTTAAAATATTCTTCTATGTGATGAGATTTGAATATTTAACCATTTGAATTTATATTAAAAATCATACCATTTAGACAAACTATTTTTAAATTCATGCAACGCATGGTTATATAATTATATATTACTAAATAGAACACTGCCGATGTGATATTGTCTAAAAATTTGTTTAAAAAGTCAGTGAAATGAAGAGTAAATAACACTTTTATAAATTTTTCATTCTTTTCTTTTAATTTTAATAATTTTATTAAAAATTTTAGGAAAAGTAGATCAATTTTTAAAACTATTGTTTAAATCATAATTTTTCAGAAAGATATAGAAAAATGATAAAAAAAAAGAAAAATAATGAAAAATATCCATATTTTTTCATATATAAAAATATAAAATCAAGTAAAAATTTTCACTAATAATGTATTTATTATATTTTTAGTGAAATCATTATAAATTAAAATTCTTTGAAAATCTTAATAAAATAAAAGCAATAACAAGAATTTTTTTTCTTATTCTTTTTTTTTTTTCAAAATTTTCTTTTTTTGTTCGCTTTTTCTTTTTGTCTTATCATGTAATTTATGAATTTTTTATGAAAAAATAAAAAACTAAAACAACAATAATGAAAAGAACATTTTTCTTAATTATTTTCTTTTTTTTTTCTTAATTACATTCGTTTTCGTTCTTTTTCTTTATTAAGTTTTAATTATTTTCTTTTATTTTTAATAATTTTATTCAAACTTTCAAAAAATGAAGATCAATATTTAAATTATTTTTAAATTAAAATTTTTCAAAAAGACACTAAAAAGGATAAAGAATAAAAAAATGATAAAAAATATTTATATTTTTCGAATACAAAAATCTAAAATCGAGTAAAAATTTTCCCTAAATATGTAATTAGTATTTTTTTAGTTGAATTATTAAATTATAATTTAATGAAACTTTTAATAAAATAAACAAAATAATTTCTGTAAAAGATATATCTTATTTAAGAAATAATATTAAGTTTTTATATAGCTAATAAAAAGATTGTCGGTTTCTTTAGAGGCATTCATGGACCTAATCACGTCGAGCTTGGATTGAGTTTAAGTATGATATTAACGTCATATATGATTATTCAAGCTATGTTTGGCTTGAAATATGTGCTTCAAATTCTATCTAAGCCACCCATATTTATAAATGAGTAGACCAGTCCATATTATATGTATTTTCCATATTATATATATTTTTAATTTTTTAAAAACATGTTTCTTTTACTTAATCTTTAGTAATTTAACATTTCTTTATTAAAATTTAAAATATAGATAATTAATATATTTTTTAATGTTTACACTATGATATTATATATATTTATTCTTTATATGATATAAATTTTATATAATATTTAAGAATACAAAAATAATATATTATATAATTGAAAAGTAGGCCAAGCTCAATTCTTGAATATTAAAGTCAAAGCCTAACCTGTTTTATAACTAACCTTATTTCTTTTACCTAAATCTCTTTGTCAGATCTAACCCAACTATTGGATAGGTCTCAAGCTTAGGTGGATAGCCCAACCATAAGAACCTATATATTTTTTTTTCAATCGGCTAATTTTTTTAATTTACATCTTATTCTCTCTAAAAAAAAAAAATTTTGGTAAATAAAAATGTTAAATTTTTTGAAATTACAATTTACATTAAGTTACAATCATAATTAAGTATTACATTCACACATAAGTCATCACTAGATCACTGATAATCAAACAAACTAATTAATAGAAAATAACCAACCAAATTCAATATAAAATTAGAACAATCTCGCATATGATAGGACTTGAATCTGAAACCCTAAGATTCGAGGGACTCCTCTTTGTTGCCAAACCAAAGTTTCATTGACAAAGCATTAATTAGCTTTTTCTTTTTTTTCCATACTGGAAACTTTTAAGGCATCGTGTCTTTTCTTAAGTTTTTATATTATACTAGAATTAGGGCCCGCTTCGTGGGGAGTTTTTATTTTTTTAATTTTTAATTAATTTTAAATTAAATTTTATTAAATAATAGTTATTTATTAAAATTTTTGATTTGGAATCAAATGGGAATTTTAAATTGATCAACGAATAATGTATAGATCAATCACTTTAAATACACTATTTAAAAATAAAATAAAAATAATTAATATATAAATTTAGTTTTTAAAACTTTTTCGTCGAGTGACTAGATACGAATCTCAAACTGATCTGCGAGTTAGCATGCATACCAATCCTTTTAAATAAATTATTTAAAATTAAAATAAAATAATTAATAAAATAAATTTTATTAATTTTTTTCTAAATAGGTTTAATGCAGATTTTAAATAGATTGCGAGTCCACATAAATTTGTTTTCCAAACGGGTTGGGTAAAATTCTAAATTAACTCACAAGTCAACCTACAAATCATCCATTTAAGTACATAATTTAAAAATTAAATAAAAATATCAATTAATAAAATAAATTTTTAAAATTTTCTGTCCCTGTCAAATACATATCTTGAATAGACCTGTGGGTCATATAAAGATCAACTCCTTTAATTGTATAATTTCAAAATAAAATAAAATATAAAACTTAAATATAAAAACTAAAAATAATAAATAAAATATTTTCTCAAGCAAGTTAAGTATTGTTTCTAATTCGACTCTTGAATTACTATGTAAATCAACCCCTTAATAAAAAGAAAACTTAAATATAAAAAAGAAAAATAATTAATAATTTTTTCAAGCAAGTTAAGTATGGATTCTAAATTGACTTGTCAATTACCTTACAGATCAATCTTTTAAATAAATAATTTAAAAATAAAATAAAATAAACTTGAAAACTTAAAAATAGTTTAGAATATAAATTTTTCCTTGAACAGTGATAGTAAACATAACTGTTGAGATATTAATTGTTAAATTCTTATCTTTTCGCAGTTTTTAAGCTATAACTGATGAAAATTATTTTATTTTGTGTTTAAGGTGTAAAAAGAGCTTGGGAGCAAGAAAAATGGCTTAAAGGAGTTGATTGGAGCAGCCCAAGAAGAGAAAGAAAGAGCTATTATGGATACTACGTGGGCATGCTCTACAGGCAGACAACTTAAACTAGAATTTTTGTTTATTTAGAATTCTAATTGAGGAGAATTTAGAACCGATCAAAATTTAGATAGATTTGAGAAAATTGTAATAGATATAGAGGAAAGAGGGAAAAGAATTAGAGGTTGGATTTTGACTTTTATTTTAAAAAAAGATATTTTTCTTTTGAGAACGAGGGAACAGGAAGACAATCTTGGCTAAATTCTTTTTAACTAGTCAAGGGTTTTATATCGAATGATTTTCTACGACTGTAAGATCTAACTTGTGTTTATATTATTCATTGTTTTTGAATATTTGTCTTTTCTTCTATGCTTAATAAGCATGATTGTCATTGTTGATTGAATGTTTGGCACCGTATTTGATTGATAAGATAATCTATAGCTAGTTAGAAAATCAAATCTGTAGTTGTTGGATTATTCTAATAAAAGTGGCAACTAACTTGGTTAGGAAGAATTCATAATCTAATTTGAATAAACCTGCTCATGAGTTTATTGATTAGAATTGGCAATCCTCCTCTCATTATTAATGCTATTAATACATTGAAACACTAAGATCGTATCTAGGTTTATGTAATCGATAAGGAAAATAATTAACAGTCGTACCTTGATTATCAAATAACTAAGGGGGATAGGGAGTTAGGTTGTACCAACACCCATAACCAATTTATTCTGGAATAATGAATATATCTTTACATATGTGATCAATTGTGAGAATAAAACTTGCAATTAGACTTTTGGCTAGTGTTTGTGTGATATTGATGTTTATGTGAGTTTAATTTGTCCTACATTCTTAATCTATCTTTAGTTTATTTATTTTATTTATTTTTTAGTTGACTTTATAAAACCTCCATTTTATTTTGTTGATTTTATAAGGACATCAGATCTTACCATTCTTTGTGAAAATGATCTTACTTATTACTATATACAAAAATTTTATTAAAATAAAAAAATATTTTGTTAGATTCGGCACCCACCAAACAAGATAATATAAGTATTATATCGACCTATGAGTATACATGCAAGCCACCCTTTCTAAAATATATAATTTAAAATGAATTAAAAAATTAAACAAAAAATTAAAATTTATTAAAAGAAAAAACTAAAGGGATTGCTACCCGCCACATGTTGGGCATAAAGCCCCTAGCGTGGCTTGGAGCAACCCCTTTAACGATGTAGCATAGATTTTACGAAGGTTACCAATTAGTTTATGGTTTAAATAAAAAAATGACCCTTTAATTATAGTTTTTTTATTTCAATATTTTATGAATTTTTATTTTTAGTTTAATACTTATAATATAATATAATTATTAATTTGGTAATTCAATTTTAATACAATTAAAAAAGTAAATTTTTGACTTTTTTCGACTAATGAGATTGTGTTATATTTTATTGACATTAGTAATATATATCACGTGTCACAATTTAATTGATTCATGTTATCATTAACTAACAACGTTAAAGTGAAGTATCAAACTGGCTTAATGATACTATAGGTAACAAATTGAGAATAAATAGTAGCAAAGTGAAAAAAAAAAAAAAGTGTAATTCAAGGGTTATTTTTTATATTAAGCCTTAATTTATTGATTACATTTCACAAAATTTAAGAATTTTGTTTTGGAATGATCCTCACTTAAAATATTAATTTTCATCAATTTTATGTTAAAATTAAATTAAATTTAAAATTTGATTTTTATACAACCTCTAAGCATTAATAAGGTTAGGCATTTTTATGAATCCAAAGTTCAATTTTATTGGATATATAATTATATTTAAGAGATATTATTTAATAAAATTGGAATTTAAATTTTAATATGTACAATATTTTATTCATTTTATACAGCTATATATATAGATATATATATTATATGCATATATACAAGACACTTCTACAACTCCCACCCAAAAAAGAAAAAAAAAACACAAATTAAACAAGATAAAATTGAGATTAGAGAAGAGTCGCGGTAACATGAAATAAAGCAGAAAGAAGCATTAATAATTCATTCTGTTTCTTCTTTTTATTGCTACGTAGTCTTTAAGTATTATTCACAAAGGAATACTGTAAGACTACGAAAAATTGTGTGAGCTACCTCCACAAGAACAGGCTTTAACATAAAGCCTGATAAAATGGAAAAATGTCAATAATGATGACTGCAAAGCATATCAAAAGAAAGGGCCTGTACTGAAATTTAAGAGGGATAATATGTTGACTATTAACAATTTGACTAGGGAACATTTACATCTAGAAACAAATTTGTTTCTTTGAAGTCTGGTGCTGACTGAGATGCACAGTGGATAATCCTAGATATCAAGTAAGTTCACCAAAAGAATTGAATGGCATCAAGAATTTATACTGACTGAAAACTCTTGGTGCAAACTCCTACTGCCTAGCAGGCAGTCCATAGTTATCATTGTTGTTCCATTCCATCCACCTGCAACAATCACGAGTCCCCATGGTTCTGGCAGGGTCGTGTTATATTTGGTCCTATTGTGACAGAGCTGCTGCTGGTCATTTGCATAACACTCATCTTCAGCAACTGCTGCAATATCCCATGAAGGAAGCTTTTCTTCAGGCCATGTAGCAGAACCCTTGCAAGATCCGTCAATGGAGAACCGTTTACCAAGAGAGACTCGTTCTGAATCTCTGATCCAGGAAGCACCCTCTATTCGATCCTCTCTTAGTGACCATGACTCGCAACCATTAATATATGAGTGCCTCTTATCTAACCCTAGGCCTAACCAAGGTATTGCAACAGACACATCTTTGCCGAAGTGGTGCTCGCAAGAACGAACAGATTTGGTATGTTTCGATGTTTGGAGGCATAAGTCATTGTAGTTCCAGACATAAACATGACAGTCTTCTCCAATTGAGATTACATGTCTCCCCGTTGAAGTAAAAGACGCCGGTATCTGACCTCCCGACTTTGGCAGTCCTGCAGTCCTACCTAGGCCCGACAATTTTTATATATGTTTATTCAAGCTTTGTCTGGCCGGCAAGGTCTTAAATTCCGCTTAGTTCTAACTATAATTTTAAATATATAGTTAAGACGTGTTTAGAATAAATTCATTCAAATTATTTTTAAATTTTTTTAAAGACATTTTTTTTTAATTTCATTTTTAGTAATTTAATTTTTTTATTAATTTTTTTGGCTTAGCTAAAAACTTAATATTTTTCTTTATTAAAATTTACTATATAGATAATATATTTTTTAATGTTTATACTATAATATTATATATTTATTTTTTATATGATATAAATTATATAATATATAAATATAAAAAT